>VKOC01000008.1:21573475-21586770 GCA_009364415.1 Spea multiplicata
TGTATGAGTGAACCCTCGGGCTTACTTCCATTCTCCGTCCTTCATATATAACACATATTAACTAATCTAGGACTTTTTAGTACATTACCTCTGTCTCTAGTTTAAGTTGTACTGGAATTAGCTCAGAAGGTTACGACGGAATGATGGATGAGATGTGACCCTGCAAAGTTGCGTTGAGTAAGCGTTGAACGGCCCGCGTTGTAATATGGTGGGGCCAACTCTGGACTATGTTCTAACCCGCCACATCTACTGCCTTGGTCTACCTTGGTATAACGACTTAGTCCAGGGTTGGACCCGCCATATTGTCAAACTAGAAGGCTATCTAGGATGCAGAGCTTATAAGGGTAACCAGCATGATGGTTCTTCTGATGTTGGCAAACAAGTACACGAACTAGGGGGTTCTAGACACGTAAATTGCCTAGGGTACCAGAAGCCCCAGCAGAAGTGGTAGAGGGTAATACAGTGAGGGAATTCAAGCATGCATGGGATAGGCATACGGCCCCTGATTCTAAGATGAGACTAACGACTTTTTAAGGTCTGAGACTTTATATCAGGAAAAATGGGCAGGCTAGACGGGCCAAATGGGTCTGATCTGCTGGAAAATGCTATCTTTCATTGTCAGCAAACTATCATTTGGTTCTTCTTCATCTGAAATGCCACCAAATGGAAAATGAGCCAACGCAAGCAACTACATGTAGCTAATTTAACTTTCCTAACTTCAAGTGTCAATTTAAGGGGGGTTTTCTTATAACAGCTATTCCGCCATCATAGATGGAAAACTGTTTCTTTTGTCTATCCATTTCGCTACGTTCACCTATATGTTTGAGACGTTCCATGTCTTCTAACAAAAATGTATACAAATATTAAATTGCATTTTTCAACAGGGCGGTAACTTATTCCATTTAATTTTAGAATTTATTTTTATTATTATTTGGTTTTCAGCATCCAACCATCTGTCAGCCGAATGAGAATAAAAATAAAAAAAATATTTCATACATGCCACCGAGGAATAGCATCATCTCTGATCATCATCTCTTGATTTATTTTCACTCTCCATTGCAATGTCATTGAGATGAAAAATTCCCCAGCTTAATATTACCACTTTGAAATAAAATTTAATGTTATAAAAGCTATGCATCTTTGAACACCTAGAAAACTTTGTGTCCTTCGGTGCATTTACTCCTAGAAGTCCTTTAAGGAGAAGTATCCTAATACTTGGCCATCTGGTGCTTTACAAACCAACAGTTTCCTGATTAACGCTACAGCTTAAGCTGTTAATTAAGAATGCAGTGACTATTTATGGACTTCGGGGTATTTCATGGGTATTAACCAGGGCCGGTCAGGAGATTTAAATCGACCTTGCCACTTTAAGGCCAGCAGCCCATAAATGTCATATACGTGAGACGACGTGCTGGATTCCCGTGGGCCACACGTTATACTCTTTGCCCATGGATGCACATTAATTGGCCAGATCCGCCGCATGAGCAGGAATAAAAGTAGCGCCATTTGGTACTGGCCTACTGGGCATTTGGTTGGCTTGACAGTCAGCCAATTTGGGCCTTGTATTAACCCATTAAAAGTCATATACATTTGGAAAGCTTAACACAGGCCCTGAAAAGGTGACATATTTCTAATGAAGAATTCAGTAATATAGAAATCATGCTTATCACTTACATACAGTATATCACTACATATCAGCAATACAAGTAGGTAGTGCCAGGCAGGGATTTAATATCAATTCTAAATGCTTTTTTTTTAAAAAAAAAAACTTAATTAAATTAATTTAATTTGAGACTTGCTTATAAAATAGTTTTTTTTGCCTTTTAAACAGTAAATACACAAAAAAAATCTAATTCTTTATGGAATGTATTACTTCCAAAGTGCCAAAAGTCGGAGAAATGATCTAATACAAAGTGTTACTAAAGAGAAGAAGATAAAAGATGCTGTCATTGTTTCCTGCTTCATGAGCGAAAGGGTCCCTGCAGGCTTGAAAAAAAAACTTAGAATATGGTTCTGATTTTTTTATTATTCCTAAACCATTGTTTTTTTGTGTGTTTGACAGCTTTTGAAATAGAGTATCTTTCAAATAACATTCTATTCTTTTTCCATTCTGTGTATCGACGATATGCCTGGTTACCATGAATGCCCATTGTCTTTCCTTTTGCTAAATTATCAAAAGAAAAAAACTGACAATAGAATAGGGTCTATACAATACGAAACAAGTTTGAGATGCCCACCAAGAACAGACAGAGGATTCATAGCCTCCCAAGGAAGGACGAGCCGCAGGACAGGTTATGATAGGACTGTCCGTTCTTGGTGAGCATCTCAACATTGTTTTGTATAAACTCTATACAAGCAATCTTATTTTCTCCAAATGTAACAAGTTCTAAGAGCAAACAGATAATAAATTGCAGATCTAAATCATCAGGTTTACATC
Organism: Spea multiplicata; assembly: GCA_009364415.1. Classification (NCBI taxonomy): domain Eukaryota; kingdom Metazoa; phylum Chordata; class Amphibia; order Anura; family Pelobatidae; genus Spea; species Spea multiplicata. The sequence goes on from VKOC01000008.1 coordinate 21,575,913, forward strand.
TCTATAGATACAAAGTAAATATATAGGCTAAATATGATTTATGATTCCCATAAGCAGGGCCGGCCCTACCATTGGAGCACTTTGCCCCCCCAAGCGCCTTTTTTTTTTTTTAGCGAGAGGGGAGGAGAGAGAGGGGCGCCGAGTGGTTTTAGCTTACCCACCCGGCGCCCCTCTCTCTCCTCTGTGAGCCCTCTAGTTCGGCCTCGGTGCCGGCTTGTAATGCTGAGCGTCGGAAAATGATGTCATTTCCGGCGCTCAGCAGTAAAGCAGCGCGCACCGTGGCAGAGCAGGGAGACTCGCCGCAGGACTCCTGAAAGGTAAGTGCAAAGGGGGGGAGGATAGGGTACATAATAGGGAGGGACAGAGAGGTAGGGTAGATAATGACCCCTGGCGTTGGCCCGGGGGGGGATGGCATTTTAAAACTCTTAAACTTCGCCCCACGCGACATTATGTCTTGGGCCTGCCCTGCTCATGAGACTATGATCTTCGTGCAAAAATGGTGGCCCGTTGCATTAACCCAACCAGGTTAATTAACGTGTGTTTTTTTATTGATAAATTACATATTGTGGGTTAATGAGGTAGGTCTAGGGCACAGGAATTTACCAAGATTCTTATGGGGCTTTTTGAACTATTGAAAAAATTAGATGCAAATTAAACAGACATTATACACATTTCCGGCTGTTTATATACACATTATTTTGGGCTGTAGAACCCTGTGATACCCCCTTTGTTTGAAAACAATTCCCATCTATGCCCTTTTTTGTGCGTAGAAAGGAAATTAAAAATGTTGACAAGTTTTTATCAAGGAATTCTTGTACGTGGTCAGGATAATAGTTGTTAACACTTTCATTTTGGTGGAGATTATTTTTTTTATTTTTAGAAGTAAATCTATCAAAATGAAAGACTTTTCTGCCAGAATGAATAGTGAAAAAGTATCTGCCACATTAGCATACCTGGGAACTCTACGGGTTTGACCCGGAGTCTCTGGGCAAAGTCTCGCTTCCCTGAGTCTCCGGGTCACCTTCTCTGGGCTGTGGGGTGTCACTTGGCCATGCCCACTTCCGCCCTCTTGAGGCTTTCTAGGGCTCGCCTTGCCAATAGGCGCAGCTAGCCTTTCCCTGCAAAAGGCTAGCCCCACCACATCCAAGGCTAGCCCACCTACACCAAGAGGGGTAGAGCTAAAGTCCTGAAAAGTCATCTTCCTGATGCACAGATCTATTTTTTTTATTATTTGTTGGCTTATCGGATATTCAAAAATAATCCATTCATTTATTTTATGCCAGCAGAATGTTGATCGCCATTAAATGCAGGGCGCCTTTCATGTCTTCTAAACAACATATGTTGTGAAATCAAGTGTGTATTAAGTAAAATACTTTTCACAGTAATCATGATTCAGCGAAGATAGGTCACCGTTGTAATTAGAATCTGGATGTCTATTGTCTTTGTAGGCATATTTTATTTCAGACTTCTGCATATGTTGTTTATCTGGCATTTAATGAGCGCTTGTTTCTCTCCACAAAGGCAGAAGCCAGCGACGGCAGCGGAATGAGACTGACAAACAGGAGTGGAAGGAGAATTAGGTGACGCTGAGCTGTGGCCTAGATAACGTTCCTCATTCAGACAGATCATTGAAATGCTCAAAATTCCAACGCTACTTGGCATCAACACATTAATTATGCAGCAGTGATGCATGCCAATGGAGAAACAATATGAGATTCGGATGATAATACATTTATTTTCTAATTTTTTTGCAGTAGTTTCTGTAATTTAAGTTCAGGGTATATCTATATAAATGGAACAAAATGATTGATATAATTAATTCCTTTTGCCTCAGTTGCGTGCTGTGCCAGGCGCGGTGGATCCTTTTGAGTGGAGTGCCGGAATGTGGTGTCCATAAAAGGGAACTCTCCCGGTATGAGCCACTTTTACCCTGATCCACACCCAGTTACTGACCACTGAAGGCTTCCTGGGGCTAGCTCCATTTTATATACATCTAGGACCACCCGTATGTGTAAACAACCCCCTTGAAGATGGAGAGATCCAGGTAGCCTACTATGGGAAGTTCACAGGTCACAGACTGGTGCTCCGTAGAACAGACAATGGCTGCAAAGGTAGGTGCGGGGGGTTCTGCCCTGGGGCAGTCATAGGGCAACCTTCAACAACCACTGACAGTAGGTGGGAGATAACATAATGGAAAGGCATACGCAAGTAGAGCCTCAAAAGAGGACGTCAACTGCTCTCACAACATACGTAATAATGGGTTACCAATAGACTTGTGCATTCCTATTCGTACAAATTTTAAGAAGTGTCCCCATCTCTGCTTTCGCCATCGTCACTTCTCTGCGTTCTTCTGTCCTCTTCAGCAATCTTCCGAGTTCCTCTGTTTTAAAATAACGAAACATATCTTCTAATACTCTGTTGGGTTCCCTAGAACATATTTTTATCTCCCTACATCTCAACAGCCATCTTGAATAATTTCATTAACTTCTCAAGTTTTATATGTAGGGTTGCTTTCTCCCCCCCATCCCCTTCTACCATGTTGTCTCTGCCCTGTTGCAGAAGTACTCTGAAGAGGAGAGAAGAATGTAGGTGGGGAAGTGGCTGACAAAGAAGGTAGGGAGAGAGTAGGAGGGAGTGAGAATTTTTTATTCAGAAGTCATAAAAAACCACAAATTAATTTTCTAAAAGAAAAAAAAAACCTCTGAATTTTATCAGAACCAAAAAGGTCAGGAAATTAAATTAATTGTCCAAATTGTTTTTGGTCCATGTGCATGCCTGGTTACTAATAAGCTTTAATTGATTATTCGACTGAGTTAGCACTAATATATAAATTGATCATATATTAAATTATATTATTTTTTTTTTATATTATTATTATTATTATTATTATATTAGCGTATCATACTATATTATCATATAATAAAAATATATTATTATATGTAATTATGAAAAAAAACGTATTTGGAGAACAGACAGATACAATATTTTTAAGTGATCTTAAAATCTAAAACTATATAGATTTTTTTTTCTATTTTTTTTATTGTTGCATTTTAACGTTGTATTTCCAATAAAATGCTTTTATTAATCGCTTTCCGAACGTTATTACGTTTGTGAGCGGCAGTCAGGAAAAAACAGCAGCAGCCACTTTTAGCAGTTTTGCCCTCGCAGTCAGAAGCAGTTACTTTATAGATCACTTATGTGATATCAGAGGAATACAAACTCAGTAGTCAGCCTGTGAAACCCGCTGTGAATCTCATCAGATAAAGCCGCTGTAAACTGCATTTACAACTGTGACGAGGGCAGCGGGTACAGCGCATGCTGTAAGCGTCACCCTACGCGGATGTTTTGATGTGTAGAGTTACACATATGTCAATACCCAACAATTTATTAAAAATACATATTTTTAACCCCTTAAGGACAATGGGCGCTCCCTAAAACCCATTGAAAACAATGCATTTTGAGCCCGTACATGTACGGGCTTTGTCATTAAGGGGTTAAATTGGTGATTGTCATTCTTCATTGTTGGAATAAGGAATATTTGCGTGCTCGAGGGGGTTTAGAGAGAGTGCGGTGGATAAGTGGAACAGACTCCCAGCAGAAATCTCCCGAGGCAGTGAGGGGGGTTAAACATGCAAGGGATAGACATACGGCTCCCGAATCTAAGACGAGACCAACGACAGATTAAGGTTTGAGTCTTTGTAACAATGTGAAACGTGAAAACATGGTGGGTCAAATGCCGACAGATTCTATGTTTCCTATGGTTCTATTCAAAGTAAAAAGACCCCGTAGAGGGCAATAAGGTAGTATGGATTCCTGTACTGCCCAAGGTAGAATCCCAAGCTGCTTTTTGCTTATTACCCCTATTTATAATGCAGAAAGAACCTTTTTCCAATAATCCAATCACCGCTCAACGTTTATTTCCACGGCGCGTCATGTGGATTCATGTTTGTTTTTTTATTATACATTGAAGGTGATAGAGAGTAAAATAAAGTCCGTGCTTCTTTTATTATCATGGAAATTCTAAAAAAAATAAACAAAAATAATATAAAAAATTGCACAAACTTTACCAGCAGAAGGGTAGCTAGGATCTGGTCAAAATATTTTTTTTATTTCCATTAAAAAAATTCCCATAAAAACACTATTGGTGACCATCTTCACGTTCTAGTAGTTCTCAAGGTTTATTCCTAGATAAAACCATATTTTTTTCAATTGAAAGCTCCTGTAAGGTTGATATTAAGTAAAAAAATATATATATATTTTTTTTTATTATTTGGGTCAGTGAGTTTGTAGAACATGTCCACCTCGGGCATTATGTTTTCTACACACTTAACTAGATGAACCACATCTTCGTCCGAAAGACAGTGCTTTCGGGAAGTCTAGCATCTCAACAATAAGTTTCATTAGTATCATGTTATCCGTCGTGCCTTTGAGATTTCTTTAATATTTCTGGGAAATTAGATTTTTTTATTTTTTTTTGCCAGGATAAACAAAAGTTCTATCTTTCAAGGATATTTATAATGTATATGATTTGTGATTTCTTGACAATCTTATTGTCATTAAAAGAATTAGTGGAAGGTTCAGTGGGTGACCATTCTTTAGCTCGACTCTAATGATACATGAGTCTTTCGAGCTGATTGAGAATGATTTGTGCCTCTACCTACTCGAACAGCCTGGGGGCAACGAGGAGGCAGGAGCCACTTTAACCACGGATTCATTATAATGAGTCAAATTGAATTCTTTCGTTATCCTTGAGAAATTATTCCTATAGGAAGTAAGGGTTGGAAAAAACACGTTGAACATGCTGTTAGCTTTAAATTAAAGGAATAATAATCCTTGAAAAAGAAAAGGACATATTGTATCATTGTTTCATGGTTTATAAGAATGCGGTACACTGTTTCTCATGGAAATGCTTTCTTTTTTGGAAACATACGGTTAAAATAATATAGAACCTGATCCTTCTTATGTCTGTAACCCTGTTTTAGCAGAGCTATCAAATTTTACAAAACAAATAAGCAGATATAATAAATGTGCCTTTATTGGCTTAACTGAATTCTATTAGAGTGCACCGTTTTTAAGTCTCCTTAGATCTCTCCTTCAGGCGTGTTATAGAGTTGTAATTGCAATTGCTCATACATGTACAGCATACAACCTTATGCAGTACCAGCATGACAGATAGACCATAAATTAAGATTTTGTTAGCACAAACACGTCAGATGGAAATGGAAGTTCGCTATTTAATTGGAGTGTGCATGTGAGTGTTACCATGTAGCCAAACAGTCCCTTGTTGTTATCCATTGTCCCACATTCAGGAACTCTATTTATTATGGTCAAGCCTAGAAAAAAATGGTTAACATTCCTATATCTTTTACATTCATTTATCGTTTATTCATTTTGTGTATCCAAAAGTGCCTCATCACTGTCAGTTTTTAAGTACTATTCCCATCATGTCTTCCTTTCATTCATATTTATCTATGTGAATGAATGCTGCATTTAAGGGTCTGGACAGTTTGTCCTATACATAATTGATGAGATACAGTACCCTGGGTGATTTGGAGTCACATCAACAATAGAGGTAATAGGGTCATGCCAAGCTGACCAATTGATTTTGGTTATTTATTATTAGTATTACTATTAATATTATTATTATTGTTATTATAATTATTATTTATATATCACCTCTTTCTCCTCCAATCTGTCTGTTTTGTTCTGGCCACTTTACTTATTCAATAAATGTATATTGATTTAGGAGGAATTAAGCATTTCATATAATGGATTGAAGCATGGAGTTGGTTTACCAAAAAAAAAAAAAATGTCAAAAAAATGTTTCATGGAATGTTAACGTCCCTACATTTGTTAGGAAATAAACTCCATTGTCTCAATGACAATATTAACTCTTTATTCATAGTTTGATAACACATTATTTAAAAAAAATGAATAAAACGCACACATGTCTTGTCCAATGCATTCTGATAATTGAATTAAGTGATTGCTGTGTGTGTGACATGAATTCTAACTGCCGTGTATCTGCATTGTCTCAGTCATCATGTCTCAACGTCCAGGGTACCGTGGACAGACGTCAAACACACCACACACACTGAGCAAAGACAGAGTGTGACGTTTCCCCTAAGGAAAGGTGACAAGCGTAATTAACCTCTTCATCCCTGCAGCAGTAGTACATAACTGCACACCCTAGAGAGCCAAGCATAAGTAAAAACTTAGAGGCAGCAGGTGGTTATTATCAACTGTCATACAGAGGAACAATTAATCAATCTCCTAGTGTTAGATGTATTCAATTTACAAATTTTAAATAAAAATACTCCATTATAGCTTATCTTATGGTGCTTTTCTATATTATAGGGGCTGTCAAAAGGTAAATTTCTCTTATAGTTCCTGTTTCTGCCGCCACTTAAATTTTTTTATTCATTTCTTAAATTGTAAAAAAAATATTATATATATATGTGTGTGTGCATCCAAACAGAGTTTGCCCAATTGAAAAGATAAAGCTAAATTTATAGTTTTTATGATCTATTTATACCAGTTATATAAAGAAACAAAACGAAATCACATATTTTACATATCATGCATCAATCTATTTTCTGAAGGATTATAAAGCAACCGATTGTTCTCTTACCTTGAAAAATTACCTTTTTATATTAGTGATGGCGACCTTAGCTGGAATGCTGTTACAGGATCTTATTACATAATGTGATGAAAAAAAATTAAGATTAAGATCTTTTGTGCAACAGCTTTTTACAGAAAGAATAGTAGAACGGCGCCGAGTGGAGTTCAAGTTGACAAAAAAAGCAGAAATACTTCGCATTTTATTACCTTACATTTTTGTTCTTCATATAAAGTTAGATCAGGTTAGAGCTAAAGAGCTAATCTCGATATTATTATTATGGATTTATGTAGCGTCATTATATTCTGCAGCACTGTACAGGATGTGTGCAGTATTCTATAGTCTTTAACCCCTTAATGACAAAGCCCGTATATGGGTTTAAGGGGTTAAACTTACCCAGAGAACACCATGTTATATATTTACAAGGTTTGGGGGGGATACCAATTTCCACACAGCTAAATAAAAAAGGAGAAATGCCAATATTGCCGGACCAAAGAACCTTTACAACAAAGTCCTCGCGTCCAACAAGAGGGTCATACTGGTTGGGTCTACAAAATGATCCAAAGGTGACATTAGCCAGGTGAGGGGTCCAAGCAGTAGGGTTATGCTAAAGCCCCCTTTTACACGTACCTGTTGGAGTTGGTCTCCCAAGGTGCTTTGACTGGTCTTAAGATGTAATATATATATACGGTATATTCTTATGAACAAGGAACAGAGGAGCGAAGCTCCTAGGATCAGCTCCAAGAAGTTGGAGATGTTCCAGTCCATGTAGGCTTCATAATTTGGTATAATTTTATAACAATTTCTATTCTGTATTTCAAGAAACGTAAAATTTGCCCACCAATGTTGATGACCCACGGACAAAATGCAATATTTTGCGTTGGGGTCACATCTTTGACTCCGAATGAGTTACTAAAGCGCGTTGGGTTTTTTTTACACTTTCCAAGATACGCTGCATCACTCAGCTTAAAATATCCATAAAAGCTCCCTCTCCAATCTGGGTAACAGCTGGGTAGCCTGAGGAACATTCTCGTGACATGCCTTCAAACCTAACAGGCGCTTTCCCATTCACAAATCCGAAGCTCAATTTTCAGATTAAACCGATATAATGTTTTATGTTTCAAACAACGGTCTCCAGGAGATAGAATATGGATAGTGGATGTACGCAGCTAGCACAGTAGACATATTTTCTTGTCCTGCATCGGTCGTAATTTTGATGGGACCCAGTAAAAAAACATGGCTGTACATGAGTAGGTTGACAGCCAATACTTAACATAAATGTATCCACTTTAGAGGAAAATAATTGGAATGTCCCTTGGTAAATACTAATTTTGGTTGATGTATATTCTCTATATATTCTTACTTTCCAGCATCTGTTATTTTTCTGTGTTTTCCGATTTTATTCTAATTTCCGTGCTAAGAAGGGGATATTCTACTTAGGTTCATAAATACTGAGACTAAAAATTAGGGCCAAGCCGGGGATGATGAGGCAGCCCTGGCACTTTAAGGCTGGCAGCTGCCTAATAGCATAAGCGTGACTGACGGCTGCATATGACAGTTTACACTTTCCTGCTCTCGTAGCGTGCGGCCGGCCATTTCCAACCAGCGTCTGCTACTGGATTACAGATCGGGTGCATACGGAGCGATGTTGGGCAGCAGCCCTATGGGCACTGGTCCAGGACCTGCTGGAAATTATTTTCCAATATCACTTCCCTTATGCCGAAGATGCTCAATACCAAAAGTATGCTGAAAGATAACACAGTTATCTCAGAAAAAAAAAATGTTGTGTTTTTTGGGAATACCCAAGATATACAGTATGCCAGCTATATGATGAATATAAATTTATATACCGTAAAGAATATTTATTTTTAGCCAGCGTTCTTTATTCTGTAAATCTCTACTAATCTGAATAGCAAATATAATTTTCTTTTTTACATACAAAATGAAATTTGACGGCCGATGAGAACCGGAGAAGGATTTTTGCATGAATAGTGCACCTAAATTAATACCGTAAATTAATTAAAATAAAGAATTCTCTACCAAGGCGTTTGCTACAAAAAAAAAATCTCAAATAGAATACAATGTGAAAAGCTCACGCTTACTACATTTTGTATTTCCAAAAATCATTTGATTTATGTGCGCAAGAGTTCCCATTAAATTATGTGATGATATGGAGGCAGCTGTTGATTCATTTGACAATTCTGTTGTAGAAAATGAAGAATTAAAATTCATGACAAGCACATTTTTATGGTCTTTGTTTTTTTTACGTTGGTTCCGTTTACTCGCCTTTTTGCTTTGGGAAAAATATATAGTTATTTTAATGATTAACTTGTAACTCGTCTTATTTTATTCTGTCATGTTAAGACTTGAGTTTATAATGCTATGTTTAAAGGACATGTTTATAAGCAGTAATACTTCAGAAAAAGCTCTACCATATGTGTGCGACAGAAACCGTACTGCCTGTCCTTTAGTCATGTATAAGCATATAAAGTTCTGCTTATATAAAGCCAAAAAATACAAAAAAAATCAGAATTTTTCGCAATAACAAATGAGGTCTGAAGTATAGAAAATGTCTTACTGATAATGGGTCGGGTTGAATGTCTTTCGGGGGCCAGCTAGTCTGATTAGTGCAACTCTGAAGATTGTCCAGGTCAGTGATGAATTATGGCTTATGCCCATAAGGCCGAGGTCAGCAGGTTCAGGGGGTGGCAGATTGCCCTCTTAATGGGCTCAATGAGACCTCTGATCTCCAAAACCTACCCATTTACATTATGGAGGCTGTGATGACTGCTTAAGACATGGAGAACCAGGGTACCAGGTCAAATCCTGGCGCTCTGTAGTTAAGATGGCGGCCGCAGAGGGAGCATTGCTGTGGGCCAGGCCTAGGGCACCACCAAATAGAAAACATCATTTGTCATAGTGGTCCCACATTATAGATTGTCTCACTTGTCTCACACTGTTCGGTTGGTCAGGTGTTATTGTGTGAACACGTGTACGGTGTCTGATACTCGGGGGTGATATATAAACCGTGAATGAAAACTAATTTGTGCTGCTAAAATAAAGCTCTAATTGGACATCAAGATAAGGAAAGTGGATGATTTGGGATGAAGGAGAAGGGGCAATATAGAACTAGAGCATGGAAGTTGATGGCATTTAAGAACCATTTGGCAAATTGGGGCAGCCCATTTTGTTTCTGTGAAAGGCCAGTCGTGGGCTCCAAAATTTCTAATGGCGGTCTCATAGTACAGTAATGATGCACACATACACACTAATCTACGGGTGTTGGGTTGGCATAATGCATGTGAAATTGGGATTCAGCTGACACGGTTAAGAAGGCTCTTCCATGATATTAAAATGAGATTAAATGATATTTTGGTACTAGACCAGCATATTTACCGGTCTTTGCTTCTTTCTCTTGTCCTTCTGGTTACGACCTGGTTTTTTTTTCTATCCTGACCATGTTCTTGGACTTTTGCTTTGGATTTTGTTTGTTGGAATTAGACAATAATATTGCTTGGGATTTTGAATGCACCGAAAGTATTTGGTCTTGGGAGTCTCCTGCTTCTCAGATTCACGGGAAGGCTATTCAATTAGTAAATTCAAGCTTCTTTGAACCTGAATGATAAAGAAAGTTAGTAAAATGTAGTTACTTTTCAGCACCACGGACAGGGGTAGAAATAACCTCAAAAAGACTCTATATGTCTCTAACAACATTGCCCAAATGTATAAACATTCTGTTGAATAGATACTTTATATCCAATTCTATGATCAGAAAACAGCATTATTGCTTTAAGATATCATTTGCAGTTCTTCTTTGTTAAACCTTTGGGTTCCATTGGATGTCAAAGATGCACTGTACTGAACGTCAAAACCGATGACAAATTTAATGTCCACGATCCTCCATGCCATCTATTATTCACTTATTTTTTTCTAAAGAAAAATACACACAATCGGGATGTTTGATGAAATGAAATGTTATAATTTGCCCCCGTCCACACAAATTATATATTCCATTATTCAAACGTACTGAAATACAGCGAACGCCCAGGAAAGATCTGGTAATGCTCTCCAAATTATTGAGCGTTCTAAATACCTTGTATTACATGTTTTCTAGGTGATTGCTGCAAAAAAACCCCATGCATAGCGATTTAGTTTAATAAATGAAATGAGAGGCAGGTTAACTTATCAATGTCAACAGGGAAAAAAGAAAGCAACTGTGACCATGAAATATATTAATAT
>VKOC01000008.1:21589725-21605152 GCA_009364415.1 Spea multiplicata
GCTAATGTACAGAAATGCCTTTTGTTTTTAAATTTAAAATTGTTATGTTTTATTAAAACGGCATACTATATTTTTAGTGTCGATATGAATTCAGACTTTAGGTAGGCTGTATGTAACTACGGGCAAAAATATTATTTCCCTGTTTAGATCACTTTGAAATGTGTATATTTTATAATTTTATAATGAAATCAGTCTTTGAATAAAGTTTTCTTATGTAGTAAATGTATTCCTTTTTAATGTGTTTAACAATGTTTTTGTGAAATTTATATATTCATGCAGTGGTCATAAATTTGGGTCTTCAGAAAGCGTTTTCCCAGAGTTACCATTCTTCTTCTTGTTTGAGGAAGCAGATCAAGGCCACATTGGGGACGAAAAGCCACTAAATAACATACGTAGGGTTGCCTTCTGGATACGCATGGCCTGGGACCATCCAGGCTCTGACTACCCGGACCCCTCCCTTTTCTGGATGTAGATAGGCGGTCCCGCTGACATCAGAGGGCGGTCCCGCTGACATCAGAGGCCAGTCCTGCTGAAAACTGCCCAGCAACCCAGAGTTTCTCCATGGTGACCTGGAGAAGTCTCCAGGTTTTGCCCAGGTGTGATGGCACTTTGACCTGTGTGGTGTGTGGGGGTGTTATATCCACCCAGCAGCACACATTAAGGCAACGGATCTGCGGCAGCAAAAGGAAAGTGGTCCGCGCAATTTGGCACCGGTTTGTCAAACAACCAGTCTTGGCCTGAAGAAGATCGCGGATAGACCAGGTTGCTAATAGGCAGAGAGTACGTTAAGCTAAATAACTCCACCTGCCTAGAAATATCCCCTACCAGAGCCAGATTGGGCCAAGCTCACATTAAGGCACTGGATCACCGGGCACCTGCCAGTATTCCAAATGTCCAGTCCAGGCTTGCCCTCCACCCATATACACGCCAAGGATCTAAATCCTCTGGTTGACCAAATGTCGAGTCACCAATAGCAAAGCATCCAAGAAACTAACGAAATGGATTCACCTGTGGAATAGTATGACATAGGACATTTGATAGACCTTAGTTTAAAGTAATATTCGTCCTAAAAAGACACTTAAAAATATATTTTTGTAAGAAATAGTTCATGAAATCTGAATTGCAAATGGTCACTTAACCAGCCTATCTGTAATGCCGAAAAGCAGCAGGGACGATAATTTGCATATTCAACAGCCACTTCTAATATACTTTTTAAAATACGAGATGAAAATTAATGTAATCAGCTTTTTTTAATGTTATTTTTTTCCATTTTTTCTTCAAAAGTGCTTTGGCATTTATGATACTATTACAAGTGGCATTGTGATATTTTCATCTTAAGGCATCAAAATGAAAATGTGTTGCTGAAATACCTGGAAACAATTCTTCATAATAATATTTTAAATAAAACATACAAAACAGAGGTCATGGGACGCTTACTTTTTAGTTATTTGAAATCGGAAAAGAAATCTAAGTCTTTTAGAGAAATTATCTGCAACTTCTGGATATAAGGAAGTATAACACAATAAGATGATGATGTCACATACTATTAATCAAAAATTGCCCCCTCCAACACAATAAGATGATGATGTCACATACTATTAATCATAAATTGCTCCCCCCCCAACTTTAAAAACGATGCCTCTCATTGGCTGTTTCAAACAACTAAAAGTGAAGGGGGTGGTGCACTACAGCTGTGGAGCTGCAGCTTCTCTTAAAGGTTTAATTAAAGTAATATTGATTTTATTTTTTTACAGAAGAAGAATGAATATTAAAATACTCATAAAGTATTTTAATACTCACTGTTTGGTGGGGCTTCATGGGTCACTGAAGTATGAACTGTGCCTGCTCCATCCCTGGACTCATGGGTCTCTCATTGGGAAGTCAAGTGGTCAGTAGATGTTGGGAAAAGTGGATATTTTATGTCGAATTTCAAGCTATTTTTGGTGAAAATTGTAAAATATGAGTAGTTGTCATGAAGGTGACATCTTCAGAGATCATTTATCACCGTCGTACCGTGAACACCAACTTCATGACGTTAATTGGTTAGAGTCAGAATCAGGATCTTTCTGGGTTCGACATCCATTTGTCATTTAGACAAATTCCTGATTCTCTAGATTGTCTCGGGGAATAATAAGAATATCGTTTTTTTGCTTACATGGATCATTTTATTGCCCTTGATGTTCTAATTAAAATATCCATACACTTTTTGTTTTCCCTTGGGATATAATTATATTTTTTATATCATTTTCCATAGGGTTTTTTTTTATTATTAATAGTATAATTTTTATTCTGAATTTCATTTTAAATGTAACTTTCCAGAAATGTGTGAAACTAATCTATATTTCCTTTTACTTCTTTGGAAGTTCACCTATGCAACTCAAGATCACTTTGATATACTATAAATGACACATTAAGATATTCTACTGGTGGAGAGAACTGGAATTTAATAGCTATAGGTAATTTCATGTATGTAATTCACTAGGCGTCAATTGAAAAAAAAAATGCATAGCACTATTCACCTTACATTGTCCCAGGCCCATGAACACCTGTTAATGAAAGATTAGAGATAGTTTTACTTCCCTTTACCCACCATATCATTGCCAGTCATATAGGGTGTGCTAAATCTATCATTAAACTTATGGGAGATGCAGAAACCATCACAAGCCTCCTCTACTGGGATGGGAGAATTAAAAATAATTAATTGTTTTGGGGGGGCATTAAACCCACATATGCTGCCTCCAGTCCATTAGATTAAAAAGGGTTAAAGTATAATCAACTCTTCCAATGCCTCTCCTCCTCCATCTATCCCCTGCCCTGTGGGACAGAAAGGGTCTTTGAATGAGTGAGTCCCTTAAAACACATCACCATATCTACTACTCCCTATTTCCAAGACCTCCAGGTAAGGAGGGAGAGGTCTATGATAAGAACATAAGAACAAATTAATGAAAATAAAGCATATTTTTTAACAGACAATACTCTTTTGTTAAGGCCGACTCTCCTCATCTTTAGCCCATGAAATGGGACCAGTCTAAAAAAAATATATTTAAAAAAACTAAGAAAAAAATCCCGGAAGAAGAAACGAATATAATCATAAGTCGAGCAAAAGAGTTTTTTATACTCCCTTGCACCAGCGGCTCCAAGTGGATGGAGGATGCATTACACGTTATTGAGAAATAAAATATGTCTATCAGACTCTTTAGGATATATCAATATTTTCTTACACTGTTATCATTATTATTATTAAATGCAACATTGCTATGTATTTTGTTGCCATTTCTGTTTTTAATTTTGTAACAATATTAGTAGGTAGAACGGTACCTTCGAAGTTATAGAACATTGCTATCCAGCTGGTATCCCACAGGGTGTTCTATAGTTGTACAGTATTGATCTACAACTCACTTTTACATATTTTGCAAGGAATTGTTTTAAATTAGGTAATGCTGCATCCCTTTGTTTGTCAATGCCCACTTGCCCGGGGCTACTTATTCATTGAAATTACATTTAAAAATTAAATTCCAGCTCTCAGGGTCTTTTTACTTTGTGTGTTGAAATATTCAATATGAAAAGTTCAAATTGTATTATGCTAAATAAAATACTAAAGAAGTTTTCAATTGGTGACTCAACGGAATGCGTGATTTATACCTGTTCTGCCGGGTCATGTAAAGGGAAAAGGGAATCGTGTTATTGCTAAAAGACACATTTGGTAACTTTCTCGAACAGCGTTACTGGAATTATTCAAGGGAACCGTATGAGATGTTCACAAAATATGACTGCGGAATCATATAATGTCATTAAGGTTATAACCAAGGTCACCAACACTTATTCTTTATATATATATAAAATAAAGCGAAAAATGTACAAGATTAAGCACAAGTATTATGAAGCATTTTCTGTTGCCAAATAAAATTAAATATATATTTCACTATTTTTTCAAAGACTTCTCCAGTTATTCTGCTGGAGCAGGAAAAGGCCTTCCTCGCACTGTTGTCTCAAAGATAGACGCATACAATTGTATACAAAGTCTTTGTATGCTGTATCATTAATATTATCGTTCATTAGAACTGGCACAGGTTTGAGGTTTGCCCCAATGCATGAATGGGTGAGTTTGGGGTGGAAGAACTTGACTGGCCGCACAAAGCCCTGACCTCAACCCCATCGAACACCTTTGTGATCCAGGCCTTCTCATCCAACATCAGTGGCTGACCTCACAAACGTTTGTTTGGTTAAACGGGCACACATTTCTACAAACAAACCCCATAATCTTGTGTAAAGCCTTCCCAGAAAAGCGGATGCTGTTAGGGCTGCAAAAGAAGGAAGGGACGAGTCCGGTATGAATGTCCACAATTTTGGAATGAGATGTCCAACAAGCTCAGATAGGTGTGATGGTCGGTTGTCCACATACCTTTGGTCATAAAGTGTATGTGTCTATGTTACCATGGAAATCAAATACATTTCAGTAAAAACATATGCACCTTTTAGGTCATGGAAAAAAGTCTAATGTGGAATGATCAAATACACATATTTCATGGATTTTTTTCTATTGCACTGGCAACAGACTGAAGAACAAGAAGGGAAGGAGCTAGCCCCAAATAATCTTGCGTAAGCACGAAGTAGGGCTGGTTGAATGTTTAGTTTAATGAAATCTTACGTTTTTCAAAGGGTACAGTACTTACTGTGACTACTTCCCCTGTTATCGTTGGCAATATGGATAAAAAAGCATTACAGACCAAGACCTGGGATTATGCCAACTTTAATTTACAACAGATTGGAACTTGGTATCGGATTATTGTTTATTTAGGAACATTAGAATAAGGGGATTTCTGATAATAAATAAAGTGGCAGATTACTTTATACAATTTTAAAAAATATCTATGGGAAACTGTCTATGGCAAAATAAAAATATGTTATTTCAGAGGAAATATGTTTTTAGTTTTTTGTTATCTATTTTGAACATGCTGTTGCATTTCCACGGAACTCGGTGCTATCTTCTACCTAGAATCTAACAATTTTCTACTGATAACAAGTAATTTTCTGGAACATGTTTTTTGTCCAAAACTAAAATGATACTTTGGTGATGAACACCTGGTGACAGGGGCCATTTCTCATTGGATTACTTTGAAATTTGAGGACAATTTCTAAAACATTTTTTTTTATGTGTTTTAGTTGCAATTCCACAAAAGGACACTAGGGTGCGTAGTGTTATGCTGAGCTTCCTTTGTTGTTTCTATCACAAGTTCCAAGGATTAGATGCTAGCCACCTAGCATAAGTGGAAGAGGCTAATATAGTTTAATTATGCATGGGCTAGACATATGGCTCCTGAATCTAAGACGGGACCAACAACCTAAAGTATTTATATCAAGTCTCATGTTATAATTAAATAAACTTCTATAAATCTATCTTAGTTTTGCAATAAGACTTACTATGGGTATTTTAATTTTTTTTTTTTTGGTTAGAAAATTCTTAATAAACACAAAGTAAACACATTTTAATGTTTCTCTTTCTAAATCCGTCTAAATCAATATGAGTAAGAGTACTATAATGGATATTGCGACCATTATGTTAAATGGGGAGAAAATGCATGCAATTTTTACGCAGCTGAGAAAGATGACACTTCTCAGAAATCATAGACAATTTCGATGATTGGTTTATATAATAGCCAAGAAACAAAATAAAGAAAATATGATTATTTCAAAGATAACGTATTTTAAGTATGACTTGAAAAAAGAGATCCTTCTTACATGACGGCAAATAAATAGCCACGAAACCATACGCCTATCCCATGCATGTTTAAATTCCCTCACTGTATTTATCCTTCACATGGGATACTGTCCAACTTATCCACCATCCTCTACTCTTCTGGGAAGGCTCTCCACTAGATGAAGCACTCGTTGGGCGATTAGGTCTGATTGCGCAGTTGGTGTTTCAATTCATCTCAAAGGTTTCCAATGTGGTTGAGGTCGTTGTAGGACAGAGTACCATGACAGGAAGGTTCCTCCTAGCTCAACAAACCAGTTCTATTTATGTATAGGGACTTTGTCCTACCAAAACAAAAATGGACTTTCCGCAAACTGTTGTCAAAAAGTCGGATGCCCGTAATCATTAAGTATACCTTGCATACTGTATTATTACCTGTAATAAAAGTAAGAAGGGATATACCATTATCCCTTCTCCATCAGACATTGCAGCTGGCACTCCGCAGTTGGGAAAGCAGCCTTCTCCTCATATCCCCTAAACCCAGAGTCATCCATCAGACTGCTAGCTGATGAAGCTCAATGTCAGGGGAAACATTTGCACTTCTCCAGAGTCAAATGGACTGTCCACCTACTTTGATCATGTAGTATATATACAGTATGTAAGCAGCAATAATTACACTGATATTAAAGATGGAACCCCAATTAAAAATAGAATTCCAAAACAGTTACCACGTAACCTTTCAGCCAAAGGTTTCTACACAAAACCTATAGTTGGAGAATCAGCTCGTCCTTGCTGTTGGTCATATGAGCTACGGTGACTTGAAAGTCCTTGGTGGAACCATTATTTCTTTCTCTTTGTTTATGGATCCAACTAAAGATGGTTCTTTGAATAGAGGAATAGCTCCTAAAACGAGAATGCCGAGAATGCCAATCCTATTGGTTTAAGCCAAAATGTATAACAATAACTGAATATTGTGACTGTCTACAATTAACTTTATAACACATAATACACGTGTGCCAAATGTATCAAAATACAGACTTTGAGAATTTAAGCTGAAATAAATACATTGTCGCAGTATATAACTCCTACAGGTTTGACACGAGATGAACCTTAACACGGCTGGAAAAGAATTCAAGTAAAAACAGAAAAATATGACAGCAGCAAGGATTTTTAAAGTGCAACATTTCATTTTACTAAGTGAGGCTGAGCATATTATTGAAACAATTGCTCAATCTGTTGGAATTTTAATATGTTCAGATATTTTAATTAGAGAAAATTAAAAGTTCCATGAAAATAGATGCACTAGTAAAAAAAATTGCCGTATTGTAAACTGCACTCAACATTTGCTCTGATTTCACTTAATAATCTTGACTGTGTTAGTGAGAATCTAGGTACTGCAGTTAAAAATGACATTTTGATGCTGAGCCGTATAAAGGCACTGTTCCGCTGCTTAAAATGCTGATGTGTAGTTTATATGTTGAATAAGTATGGGTGAAATGCATATATAAAGATGTTAAGTCATCTCATTGATAACCAGGGTGAACCTGGTCTTCAAATTGCCTAGTCTTCAAATGCAAGATATCAAAATAGATAGATACATAATACAGACAAAACTATTGGGACACCTGGCCATTACACCAACAGGGACTTTGATGACATCACATTCTAAATACATAGGCATTAATATGAAGTTGGTCCCCCTTTTGCAGATATAAGGCTTCTACTCTTCTGGGAAGGATTTTGGGGAGTTTCTGTGGGAATTTTTGCCCGTTCATCCAGTAGAGCATTTGTGAGGCCAGGTGCTGATGTTGGACAAGACGCCCTGCTCACAAACTCCATTCCAGTTCATCCCAACGCTGTTCCATTGGGTTGATGTCAGGGCTGTGTGCAACCAGTCAAGTTCTTCCACCCCAAACTCATCCAACCATATCCGTATGGACCTTGCCGGAATAGAAAAGGGCCTTCCCCAAATCAGTTACCACAGAGTTGAAAGCATTAGCATTATCCAACATGTCTCGGTATGCTGAAGGGGACATATAGTGTAGCTATATAGGCAGATATATCGACATCTCGATAGGGATATCTGAGAACACATCCTTTGTTATATAGACATAATCGAGTAAAGAAACACATTCAATTCTAGCCACAATCTATGTACATGGCAAAAATCCAGAGGGCCACAGCAGAATCCAAAGGTAACTTGATGGCCTTCGATAAACCAAACCAGGACAGCAACTAACTGATTAACCAAAGTGGAGGTGTTGTTCGGTTGAGTGCCATTGAGTTTCAACTCTTGAGTTTCCTATCTAGTTGTGTCAAATTGTCTCCAGCAGCTACTGAGTTGTCGCTGTGTAGTTGTGTCACGTTGTATCCAGCAGCTGTTGAGAGTGTAGCCCAAATTGACAAAATACTATACTCTGGGTTGGCGGTTGGCATGTACCTACTTCACTTGAACTAGACTTTTTGTGCTTTAAGGCCAACCAACTCTGCCCATCCTAAATGATCATTTAAAAGAAACCCAGCCCAGGAGAACTCCATTAACTATTTGCTGTTTTATTTGCTTTCTTGTCCCTCACCCCAAAACTTCCATTGCCAACATGCCCCCATATGCCCCAGTTTACTTGATTCACCCAAGTGATTCGTTTTGATGTTGTTTTGTCATCTAAACTGATCCACTACTGAAGGATTCACACATCATTTTGTTTAAACCAAAAACGTTTACACAATTCCATCATAAAACTTAAGATCTGGAATAGAATTGCTAAGTATTGCTCCGTTCTACAGCTGTAATTGAAATCTTTCATAGAACATAGAAAAATCCATGAACATTGAAATCTAAGTAAATAAATAAAATGTTTATATAATTTCTAGACTAAATATTTCTGGGAAAAAAAGTTGAAAAATATCATTAGCATGTTAGAATTCTTAACCCCTTAATAAACGCATTGTTTTCAATGGGTTTAGGGACCGCCCATTGTCCTTAAGGGGTTAAAAAGCTCTGCGCTCGGTTTTGTTAGCATTTTTGCTTTTATTTGCCGCAACAATTTTTTTTTTCTTTCTACTTGTTAATATTTATAACTCACTGATTTCTACTTTTGCACCCCCGTCGGTTTCTAAATTTAGCGTGCAATCAAACCATCCGGCGAATGAGCACCTGCATAGCGGGACGCCAAACCGCTTTAGCGTACTGAACTTTGACAAAGTATTGAAGCTACGGAATAAAAATACAAGACGTAATAATGATAATCATAAAGCTGATTAAACATAAGTGAAATCATTTGGAGATCCAATTATAATGTACCTATTTATATTAGCATAAATAATTCAAGGGCATGTTTTAACTCGTATATGTGTTCCGGTGTTCTTTCAAAAGTCTGGATATTATTAAACCATAAAACAGCCATATATTTTTGTACATAAAAAAACACACAAAAAAAGTAAAGAATTTTTTTGCCTGTTTTGTTCAAATATTTAAAGAATAAAATAATGTTTTTAAATGTCTATTAAAGTTTTAGCATGTAAAATATTTTGTTTCTTAATATTTCTTATAAAAATAAAATAATTGTTTGGGTGGAATAGAGAGCAATATGTTCAAAATGAGTAGATGGTGGTTACATGATTACAAATATCTTTAACCCCTTAATGACAAAGCCTGTCAAAATTTATTGTTTTCAATGGGTTTAGGGAAGGTCCATTGTCCTTAAGGGGTTAATAAAGCCACTTTCCTTTTGTTTTTCACATACCCCTTGGAGAAATGAAGCTCTAGAGAAGCACATTGTCTACTCTAAACTCAAGAGTCGCTATATAGAATGCTCTAATGCACCCATTTCTCATTAGGTGACATGCAAGACAACTAATAACCCATTTCTTCTACTGACCTGACCTTGAGAGGGGTAGATTTAGTTGCGTGAATGTAAGTAAAGACATGAATTACCGAGTGGATGTATGTTTTCGTCAGTGTCTTGGACCATTTAACCACCTACTGGACCTTCCAATGGCTCTTGGATGTGACCTCTATCCATAATATACAGTAATGGGTCTTGTAGCCCCAATTTTATTACTGTTTTTGTTCTGCTTCAATGCCCACCATTTGCGATCAGAATAAATCCTGATACCTTGGTGGAAAAAAATCTATTGACATTCATGGACTGATTTGTCAATTTATTTCAGTTGACCCGCAAGTCAAGCTGACTTAATGGTTTAGCATCAATTTGTATATACAGATGAAGCCACTGTAAAAGTACAGAAGGATAATTTTCCTAATCTAGGAAAGAGAACCCAAATTGGATATATAAAACGATCAACAAAATATATCCCTTACATATTAATCACAAGGTCTCATCACACGTATTTGTAAATCTCAATACAATGTTTCTTTAGTTAAAAATTCCTTTTTTTTGTCCTTATTTACTGTATCTATTGGACCGAAGACGACCATAATATAGTTTGGCTGTCACTGCACATAAGAGAGTAACAAGCCCTCAATGACATTTTGATTAAAAATGGCTCCATCGTTAAGCGTCACTCCACAGCTCAGATGCAAAAGTAAAAGTTTCGGTGTGAAAAAATATTTGAATCTTTCGAGTCCGGTAGACAACTAGGGATTCATCTAAAAACTTTGAGTTTTTCATTTTTTGGAGGATACTTAAGTCTTGTTCGAGACTTATTATGGATACTTGCATTTCCATATTTTGCATATGATGTCATTGACATCTATTATATTCACATTGAAGGCTCATATCCAGAAAATGTTCTGCTTTACTGAATATAGGCGCAAAAACACAGCCATAAAAATCTTTGGGCCTGATTTTATGTGTTTAACCCTTTAAGATTCCGCCCATTCAGCCCTATTTGGCCTCATCTAGTCTACTGATTACTCTTACTGTAAAGACCCAAACCATCATCTTAGGTTCAGGAGCCATATGCCTATACCATGCATGTTTAAATTCCCTCACTGTATTACCCTCTACCACTTCTACTGAGAGGCTCTTCCATTTATCTACCACCGTCTACCACCTCTGACCATCCAATATTATTACAGGTTAGGATGTCAAAGTACACATTTAGATATTTCCCCAAAAATATTTTTACTGCCTAGTCTTTAAAGACATTGATACAATTAGAATTAGAACTTTAACTGTTTTTGCATGGCAAGTTTTAATGAAACATATTCCACTTTTGAACACAACTCTTAATTTATTAAAAAAAGAATATTTTTAAAAAGATACATTTTTTCACACCTCAAAGCAGAATCCTAATGTGTGATTTTTCTTTGCATGATAATCACTAGTATTATTAGCTGCTGAGGGAATGCTAAGGGCTTTAACACCACTGCCGGTCATTAGTAATCTACTGACAATTTGTTAAAGTATTAGATATTTCTTTTTTTTTTAGATTTATGCTATATTTTAGAGGGTTGCAGCAAAAGAGCTCTATTAGAGTAACACTTTTTATGTCTCAAAATATCTGAATACGCAATATATATATATTTTTTTAAAACATCTGTTTAGAATAAAATAAAGTTCATGGAGAAACAAGATAAATATAATTTAAACTTTGTAGAGGAAAAAGTTTAATTGTTTAAATTTCCTGCATGAGATTTTGGGAAAATGTGGGATCTGAATAGGGGTAAAACTGAATGCAACAGAATATTATTCGAAACAAAAAAAAAACCTGGGTTTTTGTTGAATTTGTTGAATTTTGTAAATATATCAGTTATTAATGGCGATTACATTAAATAGCTCAGATGAGACTTGAAAAAAGCTTAATAGCTTATCATGTGGTAAGCATAACTGGGAACTTGCGGGGTGTGGCCAGGACTGCACACTGACTTGGGCGGCCCTGCTGTCGGTGGGCGGTCCCGACTTGGGGGCGTCCCGCTGACATCGGTGGGAGTTCCCGCTGATGACTGTGGGTGGTCCCGCCCCCTACATCAGCGGGACCGCCCATCGATGTCATCGGGAACTCCCACCGACGTCAGCGGGCGGTCCCACTGACGTAGGGGGAGTACATCGGGGAGAACACCCCCATGTAAAGGACAAAATGGGCGGGGAGCGGGGCGTTTCAGCACCCCGCTCCCGCGACCCAGAGGATTCAGTTCTTGACCACTACTTAATTAGCCGGTGACCAGAGACATCTCTATGGAAAACTGTGTCAACATGGCGCAGCCTCCATAGGATCCATTCAAGGGCAATGTTCACCACTAAGACTGGGAGCATCAGGATATGATGTCATAGAGGGGGTTTCTAGAGCACAGTTGTAGGTCAGGCCTATGACAGTGTCTGAGATAATGCGCCATTGAGTTCAGATTTGATTTTTTTACTCCAGTAACTAAGATAGCACGATATTCTTTGCGGTATAGTTACAGAAATAAGATATGTGGCAATGCTCCCTGAACTTTACGGGTGTATAAATCCTTATTTCCTTTCATGATTGCAAAGCCCTGTTGCATTCTCTGTGCACAGTTCAAAAGAAGAAAGGACAAATACATTTATACTTGGAAAAACGTATTATTATTTTGCAGTTTGTGCGGTTTCTTGTTTAAAAGTACACTTGAATAGTTGTATTTTTTCTTTTAAACCCTTCATTGCTCCCTCTGGACTGCTGTTGTACTTTATATGAAAAATAGGACGATTATTACGAACAACCTTATCATTTATTGTAGCCTGGTGTTTTAATCTTAATAAAGTAACGTAGAAAGTTCATAAATCCACTGTTTAAGTTAAGTAATAATGTCACTTAAATAAATTGTGTCACTTCTCCCCGTAAAACGTAGAACACTTTATAATAACCAAACAATACATAATTAAAATCACGTAGCGATAAAGAGAATGAGATAGAACCATACAGTTAAAGTAATTTTTTTTTCCTAAAAGGAACATTAGTGTTCACATATTGGATCTGGATCAACCAAATGCCAAAGAAACCAGAAATTTGCTCAACTTCTCCATCTATCGATGATGGATTTAGCACATGAATATACCTGGGTTTTTTACCCCAATCTCAGGGCCTCGGGCAGAGCTGCAATAATGGCGGCGCACAATGTGCAATTGCTCAAGGGCCTCGACGTTTCGACTAGTCAAGGTGAGAGGCGCTCACGTGTCCCACGAAGCAGTGATCCGATGGGGCCGCGTGACGCGCAATGACATCACTTCTCGGCACACAGTGTCAGTGACGGAGGATGATGGCCGCGCGTGGTGTGAACCAATAGGATCGCTGCTTAGTGAGGTAGCTGCAGGCCACTAGGAACTTACAGGAGGAAAGTATGTGTGTGTATGTGTATATGTGTGATAAGAACCATTTGGCCCAGCTAGCCTGCACATGAGTTCTTCAGTAGACTCAAACCTTAATCAGTCGTTGGTCTCATCTTAGATTCAGGAGCCATATGCCTATCCCATGAATATTTAAATTCCCTCACGGTATTACCCTCTACCATTTCAGTTGGGAGGCTATGGCACTCATCTACCACCCTCTCAGTAACGTAAAACTTCCTTACGTTACATCGAAATAAACCCACTTCCTCAATTAAACCACCCAAGCCATTAATTGCTATAGCAGAATTGTAGAGCTGTGAAGAGAATCATGGAATTGCTGGGGTAATAGTTAAAAGAAATGGCGTGTTTCACATTTTGCTTTACGTCCGGGGATGCTAATTTTCCCAACATTTTTAATCCAAAGTTCACGCTAAATTCAACCTCAGCTTTCATTTCTTGAGATCAATACACTGGAGGTTATGTCACACAGAGGAGATTATGTTCAAGTCTTGTCTGGTTAAGATAAAAAAAAAGAAGCTGTTTGGGCTGATTTATTTTCCTTCAGACACAATAACTTCTTAATCGCCATGCCTTGCTGCAGGCAAGAAAACCAATAGCACTGCCATAACGCCGCAGTCATCCAAAACTTTTATGAAGCATTAATTCCGTATAGTTTTACACATTCTACTGCATAAAACCATATATCTTTACATAACTGAATAATCAGACGTAACATATTATATATTCCCGCTCGGTGCACAGATTCTCCGAGGCAAAGTCGCTGTTTTCATTGCCAAGCGCACAAAGTTTGGATGATGAAATGCATTTAAATAGTTTCCTAGCCTAGTCCTCCAAAAAAAAATGAGTCATAATATCAACCAGTTCTCAAATGCAATCAGTCCCAGGTCTATCGCGTCTACATATTTTCAGTCATAGAAAATGGCGGCCAGCCTGGTGCTTAAGGCCGACATTAGGAGGGCAGGAGCACAACGTTACTAATATGCCCCCCAACTATCCACTGCAGGCGAGAAGTATTAATTACTTAATAATCATATTAATACATTAATTAAACCTACTTTGGCTTTGCACAAATATATATTTATATAGTACAGGGGCGTCCAACATGCGGCCCTCCAGCTGCTGCCGGACTACATCTCCCATACTCCTCAGCCAGGCCCTTTAGCTGAAAGAGCAATTATGGGGAGATGTATTCAAGCAGCTGGAGGGCCGCCTTGGCGCCCTAATAGTATATATATATACATAATTAAAAGGTTTTCATATACATGAGAATGTATGGAAAAGTACAATAAACCCGCAACCCCCCCCCCCCCTTAACAGGCATGATGTAATAAAACACTACATCTGTCTAAATATCCTATAGGCGACCAAACTATAGGTGTCCAAACTTTTAAAAATATTTATTCTGATAAAACATAACACTTTAATGGAGAAAAAAAAAAGTACAAAAAAACCATCATGAAAACAAAGCGTACATTTAAAAAAGCCGTGTTGTTTTTTTTAACACATTCTTTAACATTTTTCCTTAATTTACTTTTGATGGAGCAACCATACTGGGTATTTTCCCATCCTAAAATGTTTATATGTAAATATATGACAACTGCATGAAGTCTTTGCTTTAACGTTATTAGTGTTTTAGGGTCATGATAGTGACCCTTCCATAGGTTTCCCAAGCACCGGGTACCTCATTTTATTTCAAGATTAACATCAGTCTTGACCCTTGTAGGCTAATAGTAGATAAATAACGTCCATGCGACGTTCTTGCAGAGGACGGCTGCATGGATCCAGCCGGCGGCCATAGACTTAGTGACAGGATCTACCACAAGAATGGCGGGAAAAGTAAGCGACCAGCCCATTGGGCATACAGGCAGATGGCCAATCTGGGCCCACATTTAAGTTTCCAAGTGATATAAGAAGGGCATGAGGACATAGTAAAATACATTAAAACTGTATCATATCGTCATGGCAGCAATTAAAAAACTAGATTAAAACGCACTCAAATCAGTGCAATGTATTACATAAAACGCACGTTAACCTATAAGCAAATAAAGTAGAATCTTAAAGTTCTGTCGGATGCTGTTTTGCGAACTGCGGGAGACCTTTTACCTGGTTTTTAGTGTAAAATTTCAAGGTGCTTTGATGGTTTGGAAATTTTATAGCGTTTCCAACTAGTCTCTTTGCCTCAGAAAACAAATATTGATTTTCCAATGAATGTCAAAGATGTTGCTCAACCAGGTTGAAAATCATTTCCTTAGCAAAAGGTAAAAAAAAAGCAAAGGGAAGCAAGGAGGGAGTGAAAAGAGGAGAGCTGTAAATCTACACTAAAATGGAATTAAGATGTACTGAAGCCTGAAGTAGTAAACAAAAGTCTAATTTTGCCAGACGGTTGTAATGCAAGCCTTCAATTTCAACAAGGCAATGGAAGTCAAGATACACGTTGGTTTTGCCATCATTGACGCTA
>VKOC01000008.1:21624879-21637139 GCA_009364415.1 Spea multiplicata
GATTCCAGAGCACTATTACAGATGACGCCGCAGACAGTTGTGGTTGTAATTCCTAACATGTACTTTAGAATACAGAGTCTCTGGTGATCGGCAGGAAAGGCTAAGAAGAACTTTAATAAAGACCTGGAACCTTCAGGAGACGTTAAGATGGTTTAGCATAGTTGGTTTTGAATCTTATTTTTAAGACCCCATTGACATATTGAGATATTGGAGAAGAAGTAGAGATAAATATTAAATAATAAAGATTTAAGCACTCATATGGCGGACATAAGGCAATCCTTAACATTAGATAAAGCCAAGCACCAAGGAACCCCAAAGCCAGGTTTAAAATTCTAAAGAGAAGCGTAAAGTTAATTTATGATGATAGTTTCGGTGAAAAAAAGGGCTCTAATGTGACAAAATTACCTTAAATCCCCAGGACAAGATAAATAAGCCAAGCAACCTGTATATCACTAATTTTCTTAAGTAGACCCATTCGGGTGTATTCTGTTAACCCAGAGCCGTAGCTAGCTGAGGCAAGAATGGAACATTGTACTCATACACACTGCCTTTACACACACCTGCCCATAAACATACATATACACATGCACTGCCCTTACACACACCTACCTTTACACACACATACGCACATACAGATACACACACCAGCTTACAAACACACATATACTTACACCGCTCTTATACACATCTGACCATACACACTGCCCTTACACACACCTACCCATACACACTGCCCTTACACACACCTACCCATACACACTGCCTGTACGCACACCTGCCCATTAACAAGCATTTACACACCCCTACCTTTACACACTCATACGCACATACATACACACACCCGCTTACAAACACACAAATAGGCGAGTGCCTCTCCCGCCTCACCCTCCTTACGGCCCTGCATTGACCACATCTGTTAGCACTCATATTTTGGGCCTCTTCTACCCGTCTCGACGATTTGTCCCCTAGTTCCAGATATGTTTTGCCTTCCAAGCCGGTTTTAAATACAGAAAAGAAAGTTGTATTCGTCAGGTCGCTTCAGATAACAATCCAAGCCTAGCCAAGTGTGCATGAAACTCATTTTCTCTTTTTCTTATTTCATATCTTCTTCCTGAAGATCAGATAAACATTAAAGATGCACGCAATGTTGATTTGTACAAATTTATTTTTTCCCTTTTTTTTTTTTTGTACCTATTGTAGAATGTTTACAGGCAAAGCTGCTGGAACTCTGGTCCATTTCTAAAAAATTATATTTTGTTGACTCTTATTATTTTTTTTTTTTTTTCCGTTTATTTCATTTCAATGAACAAGCACAGAATACCAATGAAGTGTTTGCAGTAATGTGCTCAAATTAGAATAATAAGATAGACACTTTTTCAAAGGCTTTCACAGTTTTGCACTGAAGAATAAAATTGCTCTTCACGAAAAACAACAACGCAGTTGACTAGAAAACATCTGTATCGTTAGTGGCTCAGCATGAAAAGGTCATTGAATGTATTATCTTTTGCTACAAAGTGTTTTCAGGACAGCAACATTCCTTTGTAATAACCGTACATGCTTAAGGCCTTAGGGTCCAGAGCATCATAATTAATTGGAAATTTCAGAAGTGATCATCATTTTGTTTAGCTCAGAAAATAAGTCTGTTTCTGGTATTTCGGCATATCTTTTTATCCACTTCGGCACGGTTAATCGGAATATAAAACTCTAGATCACTAAATATTCATTGCGCTATACGATATGTTTAATAAATATTCATCTCACGATCTGAACGTTGATAGGGCCGTCTGCCGGATGGTAATGGCTTGAAAGCCTTGACTTCAGTATACATTATGAAGGTCCAACCGCAGTGAGCTTCTGCTGCAGAAATCAATTAGATGTATCTAATGTCTCGTTATAGGTTGAGTCATCCATTATACAGGGCCAGTTCAGCCCTTGGCACTGGAGAAGCTTCCTAGTGTTGACCCTTCATAATGACTATTGAAGTGAGGGAGCTGGAACCACAACTTTCCCCTCACTAAAGCCCAAAGTGTCCTGTTTATACCTGTTTAGGAAGGCTGGAAGTCGGTGGACAATAGACAGAACTAGTTCAGTGGTCCATGGCCAAAGAATTGGTTGAAGATGGACCTGATGATGAAGCTACTGGTAAACCAGAACAATTTTCCTGTTGTGTTTCACGTTAAAAGAGGCCAGAACGGAATGAACTGCTCAACATTGTGACCTACTTGTCTTCAACACCTACTAAACATTTATAAATAACCATTCACGTAGCCGCCACTATTAGTTTTGTATACTCAATTATATTTTAGGACCTTTGTGCAAACATTCAGAGTACCAATATTATCACAGAAAGAAATGAAACCAGAATGCATATCACTTAGGAGTCGTAACTATTGACGGATCACTTAAATTTCTTTTCTCATGATGAACTTCGGGTCAAACGCTTCCGTAGCCAAAGAAGAGGAAGACGAATGACCGAATGCAGTAAAATTTAAATATCTATTATAATTCACATGCATCAACTTCAAAACGAACGAGGTGTTAAGAGCCCAGTGCCATAAATCTAACTTATCCGTTCCAGTTACGCAGAATGAAAATGTTACTCTGCAAAGTTTTGCAAAAAGAAACTTTGTCTCAGTATTCGAAGAGTATCAGCTAGTTCTAGAAGTTACCTTTTGAGGACCGGTCATAGATATTTAACCCTCCTGTTCTCCTCTAGATTATTTATGATTTTTGTTAATAAAAAATGAAGTAATGAGTCTAATTTAGACACTATAGGTATACAAGTTGGGGATTTTGATCCGAAAACTGACATATGATTATTATTATATGAATTAGGTGGCAGTCATGGACTGTGACCGGCTTTCTCCTGAACACCAGGCGGTTCCTGGCAAACCATAAAGCGTCCTTTGCGCGGGACATCAGACGTCAAGCATCGTCGATGGCGCCCTCCACATGTGCTCCTGGAAAAAGTCTAGATTATTAAAGAAAATGTTTCCAGAGCTCCCTCCCTCCCTGGACTCACAGTCTAGGTATTTCTTCACATTGTTTATTTAAAAGGCTGAAGAATGGATTGTTCCGTATACAAATTGACAGTTTACAGATGCGCGGAATGGCTGCACGCCTGGTTATCGAGACAAGAAAACGGTCAATATGAGGAATGAAGTGAGAGATATGAAGTGACACGTAGGAATAACTTAGGGCTGTTTAGAAGATTTATTAAAAGATAAGGATTGACAATGCTTATTTAAACCAAATCATAGCTAGAATTCTAATAACAACAACATAATACAACCTCCATGTTTGTCAGAAAGTGAATATTTAACACCGTAATAGTAATAACAACAATGCATATTTTCATGTTTAATATTTTAAAGCATTTGATTGATTTTTCAACGACAATGACATGGCCTAATTGTTTTACATGGCCACTACAAATAGAAGCATCCATGTGATGATCAAATGTCATGTGCCTTGTCGACAGACAATAAACCATTTAGTAAGCTTAAATGAAAATTGAGCTATCGTTACATTTTTGCAGTTCGGAATGCCAAATACATCCATGTAATTGCTACACATGTAATAAACACATGTTTAAGTATATATATTAGTATTCATAAAAGCCTCGCAGACACAGAGTGCTGATATGGTTTGACCTGGAGTCTCCAAGTTAAGTGCTGCTTCTCCGAGGTCTCCAGGACACCCTCCTCTTTCTCTGGACAGGGGAGCGACATTTATTCATGCTCACTTTCTTTCCAATCCCCCTCCCACTCTCATCCCACTTCATACTATCTGGGGTTAGTGCTGGCCTTGTCTATGGCTTTCCCCAACCCCAGCTTGGCTAACCACAACCTTGTGTACATCTAACCCCATCATCTCTTGAAGCCTATCCTTCAAAAAAAGGAGTCATCTGGGTGGCCTGTCCTGAGAAGTCCTCAGGTATAGTAAGGGATGCAGCTATGGATTGTAGACTTGGATCTCAATGTGTACTTTCTCAATCCCCAGAAGCAAAACTGGCGGACAGGTCGCCTCTTGGCTATGCTTCTGCTCTATTGGTCGGTCACAAAGGAGAGCTCTGAGCTTCCCAGCTGTGAAGGGCTATGTTGAGTAGGCACAACCTCCATTTCATACATAGGGATCTGTGTGCCAGGATGTGATGGAATATTCCGGCTACCCGCACTAAGGTTGGTGGCTGCAGACAGGTTGGATGGGGATGCTGCTTTAGGGCAGGCCTAGGGCAGCACCCAAAGTAACTATGCCGCTGCACACATGCGCAACATCTGGAGGCTCCGCAGCCATCCCTACATCTCTTCATTTTAAAGATAGGCACAACAGCTAGTACACGTATATTTCTAGATTCTTTGTTTGCAACTCAAGTATGTTTATTTTCCTATGCAGATCAAAGATTTCACATGGTGTCCGTCCGGCTATTATAATGAAACGCTAAAGAATGCATTTTCAATTTGACCTTTCCTGTAATCTGCATTTGTTTATTTGCCGCACCTTATTTTCAATTACAAAAGGTGTAAACAAGAAGGAATGGTGCGACTGGAACATCAAAAGGTCGGAGCACAAGAGCGTCCTAACATCTTCATGATTTGGTTAACATTTCGTTCCAATATTCCTCGTTTAGAATGTAGCTCTGTATCTCGGATCAGAATCTCCCATCATACGTGTGACTAGAATAGACATTAGAAATTAAATGATCTCTTGTGACTCAACCATTTTCTGTTCTTCTTTTTTATTTTTAGATGTAGCATTATGAAAATATCAAAGTCTGCCCTTTAATACAGAATTAGAGGAAGAATGCATTATTTTATTTCATCCCTGAATTAATTTTATAGTTAGGTTTAATATAAAGACGCTTTTTTCTTTTATTGCATAGCTTAACTATTTGAGCCATAGAGAAATGCCAAATGTTCCACACATGCCTCTGACGGGAGTAGAAAATACATGTTACCCATAAAACTCAAGATTTATCTACCGACCTGACCACCTTTAATATAAGTTGCACAGAAATCAAATTAGGTATAGTTTTGATTATGGACTGTATGTTAATGTAGGAACCCTACTTTTTGTCTTGGGAAAGGAATGGGTATCGCCACCACCCACTCCCACTGTGCTGCCAACCATACTGCTGGGTGTCGGGATATGATGTCATATCCTAGTGCTCCACCCTTTAATGTTGCATGATGGCGGGCGGAAGGACACAATGGTTGACTGTAGCGACTTGGCAATAGACCGGTCGGAGAGACCAGTGATCAATTCCAACCATCCCATCGACCAGCGGTACCCAGATACCCAACCAACTGATGGATCCACATTGCTTTCTTATTACTGAACATTGTATTTTCACCGAGAGGCAATGACTATAAATAGTCCCAGGAGGACTACATACATTGTGCTGCAAAAAACCTACAATTTTATTATAATAATCACTATTAAAAAAATATTGTGTATTATGGCTATCCCCCAGGGTGCCCTTATCCCAAAATAATGTACTGTACTTTAATAGAAAATGTTCAGCGACCCAACAAAATATTCAGGAATTTTAATCTATACATTTAGGGAATTCATCCCAGCAAAGCATCTTTTCTTCCCAGGAAAGTTTGCATGATTTGTTTTTCAGAAATATGCAGGTTTTATCTTTTTGAGAGTTTTTTATTTTTTTTTATTTTTTTTATCTTGTTTAATATTAGCATGCATCGAGGAAAAAAAAAAGATATATCAGTTGTTTACAATCCCAGCAATTTATAGTCAGGCGTTTGATTTATAACAGTACATATAAACTAAGAAATATTCCTCCCTAACAGTCTTTTAGAGCGCGTAATATTTTTATTCAATCTCGGGAAAGTATTCTGCAGTAATATTTCAGCTTTCTTTTAGAAATCACACATGACATCTATTGATTTTCGGTTTGTTTTCATATTTCAATTTTATGAAATTGTGTCAGCGATTCTCTTCCTCCCAAATAAGCAGAATAATCTACAAGGTTTATATATTCCGTTTTTTTCCCGAAGATATCTTCTATCGCAAAGGATGCGAGTTGGATTTTAAAGCTGTAAGGTGTTATTAATATTTATTTTTATTTTATCTGTTTTCTATTATCTTTATGTCATTCTTATTGATGGGGGTAACATGAATCTATATATTTTTTTTTAATCGTGTGCAGATAGTGATGACATGGAAACGTTTATTAGGGCCATATCTCCCATTGGGCAAGTGACATCAGCCAAGGGTGAGACCTCTCAGCCTGACCCAGGGTCCAAGAGTTCTAGTCATGGCTCCGACATGAATCAAAGAACCTCCGACTGCTTTGAAGAAAGAAACGCCATGTGACAAAAAGTCCTCCAACTTGAAGTAGTTGGCAGTAGATCATTTGACTTTCAAACAGAACTTTTCAACGGAACTTGAGCTGTGTGATTGAATCTCTGGCCTCGTAGGACACCAGAGCTGATGCTACGGAGATCATTGGAGCTCTGAGTTATGTGCACAATGTGCCTCGGGTTATTTTAAACCTACTGTTTGGCTATTTTGATTTAGGTTGAAGATATAAGAACAAATCACCTTGTGGAATAAATATTTTGAAACGTAATAAGGACAAACAGGACCTGATTTAAAAAATAAATAGATATACGGAAGGAATGGTAACATTCTATGCACAAAGAAGCACAAGTTGTATATCTGGATAATTAAAAATTAATTAAAATCTGCTTATAGCTGCTTTATTCTCCTTTATAATAAAGAATACGTACTACTTTGTAAAGGACTTTAGCTTGTCTTCTTCCACCTGTAGGGAGGGGATAGAAACTGCAGCCCTAGAGCTTGAAAGCACCATTCAATGGTCCAGTTTTCACACCAGTTTTGGCTGAATCAGCTAGCCATTGGCAGGGAATCGATCTCAATGAATGCACAAGGAGACCCCCTGTAACTCTTGGAGGTGGCTGGTGGTGAGTAGAGCGCAGGAGATCCAGGGGAACATTGTTAGGCATGTCGGAACATGTCTCCTTAATAAGTCACCTGGGAATTTACACTACTTGGATTTCCCCCACAACAAGGTGCTTTCTTGGCAGCATAGGTTAATGCTGTATGTGTAGGCTTTGGACAAAGGGGGGGCTGGCATCTTCTGACCATGGGGTTCACGGAGCACACAGAAATGCTAACACTTTCCAACAGACTAACACACTAACAATAAAAAAAAACCCACATCTTGCACCTTGACATTATGTGACACCGCTGAGCCGTCTCTCTATATGCTGGCCAGCCAGAATTGGGCCTTAGGTTGACCATGTTTGGAGAATTAGGAACGGCTAATGGGGCAATTTCCCCCTTTCCCACCAAGTCAGCCAAGCCCTGTATTGGAACGATACATAATCACAATGCTTTTGGATTAGATGTTATTTTGACAATGACCTTATTGTTATTTCTACGGGGGAAAAAAATTATTAAATTGTGCATTATTTTTTTTTTTTCTTAAGTAAAAGAGTCGAGTTGGCTTATTGACTCTGTTGACTTTTATTATTTGTAATGTCTCAGACTATGAAGAACAACAGAATTACCGTATTTATCGGCGTATAACACGCACTTTTTTAACTAAAATTTGAAGCTAAAATCCTACCTGCGTGTTATACGCCGATAAATCCTGTTATACGCCGCCAACCTGCCTCAGCCGCGCCGCCCCGACCTGCCTCAGCCGCCTTGCCGTCTGCCTCTGCCTCCGCCGCCGACCCGCCGCCTGCCTCAGCCGCCCCACCTGCCTCAGCCTCCGCCGCCTGGATCTGCCTCGTTGCCGCCTGCCTTCCGCCGCCGCCTGCCTCACGCTTAACTCTTGTGTTGCAACGTGGAAAGGCGTTTGTCTCGGGTGCCGGCGCTCAGCAGTGAAGCCGCCGGCACCCGAGACAAACGCCTCACGCTCCACAGGAGTTTGAAGCGTAATGACCAGGGATGGGTTAGGGACGAGACGAGGGGACGACCTCCTGAGAAAGCGGGGTTAAGCGTGTTGTGTGTTCTTTAGTGTGTGTGTCTTACTGTGTGTGTGTTCTTACTGTGTCGTGTCTTCTGTGTGTGTTCTTACTGTGTGTGTCTTACTGTGGTGGTCGTGTTGGTTTCCCAGATTAAGCGAGTGACTTCTGATCGAAGTTTTTTTTGTTGTTCAGGTTTTTTGTTCAAAAAATGGGGTGTGCGTGTTATACACCAGTGCGTGTTATACGCCGATAAATACGGTATGTTGTTTTTATTTCAAAAATGCTACTGTTACTCTATCAAAAAAAGATGAAGGTAATTGCCATGTTCCAGAGAAGAAAATCAGCAGTTGTTCAAAAAAAGCTACATTTAAACTCAGTTGTGTCCTTGCAAACTAAAAAAAAAACAACAAAAAAAACAACAATATATATATATATGTGTGTGTGTATGTTGTATGTGTGTGTGTATGTGTGTGTGAAGGGCCTTTTGTCTAATAGATCTATAATATAACCTTTGTTAAGCTACCAAAAAATATACTTATAGTATTTTACAGATAAATCATGTTTTTATGAATTCTATAGTATTTTTAAAAGTTTGTATCTGACTCTGGAAGAGAAATCTAAAAATTGCAAACTCTACCTTAGAAAAGACGGTAAGACAATTGAAGCTGGTATGAGTTCTTGTGATCCATGTCACAAAAGGCTATTCAGCAATCAAGAAGAGTTTTTTAATCCATATAAAGTTTTATACACTTAGTAGATCAATATTTTTGGGTATTTTTGATCTGCGATTAGGGTTTCCACCTAATGCTGAGTGCTTTCCTGGACACTCTGTGATGTTATTACATGTGGTAGAGAGAAAGAAGAAGAGAGAAAGAAGAGCATAGATCGAAAAAAACTAAGGGGTTAAAGTGAGAAAGGAAATGAGAGAGGATAGAAATAGAGAATGAATTACAGAAAAAAAGAAAGAAAGGAGAGATTTTACAGGAAAGAAAAAGAAAGAGAGACAAAAAATATGAGAAAGAGAAGGGAAGAAAGGGGGGACGAGAAAAAGAGTGAAAGAGAGGAGAAAAATATAGTGGAGAGGTGAGAAAAAAAAGAATAAAGAGAGTGTCAGGTTCACCTTTTCATTACTTCCATGCACATCTTATATGTTAACTTAACCTTCCTCAGGTGTGGTAACCCGAGCAGGTAAGTGAACTCTCCACCCAACCACTCTGAATGTTATTCCTCTCTCCATGTGCTCCATGTGCATTCCAGGGCCCTGCCAAGTGGGGCAACTAACATGACCACAGGCCCATCATTTCCCGAGACCTGGGACATGGATTTTTTTTTCCCAGGTGAAACTTCCCAAAGTAAATCATATCAGGGCATCTATGATGCGACATGTAGTATACGCTGCCGCCTGAATGCTTACTGTGAATATAATTCAAAGAAAAAGAACTGCCGAGAAGCTACACATCCAAGAGCATCCACGGTTTATGTAATTCCCGGAGACAAGTGCCACCTTTTCATTCCTGTTACAAATATATACATTTTCTCCCATTTATATTATTAGCTTACCTTTCAGTATATGCTGTCAACCAGTCCATTAACCCCTTAATGACAAAGCTCAAAATGTATTGTTTTCAATGGGTTTAAGGACCGCCCATTGTCCTTAAGGGGTTAAATATGCAATTCGCTAAACACTGGTTTCATTATGCCGTTCAACCTCTTCCTTCATTTGGAATACATTACTAGATACAATCGAGGGAACTGATATCGGAATTATATATTCCAGATCGCTTCGGAGCCTGCTCCATAATCCCACGTTGTACCATTTCTGCTTTATTATAACCCAATGGTTATATAAAAATATTAACCTAATCGCAAAGAATGGTAATTCAATTTCATGTGGGGGGGTTTCTTCAATTATCTATGTTTTTAACCCCCTTAAGGACAATGGGCGGCCCCTAAGCCCATAGACAACAATGCATTTTGAGCCCGTACATGTACAGGCTTTGTCATTAAGGGGTTAAATGCATTATCCAGGGTCTAGTATCTTGAAAGTAAACCGATCTGATATTGATCCTTCATGAGACTTGATGCAATTACACAGAATATT
Source organism: Spea multiplicata (assembly GCA_009364415.1). Classification (NCBI taxonomy): domain Eukaryota; kingdom Metazoa; phylum Chordata; class Amphibia; order Anura; family Pelobatidae; genus Spea; species Spea multiplicata. Next base: position 21,634,942 of record VKOC01000008.1, read on the forward strand.
TTGGAGTATTTGGAGCAAAAACAAAAGTGAAAGTTGGCAGAAACGGCCAGTTTCCGGTTTAATGGATTAAATATTCTCAATTTGATTTTTAAAACCACAAAACTATTTTTATCTTTGTTTAAATAAGCACGACCAATTTAAATCACACACATTACATTTTTCTATTACGCATTAAAGTCACTTTCCAAGTTGTCACTACTTATTTTTGGGAAATGTCCCAAAAGTCAACGTGAAATACAGATAAAGCATAACACCAAAAATAAAAATAAATAAAAACGTCGCTGTTATTTTTCTTTCTGCTATCTGAAATGAAAAATGGAAATTAAAAATAAACTTTAAAATGTAAGGTATTATAAAAAAAAAAAAAAACATTCTGAAAGCTGACATCTGTCTTTAAATGAAGCGTGAAGAGTTTGCGGCAAATGGACAAATTCCGCTAGGATTATCGACCGACTAGACTTGGAAGTATTATATACAGTAATTCAAGTATTCCGCTCCAGCTAGAAGCAATTAAGATGACTTTCAAAGATTGGCATATCCACCTCTTTTTTAGTCCACTTCACACCACCGTAATAAAAGAAGAGCTGGCAATTCTCATGTGAGCTTTTAATGGGTTCAATGAGCAGCGATCATGAATGGCAAGACCATCCGTCGGGGCAGCCGAGAGTCTATAGCTTGATACCTGACTTGTTACTGCGTTCTAAAAGGGGGTAATTATTATAATGCCAGTGTTGAGCGCAGGCAATTATTTTTTTTGCTCTGACCAACATACGGGCGGTTGATCCTTCTTGATCCTAAGTCGGAAAGTTTTAAGAAGTGATGTAGACATATCAAGCAGCAACGTGGCGATATTTTTGATCTGTTATATTTTTTTCAGTGATTTACTCATGTAAGCAAAATTGTATGCTGGCGTTATATATGAAATAATCGCTCATACTAATTAAGTGCGTTTTTGATTGAAGAGTTTTTTTTACAGCCGAAAACGAAAATAAGAAGACAAACTTAATGTAAATCTTCATTTTCAATGGAAATGTAAAAAAAAGTTGTAAATGTCATATGGAAGAGCTCAATAAGAGAAGGAAAACAACGTAATTCTGCTGCCGGAAGAACTCAGCTGGTCCTGTTAAATGAGTGAGACGTCTTTAACGTTAACGTACCCCTTAGTGAATAAATCCCAAAGACAGGGATGACCTAGTGAAGGTTCAGTGGTTGATATTTCCTTGAACTTTTTGCAATAGTTTACAGTGAGTTCCCTTCTTACCTTAGTAAGAAAGTTGTCTTGACATTGACTTGACTTTCAAAAGCGTTTAACCCCTTCCGGACCGGCGTTTGCATACCGCGTCTTCACTTGAAGACCGCAGTATTTTGTTTAAATATTTAAATTCCTTGATCGTGATTCGCTGCAAAGCGATCACGTGCACGGAATTGAGGGGGGCGGGGGGGTGTCTGCTACTGATCGCTGGGAACACCCAGCGGTCAGTGGCAGCCGCCCCCTCGCGATCCCAGCGTTCAAAGCGACGCTGGATCGCGTAAAAGCGGTGACGTACCTGGTTCGTCCCGGTCTGCCGGTGACCCGTGACCCGGAAGTACCAGGTACGTCCCGGTCTTTAAAGGGTTAAGGAACTTCCAGTGAAAAGGAGGTCCGTGCTCTAAAAAATTAATATAATGTCCCTCCACAAGAAAACTAAATGTAGTTGTAGAATGTTGTCTTTTAGTCGTAATAGTTAATGTTATCATTATGTTTTACTTTGGGATTGTCTACCGAGGCCGTAAATGACGTGTTTTCCATAAATTCGTGATTTTGGGACCTAAAAAATTCCGCTTAAAATAACAACAGATAACGAGAGGCTTATTATCGATCCAACGGCGTCAGGGGTAAGAGAAATAACATCTATATCGTTCTTCCCATTGGAAATGTGATGTTTATTCAGGTTCGGTGAGATCTGAGAATTCAGTCGTGAAACTTAGATTATTTTTTTCGTTTTACAAGTTTTCGTCTTGTAAAACAACACAATCTTCCAAAAAGTAAATCGATCTTTTATACACATATCCAACTATAAACAAGAGAAACACTTGTAAAAAATAGATTGCTATTTTACAAGTGGTTTCTCCAGGAAAACAAAGAACAAGAATTCATATGATATATATATTTTTTTCTCCTTACAAATATTTTGCTCTTCTTATCACTTTTCTTTAGT
>VKOC01000008.1:21676862-21709108 GCA_009364415.1 Spea multiplicata
TTGTCTAGTCTCTCCCCCCTCTCTCTCTTTCCCTCATCCCCCTCCCCCCTCTCTCTCCCCCTCCCCTCTCCCCCTGCCCCGCGTCTCTCTCTCCCATTCTCCTCCCTCTCCCCTCTCTCTCTCTCTATATATATATATATATATAATTATATTATATATATGATATATATATTATATATATATACTGCATATATAATATTTGGCTTCACTTTCAAATGTTTCCTTAAACAGACAGCTATATCGGACTAGTTAAGCTATAAAATATTTGTTATTTTTTTAATGAAAACAGCCCCACCGTAAAGGAAAGTTTTTTTTTAATTTTAATTACTTAGATAAGAAAAATTACAGTCTTAAATCCTTGTAACTCCAGAGAAATCGGTAGAGATGCGAAATGCATAGGGGGTCATATGAGATAAATGTATAGAGAGGATTCCGACAAAACGCTGCATGCATTAGGGCGATAAAGAAAAGGCAAAATATAAGATGCCACTCGGCTATAATATGCATTAAAGTGCATTTGATGCCTGAAGTGTATCTCTAAGCTCGGTTTATTCTACTTGTTACAGGAGCTGAAAAGCATTAGAGTCCGGATTCTGTTTGCTCTCTATGGGGGGAGAAAAAGTATTGAAGGAATCGTAACAAGAATTATTGCATGGCAACTTCAGCATTGAATCCGAATGAAAGTGTTTTTCTTCTTGTTAAAGATTAACCATCACTAAGGATTAGGGGGGGGGGGATCCGGATCTTACAGATTTCCATAGAAATGATTGACAGGTTAAATCTGACCCGAGCCTGCAAGCGAACAGAAAGACTGCTGCTGAATTTTTATAGATGTCACGAGGTACTCGGAGCTTGTAAAAATAACCGCAAATAAATGTATAGGTTTATGTATTTATCGGGGATAAACTTTAGTATATCTGGAGTTATTTGTATTTACCGAGGACAACCAACAACCTAATTATCTAATTTGCCCCACATTTGGTGTCTAGAACGTTGATGCTGGTTGGAACATTATATATCGTTATATATTACTTAGCATTATAATGAAAGGTACAGTATATGGAGACTTAGGGGAATAAGACCTAACCCTGGATGGGGTACATGTAGGATGGCGTAAGGGTGGGGGTGGTATCCTTGTAGGCTGGTTTATAGTTGGACAGGTTTTCCCTGCTTCTACGACCATCTCTAATGTGGGGCAAATGGAGCAGCTGTCCTGGGTCCATGTTCTACAACCATCTCTAATGTGGGGCAAATGGACCAGCAGTCCTGGGTCCATGTTCTATGACCATCTTTAATGTGGGGCAAATGGAGCAGCTGTCCTGGGTCCATGTTCTACAACCATCTTTAATGTGGTGCAAATGGAGCAGCACTTCTTGGGCAATGCTTATCTCTTGGGTCTATTCAATAGCCATCATAGTCTAGAGGTAGACCACAAAGGTTTCCTCCTTTGGGGAGATAAAGCTGTGGTCAGGGATGAGTGACCCATGGGGACTTTCTCCAGGCCCAATTATATAAAAAGATGGCCCAACTTGCTTCCTTATTGTATTGTGAGATGGTAGATGTATCACAAGGGATGAATGGATAGGAGAGTGGGGGTTATAGTTAGTCCTAATTGAGAAGAGACCATTGAGACAATGGCTAGAATATTGCAAAGAGTGGCAATATGAAGACTTTGTCAACAATGACCATGCTTGGAACCTCCAGGGCAATTTGGAGATTGGAGATATCACAGTTGCGCAACCTCAGTAACGGAAGAACAATGTTTGAATTGGGAGATTTGGACAAAATACCGGTAGTTAGAATAATTTCATCGAAAAAAAATACATTCCCATGAATTATAATGCTCACATTCTGAATTTCAACATCTAAAGTGTAGTAAACCAAGCACGCCTTTGTGAAACAATCATTGCGCGGGGTTGTTAGACAGGGCATTTGTTAATCGATTATTTAATACACTCCTTCAGCTCGGAATATTATGTTTTTTAATAACCCGTTCTGTCAAGCAGTCTGGAATTACTTGTGTTTGCAGCATCCTGCATTAGCAGATACTAATTGTAGTGCTCTATTGTACAGCTATATGAAGTTACTCTATAATTTGTGCATTAGTACTTTGACAAATTATATAATCGCATATTTTTTTTTTTCTGATTAGATTTCAGAATGTTAAAGCTAGTGCAAAATTATATAGTTTGTCAAATGAATCTACACATTTATTTACGCATTCTATTCAATGTATGAAATGCAAAGGCCTTTGCAAAAAAACACACAAATTCAAAAAAAACTGAGCATCTTGTTTCAACTATTATTGAAAGCAAAAATCAAATGTATTTTTTTGGTATATATATATATATATATATATATATAATAAAAAAAACTGTACCCCATTAATTGACAGGCATGGGCTGGTTTATTGCTGATCAAAAACACAAGGATAAGGCATAAGTCAAGAACGGAACAACTTTTAAGCATACTGAGACCCTGGGTGAGTTGCCCCTAGTGGGATCCAGAGTGACCACCCTATAAGCCCCCCCCCCAGTGGAGCTCAATCAACCAAGTTGTACCTGCCACCAGAATCTTGCTACCCATGGTGACTCCTCTATCCTGTACACAGCTGGCTGATATCATGCCTATGTCATGGGGGGAAATTACAGCATGTCTGGCAAAGGGGCACAAGGAATAACTGTTGTGGGCCCTTAAGGTAAGAGTAAGTCTAGGACAGCTCCCCCTTTTCCATTGAAGATGGCCCTGGTCAAGAGAAGACCGCATGGAGGACAAGCAGATCCCAACTGTAATTGACAATGTATCAGCGTGTCCTAGAGCACCTAAAGGAAAAATGTAAATGCTTAGTGGTCAAGCATTTGATAGACAGCATGGTCTGGTACAAGGCATAACGTAGCAGAACTTGGACCTCTACTTCTATGCTCCTCTAACGTCTGAGTGCTATGTCATTTTAACCGTGAAGGCTTGCAATAGAACTTAAGAAAGTCTTTTACTGGGTGGGTTACGGAAAGTGGGGGAGCCATCAGCAAAGCTGATAGGAATTAAGGCAGTTGGGAAGTTCGAGGAATTCATAGGATAGAATATAACACAAGACCAAGGACAGTTTAAAATTTGAGGGGGTCAAAAAAATGGGCACTCTGGATGAGCCAAATAGCTTATATTTTTTATCAAATTCTTTGATTCTAGTGCTAATTCCTAAAAGTAGCAATAACATGGTCTTGGTTTCAGTAGTCATTGTACAGATTTTTCAATATCATGCTAGGCTTTTCCTTTATTAACGAGCCTGATTGATAAATTCATAATAAATATGGAGTATATTTTTTCTTTGCATGTCCTATGACGCTAAGTTTTGGTATTGCTCACCCTCCATGACTGTACAAGTCAATGAGTAAGTTATAAGAGTTAATATATGTAGGAAAGGTAGGCTTAGAACCTTAAATTACTTATCATGAAAACTTCTAAAGGAATGAGAAGGTTGTAGGTTACATGTGTGAAAATGCGATACGGAATTAGCCTCTGAAATTCATTGTAGAGGTGCGATTTCTTGGTATGGTATATTACCCTATAAATCTACTCTCACGATAGAGCGCCAAAGGGCAGAGACTTGTCAAGTCTTGAAGGTGATTCTTTTTCTTCCTCAAGCGTGATGACACTTACAGAATTAACGAGGAAAGGGAAACGGACAAGGATCGAAGGTGAAGGAGACTTCTAGGTACGATACTCAACAAAGTCTTTCAAATAGTCAACCGGTCTTCTCACTAAACTTGTTACTCTTTCACGTTTGGCTGGGTTGTACTTTTAAATGCTAATTAAAAAAATTATAAAGCATTTTAATACCACACGTTCACAAATTGACAGTCCAGATATGTAGACATGAGCTCTTCAAAGAAATTTTAGATGTGTTAAGGTATAGACCATCCTCATTGAGGTTCTCAAGGTTTGGGCCTAGGAGGGAGCCTCGGGGACCATTGATGTTCCCTAAATGGTCCATTAAGACAATGGACAGAGTTGCTGAGTCAGCACAGTCCGCCTTAGTTTCTTTTCGCATAGCGCTTTCATTATTAACACCGGGGCATCACATTATTTCCCGACACCCAGTAGTAAGGACGCTGGTGCAGATGGGATGGTAGGCGGCGAAGGTAAATTCATCACTGCTCTAAGGAGACTATTCTATTTAATACAAAATACGAGAATTTCCTTACAAAAGAAAGACGTTTTGATTGATTATAATTAATGAGTCTGAAAGCTTTTTTTCCTGGGGCCTTAGAGATAAGATTTAAAAATACACGAAAACCTTGATTCACGTATGACTCACAAAACACCGCGGTGGCAATTACCAAACGCATTGTTACAGAAGCCCGCTTAACATGAAGCCTGGTCCCATGTATTTAAATTTATAACTAATGTTCACATGCAGATAATGAGCTTACTTAATCAAAACGAAAGAAAGCCTACAGTGCTTCATTATACTAAAGACAAGCTCCCTAATGCTTCATTTACATCATCAATGAGGAGTTTCGATCAAAAGTTATAAAATAAAATGCCAGAATAAAAGGCTAGCTGATCTCACAAGCCCTGTACAGACTCTTTATTAAATTGCATTTGCAGAAGGACTTTCTCTTTGAGGTTTGCTGAAAGCCAATCACCGGCAGGAAAGTACTCCCATTGATATTAATGGGAGCACTTTCCGCACATGAATAGTGTGTGTGTGTGTGGGGGGGTTGTTAGCCTTCCTTGAAACCTCATCCTCCCCCAATACACACTGCTAAGCAGACAATGCAGTCTTCTGAACATATCTTCTAAATCCCAAGCAGCTGCTGGTAGGGGTTGGAGGGCCACCAAATGTATAGAGAGGCCTCAGCTGGAAATCTCATATAAGATCAGGGGAGGACTGACGTATTTTGGCCTGGTGAGACATCCAGCCAAGTGGCTCATAACATAATTGAGATCCAATATAAAGCCATCAAAAGGGAACTGCATAGGGGTCCCATATTAGAAGCATAGTAAGGATCCAGACAAGGCCCAAAATTAAATGAATATAATAAAATTTGATTAAATTATAAACGGGTAGTCCAACGCTGGCTTAGGTTGACCTAAAGACTCTGCTGGAATGAGAACATCCCCCTGACAGCACAATCAACTGGCAAGGGGAGAGTCCAGGCAGTCAATAGACATACCGGTACATCCCTTTAAACAAAATTAAACTTGCTTACAATCAATATTACATATATATATATATATATAATATATATATATTATTATTATGTTTTTTAGTTTTTATTAAATGTACCATTTCTCTCTTTCTTGAAAGAGCTTGCAGGCCCCCATTTCTCACCAATATCCTAATTACTCGGTTAAGAGTGATAGTATCTTCACAACACTTATATCTGACATATCCAAGAAATAATAATATAACAATAATTAATAACCAATAATTAATAAATAATGTATTATTAATTATTCATGTATTATTTGTGTGAGTGTGAGTTATTATTTATTATATATTATTGTGGGTGATTTATTAATGGCGGATAGCATGTGAAAAAAAATGAAACTGTCAAGGTGTAAGGTAATAAGAAAAGGTTGAAATTATTTTCTTATGTATCTTGCCTGTAACCTTTTTTTTATGATCAATATCTTTTGTTGCTCCGAGCATCATTTGGAGATCCATTGATTTTTCTAAAGGGTGCAAGATTTCTGCAACGAGGGCAGCGTTAAAATTCAAGAAACCAGTATAGCGTTTGTAGCTTAAACTGGCTTTAGTGAAAAGTTAAGACGGCTTTAGTAGCAAGTTTAAAGTAACTTTGGAAAACTGGGAACATTTTTTTTTATATTATTTTATCTGATATCCTGCGCTGATATAATCTTACCAAAAGTAATAAGCAGATGCTCTTACAGATGGGGCGTCTCTGTCGTGAAATTCTATGTTTCTAACTAACCCATTTTTTGTTATTATTGACAAGAGATTTGAAACCCCAAAGCCAAAATAATTCACAACATCGATAATAAAATGAATAAAAAATTAGAATACAACAAATTAATAAAATAAAAGATAGAAAAAAGCCCACATATATATTTCTTACACTTGTGCATTCAGATTTGTACGAATTGCACATTTACAACGTATTTGGCAATTCGTACAAAGCCATGAAAACAAGGCCGGATCCCCATGAATTAGACAAAAGTAAATTAGAATTTTGCTCTGCCAAAATAGAGGCACTTATGGTGCATATTGCCCCAAGTTCAAGTGAGGGCATAATGACGGCGCTTTCGGTGACGTCCTCTCCCTTGATTGGAAGACTATCGGGGAGAGGATGACGCCGGGTTATGTCCCGCCGGGTTATGTCTTTAGAGATGCTGACAAGGATAGAAGACTGGATATAGCACATATGTTCCCTGAAAACGGCCAAAAACAAACCCAAAAATTTGTACACATTTTTGTCCATTTATAAATATATAAATAATATATATTATTATATATAAATATAATTATATATAAAATAAATAAAATATATTATGAAAAAAATATGCTTTGTGATTTTGTTTGGTAATGGCCCATTAAAGGTATTTTTAATGTGTGGTTTTTTTTTTTAATTTTTTTTTAATTTTTTACATTTTTTTAACTGTGCCTGGGAATCTCCAAAGTGAAACAGAGGGAAAAAAAATGTATACGCCACACACGTATGATTATTTTTTATTATTGCCCGATGACAACTTATTTAAACAAAGCAAAAAAAGGAACCTAGTAATAAAATATCTATATTGTGTAACTACATGAATTTAGAGCATTAAACATTGTTCCCTTCTTGAAAAAAAAAAAATGAGTTTTCGACATGGTTTATAATTAAACATCAATGAAATATATAACTAGAACCTGAATATTAATTCAATTCAATAAAACTTTCCTTCTATTAAGTAACTTGTCAAACTTTTAAAAATGATTTTGTTCACCTAGCCAGCGTCTCTTAATCATCCGTCTTAAAAAAAAAAAATTAAACAAAAAAATTAAAAAGCTGATAAAAGTTTAAAATGCCACGTATTGCTATCTTGAATTTATCTTATAGCGCGTTATACATCCATAAGCCAGTGTCTTTATAATTTATAGAACAGTCCGCCGTTAAGAACGATAAATCATATAAGTTGTTCTGCAAAATACTGGAGAAGATTCCAGAGAACATAAGTAGAATTTAATAAAAAGAGGATAGTTGGACAATTTTCATATGTTTTATTTTAATTATTAATTATTGTTATTATTATTATTAATAATTTTAGGAGCAAGGGTCAAATAGAAATGGCACAAGCAAATACATATTTAATAAAAAAAATATATTATTAATATGCCATAGAGCTGTACAATGGGTAATTTAATAAATAATAATGATTTATTTAATTTATAATTAACAAATAATAATATACACCTGTTTAACCTGTTCATGTCTTGAAAGGCCGGTGGTGCGTTGAAGAGGACGGCTGCTCCAGATACCGCCAACTCCTGAGTTTGCTCCATTTAATGATAATTTCTGCTTGAACGGTTCCAAAAAAATCATCCTCGAAGGTTCTGATATCTTTTAATGGAAACTTCGAGATTATAAAGTATTCTGGTCATAAGGTTCTTAGGCTGCAGATACATACGGGATAGGGAAGAAAGGTTATGCGATTTTGGCAAAATGTGATCAGAATCTCAGTAGTCTCAATTTCTTTCGGAATTATTCTTTCTTTTATTTTCCGGTGAAAAAGTAAAATTTAATAATTTAAGTTCATTTATACTCGGAATACTTATGTTCTTATTTTCCACCTACAGACAGTAGGGTTCTATGTCAAATAACATTTACTACTGTGTTTAAGATTACCTTTATCTTATAAAATAAGGCATTCTAAGGAAAATGGATCCCTGGCTGGTGGAAAAACCATCAAATTCCGTATAAAATTTCACAACTTGATATAGAAACACTAATGTGTCCGTTATATCGGGCATGCATGTACAAACTGTCTAAAATTGTATTTTGGTTAAGAATACATATTTTTTTTTTCTAGGGCAACTGTAATTTTTCCGCAGAGCACTTCCTAAAAGACCAGTTTTTTTGCACTTTAAAACCCACTATCCATGAAGACAGATTTTGATTTATAAAGAAAGTTTGCTCTATAGGTTCATATATAATAAATACTTAAATCATAAAATAAATAAATAAATCATAATAATAGTCCTAATCATTTTTAAATAAATGCCATTTTCCTATTAAACTCCCAAATTATATTTTTTTTTTCCGGAGATTCTGGTTGAAAGATAAGAAAATACTTCAACGTGGTATTTGAAGAAATAACTTTTTTTTCTTATTGTGATACGTAATGGAAACATTTACGGAAACAAAGCATCCCAAGTTGTTTCAACATATTGTTTACTCTCTCTGTTCTCCTCGGTGCATAAATCTTGAGCTGATCCATTCCTTAGATCACAAACCTCTTACAGGAACAGTAAAGTAAAGAGCGAACTCTAAAAAATCAAACAAACAAGCAAACAGATGCTACATAAAGAAAAAAGTACTGGAGGTTTCATAAAATCTTCAGTTACTTGGCTTTGTGTTTCATTAGGCATTTCTCCTTAAGTGTGCCTGATGCTTTATTGGTGGTCATCAAGAAATAACTATAGAGAATAACTATACAAAGTCTAAAGATTCTTTGAAATGATACCTTAACTCTATATCATGTAGTGTAAAAAAAAGGTTTAAAAGCAATAAATACTATATTTATTACAGAGATGCCATACATGACGGATTGCGAGCTTTTCCAGACTATTGGTTTAAAATGTTTTAGAGGTTCTACCTTAGAACATCAAGACTGCCATAAAGAACGCGGATAAAGACATTGTATCCATCGTACCTTGGCTTCTTTCAGATGTAAGTTTGGAGAATGGTTTGGCCCTGGAGCGTGCCCATTGGGAAAGAAAGCCATATATAATTGTTCATTAATGTGCAAATGGGCCAAAAACGATTTGGCTGAATTTTTCAGGCCTTTTTTGGTCCATGAGGAGGACATCACCGTAGCGCCGCCATTTTCGTGGGAGTTGCAGCCGGGTTATGTCCGCCGAGATGTGGACAAAGAAAGAAGATAGCAGATGAAGGATTGACGATAGAATAGTGGAGAGAAGGGAGAATATAGAAGATGAATAAGGAGATACAGAGGAAGATGCAGAAGTGGTTGACAGAGATGGTAGGGAAGCATTTAGAGATCGTGAGAGAGAATGAGAGTGTGAGAGAATGAGAGTGTGAGAGAATGAGAGTGTGAGAGAGAATGAGAGTGTGAGAGAGCGAATGTGGACCCGCACATTTGGGACAAAAATTCAGAGCTTTTTGCTTTGTTTTTGTCCAATTCAAGGGGAATCTGTCATCATTTAAGGGGCTTTTTATACCGAAATGCTGTAAATTTGCAATGCACCAGTCTATCGTTCATGTACTATTTTTGGAAACCCACATGACTGCTACACTTGCGGTATTTCTTTACCATGACTAAATAACCATGACTTTTTAGGGCCCAATTGGAAAATTATTCAATGTGGGGTTTTTTTTTGAACGACAAGGATGAACTTGATTGACTTGTGTCTTTTTTATGTATTGTTTATGTTATGTATTGTTTGATGAAGCTACATATAAATAATTGGGAACAAATATTTGAAAAGGAATGAAGGGAAATTGACATAGAAAGGCTTTTTTATTAGCGTCATAAAACAAAAGTACAAGATAATAAATCTAGCATTGGTTTGTTAATAGGTTTTTTGAGAAAATAATGTGGAATGTCTTCTTATTAAAGCTAAATAAATTATATATATATATGCATTTAGTAATGAGATTGTGGGTAGACGGAAAAATATGTAGCTAAAATGTATATACTGCAATTACACCTTGCTGCTTATTTTGGGTATTTAGCTTTTCCTAAACATACAGTATCATTATTTATGAAGTTAATGAGCTAATTACATAATAATTACCGAAACATGTAAATTGTGGAAGGTTAAAGACAAGTTAACATTGAATGTGACCGTCTTTTCTGAAATTTCAAGGTACCATATGTAAGTGATGAATATAATCTATTTTTTTCATGAATACCCTAAATATGAACATTTTGGTTGCCAAAAAAAAAAAAAGAATTGCAATAATTATGGAAAAGGTTGAACGACATTTCTGGGCAGCCCATTGAGTTTATTCACTAAAGTCGATCACCCATAACATTATGGCCTAATATTGTGTAGGTCCCTCTTTTGACCCGTCAAGGCATGGACTCCACTAGACCTCTGAAGGTGTGCTGTGATATCCGGCACCAAGACGTTAGCAGCAAATCCTTTAAGTTCTGGAAGTTGCGAGGTGAGGCCTCCATGGATGCATCCCGGTGCCGTATGTTGTCCAGATAAGCAAGGCACCCGGCCCTCCACGTGATGTACAAGAAAACATGATTCATCAGACCAGCCACCTTCTTCCATTGCTCCTTGGTCCAGTTATTTTGCTCACGTGCCCATTGTAGGCGCTTTCGGCAGTGGACAGAGGTCAGCATGGGCACCCTGACTGGTCTGCGGCTATGCGGCCCCATACGCAACAAACTCCGATGCTCTGTGTATTCCAACACCTTTCTATCAAAATCAGCACTAACTTTTTCAGCAATTTGAGCTACAGTAGCTCGTCTGTTGGATTTGACTGCACGGGCTAAGCTTCGCCCCCCCCCCACGTGCATCTATGAGCCTTGGCCGCCCATGACCCTGTCACCAGTTCACCGCTTTTCCTTCCTTGGACCCCTTTTGATAGGTACCAACCACCGCAGACCGGTAACATCCCACAAGATCTGCGGTTTTGGAGATGCTCTGACCCGGTTGTCTCGCCATCAAAATTTGTCGTTCAGATCCTGACAGGTGCCATTATAACAAGATTATCTATCTATCTATCTATCCATCCATCCATCTAACTATCTAACTATCCATCCATCCATCCATCCATCTATCTATCTGTTTATTTAGGCTTTTTAGCAGTGAGTCTGTGTTTTTGCTGTTGAAGCTGCTGCTACCATATGTTGTTTTCCACAATGTAACGATGTGATGCGCTTTAACGAACAAAACCTGGCATCTGTTCAAAAGGTATCCTAAAGAAACACCGACTTTACAGAGAGGATCCTCGATTAGCTCTTATTACGGCCGTCGCTGCACAGATTAAACACAAAAGCAGCACAAGCTGAATATTCTCAGCAAGCAGATCCTCTGGCTGCTCATGCATCTGATGTAAATGTGCGAGGCAGAAGGTCAGACGCGTTCTAAAAATACTACACTTTTTTTGGCAGGCAGTCTGCATTAGTGTTAGAACGTTTCTTTAAGGGTTTTCTGGGATTTTGCTGTCTTCTTTGAATCCCCTTAGAATCTTGGAGATACCAAAGAATTGCCCTCGCTTGTGGGTATATGTAATGGTTATTCTTGGAAATTTAACGATATAACGTGATTTCTGAACTTTCACAGAAAAAAAAAAAAACACTAGCTGTTACTTTAACCCCTTAAGGACAATGGGGCTTTTAACAATGCCTTTTAAGCCTGTACATGTACGGGCTTTGTCATTAAGGGGTTAAAGATCATGAATTAGTGTTTATAATTGTTGGTTATAATGTATGCGTCACCTGCGTCTGTCTGTAAGGTCCCCACGATGTCTCTTGTAGGAGAATGGCTTCATTGAGAGGGCAGGGCTAGCTGTGAATGAGGGCGGGGCTAGCCATGCCGGGGCAGAGATAGGCCCGGGAATAAGCTTAAGTGGGAGGAGCAGGGGCAGGGAGTGGGCATGGTCAAAACGTCGCTAATGGGAGGAGAGAACTAGGCAACTGACCTGGAGACCCAGGTAAGAACGGCTGCACCCGGAGACTCTGGGTCCAACCTGGACACCAAAACAAGGAGTGCTTGGATAAACTTGCATCCCAATATCTTGACTTGCTATGCATTCAGGTTTTGATGAGTTCTACTATGGGGCAGCTGTAATATTTGGGGGGGGGGTTAGCTCTCCCCCTGTGTTAAAATATCCGGCCTATAATTAATCTCAGTTATCTGTTAGCGTTCTCATTTAAGAACTAGTACATAGACCATAGTAACACAACTACTTAGGCAAGTGAAAGAAGAATTAATAAATGGCGCAATTTCCTTTGAAAAATACTTTTACTGGACAGAAATTATAAATTAAGAATTTATAAAAAAAAATTTTGATTTTTTCTTTCTTTTTAAATTCCTTTCATGAAAAGAACAAAAAGCAATCTACTTTTAATGCATCTGTAACTTTTTTTTTTGCCAACTCACAAAGCATATCTTATTTTATTATATTGTATTTCTCTGATCGTTCTCCTCCCGGCAAGAGCTTTTTTTTAAAAAAAATACTGCAGCTGCAATGGAGTTTACCCTGGTTCTTTTCCAAAATGTTCCCAGCTGGGTGAAATCATTAGCAGATTCGCATAGCGTTTTAATTGATTCTCTTAATTTTGTAGAGCAGACATTATAACACGGCCATCCCGAAACACAGAAGGGTTAAATTCTTCAGAAAAGCCGTGTAACATTGAGCTGTGATGTAAGCTGTGGGTTTTCACTCGCTTTCGAGGCGCCTGGGTTCCCCAAAACCTACTAGTACCAACAATTTACAAATGCGGGGAATTTAGATAAATGCAAAAACCAGAGGAAACTGAGAATGTCCACCTAAAGGGAAGCACTGTGTGGCTACTCCCACTCTCTACCCATGTTTTGCCCCGTTGGTCCAAAACCCCTGGGGCAGAATCAGAGAATTACCAGGAATTCCAACTAGTGTTCTCTGTGTGTGCTTCATCTTTGTTTAATTACAGCTAGGATCTTAATTAATTTGCCTCCTTGGAATTGTCTCCTCTGAGCTTTCCCTCAGGAAGGAGATATTCATAAGGAGGCTTATAGGGGTGATGCCAGGTCAGATGGTCTTGATTCTAAGATGGGTCATAGGATGGAGTTGCTAGAATTCTGTCTAGAACTGGTCAGTAATCTTGTTGTCAACCTAATGAATGGAGGAAGAGCATGTTTGGTACCTTCTCCGCCTTGCTCACCTCAAGCTCTCATCCTTCCTCTCCATACGGGAACCAGGAGAGAACTTGGTGGCATGCGGCTAGCCATGGACATGGCTGGGTGAGATCAACTCGGACGAGCTTTGAGACCCAGAACTTGCCCTGGTCAGCCCCATGTATGATTAATCTGTAGAAGTAAACACAACATTTTAATTGCGGAACCCTGATGTTGGACATCCATCCACCCTGTTTCTCGATAGACCTCCAATATCCAGTGGGCAGACTAAATGGACCAATTGGTTTATACTTTACATTGATCATACACCCCACGCAGTAATACCGGTATTTTACATATGGTTGCACATTCTGTTCCAATACATTAGCATAATAACATTGCTATGGTAACAAAAGCCTTGCTACCAAGATAGAAAACATTTTAATATATATAATATATAATATATATATATATATATATATATATATATCTTCATCATATGCCGTTTACCACTCAAGGCTGTTTACCTTGTCACATTATGACTGTTTACATGTTTCTCATGGTAAGTCTTTTCAAACAATTAGAACATCAATGAGCACTAGAGTATTATCTCTTCGGCATTGGTGGTGGAAGAATGATAACTTCTATTTGTTTCGAGTGTACTCCATGGCATGGATTCATTAACTACAAATAGGATACAAAAGCTGTCCTCCATCAAGAAACCACGCTACATCTATTCACCAGAACAATGCGTGAAAAGGAATCATCCACAACGGCCATTTTGTTAAGGAATCATTAAACATCTGTCCCGCTTTCATTCTAACTAATTTATTTTTAGACACATGTACACGTTCTGATAAAGTTTCATAATTCCTGGTTCTACTAAACCATTATTTTTCAAAGCTCTGGAAACGGGAATTTAGAAGGGTGTGGACTCAACGACCAAAGGGTTTAAAAGTTTTATTACCCCTACACTGCATATGGGGCAATTGTCAGACACCCCCTTTGTTAAATGGTAGTTCATAAAACCCAATGTTTGAGTTTTTATTTATAGACGTGTGTTCCCATTTACTTAGTGGCCACAGTGCCACTATCAACTGGGGCCATAAAGTTACTCTTAACCCCTTAATGACAAGGCCCCTACATGTACGGGCTCAAAATGCCTTGTTTTCAATGGGTTTAGGGACCGCCCATTGTCCTTAAGGGGTTAAAGAGCATGTTTTTTTAATGTTTTTGCCTACAAAATATCCTTATTTACTAATATAAGAGTCCCAAAAATGTCACTGGATGGTCATGACATACAACCACAAACTTTTCACAGCAAAAATCTTTCAGCTGTTATCAAAAGGTTACTTGCTCATAATTGTAGCTCTTTGTCAACTTACAATTTACTTGTGCTTGTCTTTTGGCATAAGCAGAATGCGCCATTTATGACAGGAGGCATTTTGCTGAAAACCTGTAAAATCTTGCATTAATTCCAAGTGTATATTTTTAGCCAATTCAACCGAAACAACTCAGGTCATAATAGTATTTGTAAAAAGGAATTCTGGGGTGGAGTTCTATTTTTTTTTGTTTGTTTGTTTATGTTTCTTGTAAAATTGGAAAATTCTTTAATATAAGAAAACTCTTGGTGCTAATTCCAAATACGTCTGGCCGCCCATAAAAACATGGCGTACGGTCAAGCGTCTCAGATCTCGGCCGCACTTACGCCTCGTCACCGCCAGCCTGGCCCTAATCTCAGCCCTCAGTATGTAAATGTGTATAAAAACGGAAAAGTAACCCTTTAAGTATCACTTAGCTGACTCACATGCATTGTTAAACCATTGACACTTTTACCCCTTGTACCTTAAACTCCTTCTAGATTGTAAGCTCCTTTGAGCAGGGCCCTCCTTACCTTTTCTTGTGATATAATGCATTGCTTGTTACGGCCTGCTTACCCATTGTACAGCGCTGCAGACTATGACGGCGCTAAAATAATCAATAAATTACATTTTAAGCTTCATAAAGCAGTAGATTAATATCGGCACAATGGAACATCACCGTTCCTCTTTAACTTGAGGCGAGACATTGATGCCAAACTAGTTCAGCGTCGTAGACAGTTTTTACATGACCGGTTCTTCGCATATTCCGCATCCCACATCTCTTTTTTACAATATTGCCAACGCCATGGAACAACTGACTATCTTTTTTTTTTTTTTTTTTTCAACCAGTAATGACACCGTAAATTAATTGCTAATTAGGACTCGTCTGTTTCTAATGTTGATCACCATGTTTTCTGCAAATGGAATCAGGGAGTAGAAATAATTATTGCTTTCTCAATGCCTTCATCTTTGAAAGTTCATAATTATATACCGATGTACAAATCCAATTAACAAAAGGAATATATAAAGAGCTAGCTGGAAAAGGCCAGTGGCTTGGCTAATTGTGTATACCTGCTGCTTACAATGAATAAGTGTAAGGGAATGTGCTGCTCATTCAGCACGTTATACAATTGCAGAAAATTGCGGTGGAATGTGACTTATTAGTTTTTGTTTTTCATTCATACAAAATTATATCTAATGTTTGCTTAATTGCTGAGCTGATATCACCCCAAAGGTCCCTTTGGGATCCAAATTTATAAAGGCAGCAAAGGCAATGTTGCTGATATGTTTCCATTATTTCTTCTTCCAATACAAGATTTTCTGTATTTTTTTTTTTAATTTATTGAATTCAATTGGTTTTCCTCCCCCAAGGCAGTCACACTATGGAAAATTCTAAATAATTGTACAATTATGGTACAGACACAAAGAGACCATGTTCGCTTTTGTGAAGCGTGTGCAATAAACGGTTAAATTAGAAGAAGAAAAAAAATGAGCTCTGAGCTATAAAGGTTGTTACTTAATTAAATGTCCACAGATGCCTTACTTTGAAAAAAACATTTTTTGTTTATGCTATGTTTTATTGATAGTGTCTATGAAATAAAATATAACATTTAAAAGATAAATCAAATAAAAGATAATATATATATATTAAATCAAAATCCAATATATTCACTTCTATACTGAATGGGTTAACTACCTATATCAGGCTTGTTATTGTTCTTTTTTCATAGAAAAGAACATACCATCTTGTTAGAGACAGCCTTTGGGGCATAATCGTCGTGCTTCAATGAATTTGAGAATAATTCTCTATTCGCAGTGACTAGCTGCGCTATGTAGCAAAATGATCCATTGTGTAGACAACATAGAATCGAGTCCATTGTTTCATAATAAACATTAATGACAAAAATTACTTTTCAGAGTCAAATAGGGACGATGTTGTAGAAATACTCGAGGTCATATTTATCAAGTGGATTATGTCGGGGAAAAAACAAACCATTATGTTTCCATACATGTCAGGGTGGCAGAGTGTGCATGTACGGACAATTCCACAAAACGCAATGTACAAAGAGGCTGAATAGACGGAAAGAAACATGGAACGCTATTACATATGGTAGACAAAAACAAGATCATAATAACCCCAGGGTCAACCAACTACACCGAGCAACAGGTCCCATAGTGCCACTTTTGCCTCTTGTCTGTGCCATCTTGCCCACCAAACAGCTTATAGGTGCCTAAAAACAACTTGTATGTGCCATCTTTGACATCAAACAGCTTGTCAGTGCCATTTTCTTGAACTCAGTTGAGTACTTGGTATCAAAGTTATTGATAGAATATTCCACACTTTGATATTCAAAAATAAAAAAAAAAATTCTATAGATTTGGGGTAGGATAATAATTGTTATTTCATAAACTGAAGTAACCGACAGTTTAAAGTCTCACAGTTTGTAAATACACTTTTTTTATATATCCATCACATATATATATGCTTTAAGTAGCCAAATCCCTATAAAGTGCACATCACAAAAGACATGTATCCTTAAATTGCATTTGAAAATTAAATTGTAGGCGTATGGCTTTAAAACGAGAATCAATTATGCACCTTTCAAAAGTCATTTTAAAAGTGTTATTCATTTTCAATTGCGCACCGAAATTATTAAATCAAAAATCCCTCCTAAAAGTGATATGCATTGTTCTTTAATTCATTCATGCTCAGTCACTGTTATTAACCACAAGTAGATGTTATTTATTAAAATTCAAAAGCTTTTTCAGTTAATAATGACTTTGTCATACATAGTGTAGGCACTCACTCTAATTCAGTCTCTGTGGCTGCGATAATCCATGGAAATAAGACGTAAAATATTAAAATAACGTTTAAATGAAAAATTATAGCTATGGACAATGACCTGAGGCGGCAGTTCCCCTTTGCTCCTTAACTTGGGGCTATATCGACCCATTGGGCTGCGTCAACGCTCCACAGGCTGGTTGGGGAGATCAAAGATCATGGGCGACCCATCCACATGACACCTTTAATAATAGGCCAGACTGGTCGATGACGAGGTGTCGCTGGCACTTTAAGGCCAGCGGCTACCTATTGACGTAAGTGCGGCCGACGGCCTGATAATTGCAATTTTATGCTCATACAATGTGCAGCCGGGCATATCCAGCCAATGGCCACCTGCTGAAGCATCCAATCGGCCAATGGAAAGGCAGAAAGGGAGAGTGTGTTGTTGGTCGGTGGCTATGACCAGTGTGTCAGGTGGCCAGCCGAGGCCTAGATTCAGATAGAATCCTATTTACATAATATTCCATTTTATAGCATCTCTCAGTGGAATTATTGACTATTTAGTCGGAGATTGTTAGTCTAGAAGCCTTTGAAGAGAGAATTAAACCTTTTTTTTATATTAGTTGAACGGTACAAACTTTACGTTACTCATAAAGCTGCGAACGTTTTTCGTATTCAGGTCATTCGGGTACGTCACGGGGCTATAATTCGGCAGGGTCACGTGTTAGGCTTCTGGGCAACAATTCAAATTCACACAAAACACAAATAGCACTTGGCATGGTTTGTACAGCAAGAGGAAATAGATTGGTTTTACTCCCGTAAGGCAAATAAAAATAACGGCATAAAAAAGAGATTTTACATCTGTAAAATAATGGCTAAAGTTAAAAAAAAAAAACTATATTTTTGTCCAAAAAAAAAGTCCACTATTTTGTCCCAGATATTGAAAAACTGAGTTAGAAACTAAAAGAGTTTAAGGTTCTACGAGGTAATAAAACCATAGGATTGACACTGAGGTTCTCTTAAGATAATATAACTTTATGAATAATCAGTTTTCAAATGATCTCTATAAAAGGCACACCATTCGCAGTCCAGTAAAACATAGAAACACAGAACCTGCCTGCAGATCGGCCCCATCCGGCCCCCGTCTAGTCGCTCGTTTCTCCTGCTGTAAAGACTCAAACCTCAAAATCAGTTGTTGGTCCCGTCTTAGATTCAGACCGTATGCCTATCCCAATGCGTCTTTAATACTCTCACCGTATAAGCCTCTAACACTTCTGCTGGGAGGCTGTTCCACTTATCTACCAGCCTCTCAGTAACGTAAACCTTCTTTGTAATGAGTTTGCAATAAGAGAATACTAGGCCTCCCCTTGCCTCGTCTTTTTGAGTTGGTTCAAAGTTTCAAAATGAAACCTCCTCTCCTTTGTGTTTCAAGACATCTGAATTGTTATGTGACACGCTCCCCGTTATGTCCTGGAGCTATATGACAGTAATTTAGTTTGAAAAAGTTATATCCTTTTATCCTTGAGCCAAAGGAAGGCAAAAAAAAAAAAAAAAAAAAACCTTCAAATTAAACAATCTTTCGAATTTAGCCACTTGGGAAGCAAAAAAAAAAAACCTTCTTGGCTCCAAGGCGATCAGATTTCTCCTTGGATCAAGAAGTTCTAAAATATTAATATTTATTCTATCATTTATAGACCTGTTGTCACGAACCGAGGACACAGGTTGATAGGGAGCCCAGGTGCAGGGGATACGAGGGGCTTGGGGTCGGTACAGACAGGCGTCGGAAAGAAACCACAGACAGAAGTTGCTGATTATGAGTTGTATTGAATACGATGGTACAACAATATAACTGCAATGGAAGTTACCTGACAGATAAGCCCTCTTGCAGGGCACACGGCAGATAAGCCCTCTTGCGGGGCACACGGCAGATAAGCCCCTTGCGGGGGCACACTGCCAGATAAAGCCCTCTTTGCGGGGCACCACGGCCAGATAAGCCCTCTTGCGGGGCACACGGCAGATAAGCCTCTTTGCGCGGGCACAACGGCAGATAAGCCCTTCATTCGGGGCCACACACGGGCAGATTAAGCCCTCTTGCGGGGCACACACGGCAGCGATAAGCCCTCATTGCGGGGCACACACGGCAGCATAAGCCCTTCTTGCGGGGCACACGGCAGATAAGCCCCATGCGGGGCACACGGCAGATAAGCCCTCATGCGGGGCACACGGCAGATAGCCCTCATGCGGGGCACACGGCAGATAAGCCCTCATGGGGGCACAGCGCAATAAGCTCCCCATGCGGGGGCAACAACGGCAGATAGCCCTCTTGCGGGGCACACCGCTGGGAAGCCCACTTGCGGCGGCCACACAGCAGGTTGCCCACTTGCAGGGCACACGGCAGGTTGCCCACTTACAGGGTACTCGACTTTGGAGTCCACTTACTGGGGCGCTGGCCGCAACTCAGGAGCAAGGCAGGTACTGGAGCAAGGCAGGTTCTGAAGCAAGGCAGGTACCAGAACAAACAAGGCAGGTACTGGAACCACTCAGGAACCAAACAGGTAGTCCTATGACTTTATCAATGTCAAGGCCCAGACTGCAGGGCTGGGCAGGTTTATAAAGGCTGACTTGATCATGTAAGCGCCTGCAGCTGGACCTGATAATTGGTTTGAGTGGTTCTGAATGGCAAGGGCGGCCACTAGTGGCTGGAAACAGGAATGAACAACGTAAAATAGAAACAAGTCCAGCCTGCGCATGGTGAATCGTTACACCTGTATGTTCTGTTTTTCTAAAAAAAAAAAATATATTCCAGCCCCGTACATATTTATACAGTGTTTAATATCTCCTCTAAGGCGCTGTTTTTTAGCTTATATAGATGCAACTTTTTAGTCTCTCTTCATGCCTAAATCTGCCCGCATCAAAAAAATGAATAAAGAATAACAACAATAATAATATATATAAAATGAAAAGAAATGTATATTAACTTTGAAATGTATATTTCTCATATTTTTTTTCCAAATATTATTTAGAGTTTGATCCCAAATGTCAGAACCTTTTTTTTCTTTCCTTTCTATTTAACCGTGCAACAAAGCAATATGAAATTCCTCTAAATATAAAAAATACAATGCATTCGACTGCGCTGTGAATATCATCATTAGCACCTACGTGTGCCGTGAATTGCAAGCCTCTTGCGGGGAGAATATGGATCCCTGCGTGCAGCATTTAGGAATCAATAAAACTTTAAAAGAGAACAGTCTTGGCAGTTTCATTTGGTATAACAATAGCCTACGTGACGATATCATGTACTTCGCGGCATAAAACCACTCTTCTGTATCGTAGAACATTATCCACATTTAATTTATATAAGGTTTTATAATATAGTTTCTTAAAACCTTTTTCGTAAGTAGCATTTGGACATGCTTCATATCTGATTTGCTGTAAACCTACATATTTGTGTATGTTTCTGTGTCCTCTAGAATAATTCAAGGTAGAGCATGGGTCAATGAATGAATATCTTTCTTTTATTTAAATATTCTCTTTGGGTGAAAGTCTTTATCTTAATATATTGAGCAGTGTATATATTGCTTAGAAGAATTTTAAGCGTGCCTTATTGGAATATTTGGCTGATGGTGGGCTTTATAAACGTAGTGTAGAGGTCATCAACAGCAGTGATCCCGGTCTTGACGTGAAATCTCTAGGTCATGAGAGTGGCGTTTAGACATGCCCCACTCCCTGCCCCATGGCAAAGTATCCTACCCCGTTCAGGTGCTTCGCAAATTGTAGCTCACATTAATTTACATGGTCAAAATTGCCACCAACATATCAGTCTGATCCTGTCCACAAGGGCAGTCTAGATTGGGAATGCGGTTCTTTGCATCGTTTCCATGGGAATTGCTTGGGGTTCACCCCCAAGTGTAAAAGGAAAGCCACACGTGGACCTCTCAATGGCATTAAGATGGGTACCAAGTGTCTCCCATGGGTGAAAACTATGAAGGCACAAACGTCAGCTGAGGTTGTTGGGTCCTTCATGAAGAAGGCTCCTTCATGAAGAATGGGTCCTTCATGAAGAATGGGTCCTTCATGAAGAATGGCTGCCCTTTTGGGTAGGGTCGGGTTGATATCAATGAAGCTTTTTAATAATACAAGTGAGATAAATATTTTAGAAGTGGGAATGGATCATACGGCAAGCTATTAAAGTTGAGTTGTTCTCATATCTCTTTGTAAGTGGGGTCTTGTGAGTTTGTTTGACATTTCTTGCTTGCCCATAATGCACATAAATGCAGGTGGCATTCTTTTCATTTCAAACGCATCTATAGATGGAATTTAAATAGTTCTCCAAATGTTATTTCTTTAAAAGCTTCAGTCCCACTGAATCGTGCCACGCTCGGCACCCGGCATCTATTTTCCTTGATCTTTAAGAATCGGTATGAGCCTCACGGATTAAGTAATGGGAAAGGTTACTGAAAATAACCCTTAGATAGCAGTGCTAGATCATGAAAGCTTCTAATTTTCACTTTTTGACAGCAGGGATGTCTATTAGAACATTGCAATAAACTATCAATCCTGCGAAAGTCTACTTCACAGAGAGAGAGAGTAGTCGTAAACACATTTATCCGTGGCATTCCGCTAATAAATGCGCCCCTCAAGAGAAATTCTCGTGTAGAAGGAAAAAGCTGACACTTTTATGTTTATGAAATTTTCAGCCCATGAAGCCGCTAAAGACAAGTTGTTTCCCCCCCCCCCCTCTTATAAATGTAAGAAAATCAAGTCACCGGTTTAGGCTATTTCTCGTGTGAAAATTCTTCCAGGCATCGAGTAAGTAGCAGGTGAGATTACGCGCTAATGATGTGTCACTCGTGACAGTGATGAGAGGAATAGCAGTAACATAATAAAAATGTAGGATCAGGGAGCGATAGCAGGCAGAAGGAAAGGAGAAGAGGTAATAAATAACAGGATAGATAAAGAAAGTAAGAGATGATTCAATTAAAAGCTTAGGGATATGCCGGGTGTCACCAGACCAATTCATACCGCTGTCGGCTCTCCCGTCAGAAGGAGATGCGTTTGCTTATTTTTAAGTAGAACCTTGCGGTTTGTTCGTTCTCCCAACGTATAGAGCACTTGACTGATACCTGCGTGTGGATAGACCCGGCTGGCGGGTAGAAGGGTATACTCTTCCATTCGGACCACTATCGTATAAGCCATTTCACTGACCAAATAATTTTTAAACGATCCTTGAACCTGCTATGAATCAAGGGAGCCAGGAAGTAGCCCACCAGTAGCCCACCTCTTGTGTGATATATTAAGGGACTAAAACAAATCCTGAAGCAAAACGTAGGTTTAAATGGACGCGTGCAGACTTATAATTAATCTTTATCATGTAAAACCAAGTGCCTCCCCTAACCGAAACTAATATGGGCACGCAAACACTAAAACACACACTTACACACAGACTCGCACACAATTACTCTAACACACTCAGTCTAATGCCCCCAGTGGATCCAACACGCCCCCAGACACATTCACTCACCTTGCAGGGATCATGTTCTGGAACACAGCTATTTAGATCCAAAACAGGGTACATACATGTAGATTAGGAGCTTCAACACAGGTTGCGGTGGTGGGGGGGAGGGGGCTGCTGGGTCACGTAATGTTGTGTTACTTGACCCCTGATCAAAATTCAGATTGAAATTCCTTCTCAAATTCCATTGTTTGTGTTCGACCTGTGAATGTGACATCCTCAAAGAAGGATTTATTACTCTATTAATCTTCCATCCACTTCCACAATTCGTTACAGGGAAACTCTAAGCGATGAAAGAACAGAAGCAGCAGAAAGCCACATTAGTGAAGAATATCGAAGTAAATGTGGCCGGGCACTCTCCAATGCAGTTAGTAGTTGGGTAATGTAATAGGAGCAGTCCCAGATATGTCTTGTTCGTTGGCAATGTTCTCATACTGTCTTGTTAGGATAATATGCTAGCTATTCGTATAGCCCTATTGTGTTGGAAAAAATGTAAAAAGGTCTTTGCATTGCTCGTACTGCTATTTTTATGCTATAAAAGAAGCATTCTTTGAGAATCTTGATTTAAACAGTGAATGAAATCATCTTGTGTGGTCATTAAAGCAGATAAACCATTAGCAATCAAATTCCCGTTATCCAATGAAGTCACTAAACTTGTGCATTCAGATTCTCTTTTCTATTTTATTTTCAATCCTTAATCTGGTATCTTCTTTCTTTGACCACATATCCGGCAACAAGGTGAATTGAGGGCAATATGGCACTCGCAGTGGCGTCTCTTCCCCCCCCCGACTGGAGGAAGCACTGCCGCGCTGCCATTTCGGCGAAGGTTGTCAGGTTATATCCACAGAGATGTGGATGAATGAAGAAGATACAAGATTAAGGATTGAAGATTGAACATAGAGTAGAGAAGGGAGAATAGAAGGGAGAAGATTGAAGATGAAGACGATGCGGAAGTGGAAGTGGTCGTTAGAGAACGTGAGAGAGAGAGAAAAAGCGTAAGAGAGTGAACGAGAATTGGAATGTGAGAGAGTGAGTGACAGTGTGTGAGAATGATTTATTTGCTCACATTTCAAAAAAGTTTTCAATGAGAAATACTTGCAACATTTGATATATTCATTGACATTTATCCATTGCAACTATTAATAATATCATACTTATATTTTTAAGATAAAGCAGTGATGTTCAACAAAAATTTGCATTAAATGAAATACATTTTCCAGCTTGTAATAATCTTGGTATGTCTACTATATATTTCTACCCTGGGCCATGCTTTGGCAGTGAATGTGTAATTAATAATGAATGCAGCAAATAAAAATGTATTTTTTTTTAAAGCATATCGAGTAAATTGAAGATATTTTTTAAAAATTCCTGCAAACGACACGTCAACAAAAAATGTCAAAGGAGTAGAAATACATGAGAAATGCGTGAAAGCTGGAATAAGGTAGGCTGTAATAGATATTGACCTTACTGCGGCTGTCGTGTTTTATAGGGTAGATGTATAGAAGATGTAATTGAAGCAAGTCAAGCTAGAATTCTAAGATAAATTGGTGCCTGAGGTTACTGAACAAGCATCATCGATACTGAAGATGCCGTGACTCTCGATAGTCACAGCAGTTCTGCGATCAATGCTTAATAGATTCATATTTTTAAATATTTTAAACATGCTTACAATGATGCCGAATTTTTTAGAATTAAGTCAAATTAACCGTTCTGTAGAAACATCTCAATCGTCCGATAATATGTTCATGATCTTCGTTAAAGAGAATAAACATAGAAGATGTTCTTTCCATTTTGTGTAGCGCACTATACTGCCAGAAATATCATATACGCGGTATATTTAACCCTTAAGAACATGGCGTTCCCTAAAACCATTTGAAAACAATGCATTTTGAGCCCATACATGTACGGCTTTGTCAATTAAGGGTTAACTTTATTTTGCTTACGTTCATTTTGCATTCGATTCTTTTATTAGAATAACCAGAATTCTTAAAATATAATGAATGCGTTACTATGTAATATAACATATTCAGCAATCAATAAACAACTGTATATAATAATAATATATATTAAAAAAAATAATTAATAATATAATAATAGTGTTGAATGTGTGCAGACGGACCTTGATGTTATGCTTCGAGGTGCTAGGGTCAAAGGCAGGACAGCAGCTATCGAACTGAGATGGTCCACAGGCTTTAGTGGCTGCAATAGACGTTAGAACTGGATACCAAAAAGAGGTTTAAAAATAACTCACTGAGGAATAATCTCCGTTGGCACATGAGTCTGGTCCTGCCGCAAGTGCTGCCCGGAAATTGAAACTCAGGGCACAAGGGAACCAACAACCCCAGATATACATTTCCACCTTCATGGGTCTCATCAGCGGGGTACAGTTGGTATCTCTCTAGAGGTATAAAAGAGCAATCACAGCTTAAGAAAGGTAATCAGGTTTATAAAGAAAAGGCTTACCCACACACCATCACCCATAGGTCACATAATAAAGGTTCTGGGGTTCAGCTTCAGTTATGAACACTTGGGCACTTCTGGTTAACAAAATAAAGCAGAAACATTAATACGGTCTTTCTTATAGATATTTGTATAGTGAGTTATTATTATTTTATATTACTTAATTTAATTATATTTATTTATAAAGCGCCGACAGATTCCGCAGCGCTGTACAAAGAAAACATGTTACAGACAACGACAAGTACAATACAGCAATTGACATACAGATACAAGAGGAATGAAGGGCCCTGTTCCCGCAGGAACTTACAAATAGTGAGTTGCATAGTAATTATACCAGGGAACACTCCGTCCCTGTTAGGGGTTCAGGTATGGGAGTAGATTACCAGACCTCAGGGGCGGTGCTTTTGACATCCTGATGGGCGGAGCAGTGTTTGGCTCCAGAACCGTAGCCGCGTAACCCTAGAACTCAGAGAGACCCCAGGTGCGAGAATCTTGTTTAAGGGCCCCCCCCACCACCCCCAACCCATCTTTTATACCCTTTCTCACTATCCTCCTCCTACTACCCTCCCTACCCTCCCTTCTCACACACTCTCCCATCTTCCCTTCCCTACCTCCCTATTCCACAATCTTCTACCTCTTCCTCCACAGCCCAACCCCCTTCGTCGACGGATCTCCCACTCTCCCTCACCCTAACCCCTTCTCAACAATTCATACCCTACCTCCCCTCCCTCTAACCATCTCTCACGGACGCCTACCCCTCTCCCTACCCATACCCCCCTTCTCACGCATCTACCATACTCCCTTCCCCTCTAACCCCCCCTTCTCCACCGCACTCTATTCCTCTCCCTTCCTACTCCCCCTTCTCACGATCTACCTCTCCTTCCCTACCCACCCTTCTCACGATCTAACCCTACTCCTTCACTACCCCCTTCTCACGCATCTACCCTCTCTCTTTCCCTACCCTGCCCTTCAACGATCTAGCCCTCTCCCTCCCTACTTCCCCCCTAAGTTTCGCGCCACTGTTTGGGCTCTCAAAACCACCTGCAAGGTTCTGGCATTTTCTGATCTCCTTTTAATCTACTATTTATGGCTAGCCAGACCCCCATGCAATGTTCTCATACCCACCAGGCCTTGTCCTACCACCTCCTAACTAAGAGAGAGGAACTCTGGACTCGACGACTCGGACATTGCAGGCATGATTGTAATGTGAGGAAATTCACAGAGCCAGCAAGTATATAGTATCCATTTCTCTAGAAACTTTAATACAAATTGGATTTTTTTTTTTTGTATTTATCTGCTTGTGGCAGTTCAGACCGAGGGGAAGTTTCTATCAGATTTGACAGACAGTGTGACATTACACTTATATTCATTAATACAGCGATTTCAACTTTTTAAAATTTCTTCAGCTGCCAAGAAAGTCATAAAAGCATGAAATATATCTTCCATTACAACAAATTGCCACGAGCGAAATTATTCAGACACTTGTAAAATTATGGCTACAGTAAGAAGAACATTAAGAAGAAAAGATTAGATGAGTTCCTAAACACTGTTTTCATAATGTAACATGATAAATTAAGACGAAAACCAGACTGAATCAGATAGAGAAAAAAAAGTCCTTTCTAAGCTTTTTTATTATTATTATATTATTATATATTTTTGATGGAAAAATGATATGTGACCTTTAGTTTCAAAAGTGAAGCACAATGTTCATGTATAGCAATAAAAACCAAAGTAGGACATTTTTAATTGCTTTTTTTAATGCAAAACAACAAAATAATTTCACTTCAAAAAAGTTTTTGTGTAGCAAATGACCCAAAAAGTTAAAAAAAAAATAAAAAGTAAAGAGTTGGGTCAACTGTGGTCCAACGCTTACTTGTAGAATATATAATTAAGGTTTTGTCCTTTTTTTAGCAAAGCTTTCTTTGGGGGGGGAGTTAAATTGTAATAGGCTAATGAACAAGGTCAAGGAATAAATAAATTGTACAAACACTACAATAACTGCTGCCTCATTTGGTATTTATAGGGGAGAGATTCTAATTCTGTTCTTTAAATTAGTGTCAATACTATTAATTTGATTTCTCTTTACTTTTTCTGACATTGTTAGATATTTCACCCAATAGTACGGTTAATAGGATAATCTCATTATAGGAACTCATATTTCTTGAAAAGATCATGCTCAAGCATAGAATTTGTGAGCAGATTAGAACTATCTGGTATCGAGTCTACTTGTCTACCTTATTGGGTCCTTGGTCTTGTATTCTATTCATTTTCTAAATCCAATGAAGTATTGAGATGTTTCTATCCCATCTGTTCTCTCGTCTCTATGCCAAGCTATACACATTGAGATCTTTTAGTCTTTCCTTATAACTTTTCTCCTGCAAACCGTTCACCATTCACCTCCTCTGAACCCTTTCCAGAAAGTAAATATCCTTCTGGAGATGGAGTATCCGGAACTTTCCACAATACCCTAGATGAGGTCTGACCAGAGATCTGTAAAGAGGTAGAACCACCTCCCTCTTCCTGCTAATAATGGCTCTAGCCATACAGTCCAAAACATTGCTTACCTTTACATCATTGGAAATATTTATTTGCCCCGTCTTCTGTTCCCGCTGACAGCACAGTATCGGCAATACTATATTCTGCTTTTGGATGTTTTTGTAGCAAGTGCACTACATTACATTTATCAACATTAAACCTCGGCTGCCACCCATGCTTATGTCCGATATTCTAATTTCCTAAAATCATTATCCGTAAGGATTATTCCGCCGGGAACATCTACAATGTTGTAGGCGTTAGTATCATACCTTACATTTGATATATTTTGTAATATCAATAGTAAGAGTAGAATGGGTCCAAGTACAGATCGCTGATGTACCCTACCAGTAACAAGATCTTCCTCAGAATATATTCTCCATTAACTACTAGACATGTGCAAACGGGCCAAAAACGTTTCAGAGAGATTTTTCTTCATCCGCATCTCCGCTCCGGAGACATGACCTCTCCGGTGAACAAAAATCCAGCTTTCTTACCCCATATGGCCATATAAATGAATACATTGTATCCATACAACTTGTATCCACAACACGGTGGTCACCAGGGCCCGGACTGGAGATGACCAAAGGGCCCTGGCTCATTGAGGCCAGTGGCTGCCAAGTTATCTATGTTTGGTTACTGGCTGGAGATGCGCGGCCGCACGTTACATTTCTATAATGTCTCAGTGTGTCCGGCAGCTGCAGGACCCGAGTGGCAGTTTGGGTAAGTAGGCACACTATCGGCCACCGTACCACCAGGCATTTTTCTCGGTGTGCAAGATGGCCAAATCCTGGCCGGGTGTCTGTCCACATTTTAACCCCTTAAGGACAATGGGCGGTCCCTAAACCCATTGAAAACAATGCATTTTGAGCCCGTACATGTACGGGCTTTGTCATTAAGGGGTTAAATTCTGCCCGGATTATTTTTGGGTCTTCTTCATCTTTTCTAAGAAAGCAGGAAAGCCGTCGAGCCAAAACCCGGTACTTATCCGTGACTTATACAGGATCATATTCCATAGCTCCTGTAAAAGTTTTAGCCGGTAATATAAGCAGCATAAGTTAAATTGTTCTTTGGGAAGCTGTGTTTTATGTTCTCTTTGAATAACTGCAGCTTATACCTTGTATTATTTAGTTATCTATCTATTACCTTGGATTTTTGCATTTCGCACCAACTGTAAAGTGAAGGGAGCCATATAATACCAGCCTCTTGTAAAACGGAGGATTTATTATGATTGTTCTGTGTAACGGCTTTGTTGTGGTTAGATAATGGTGCTTAATCCATCATCCACTGTACGGATAAGTGAAACAGATCAAGATATAAAGCAAATTATAAACTTTATGAATAGTTTGCATGGAACATTTTAAGATCAACCGAGTGGCACAAGAAAAAGACAAAATTGCCGATAGCATAATAACACGGAATGAGTGCTAACAATAAACCTTTTATTTAAAATTTGGCAAAGTTATATTTAATTCCTTATGAAAAAACGCGAGGATCGTTTTTAAATGAGGTAGAGAATATCGTTCAAGGAAGAAAACCAAACCGTTATTGTTATTTTATTATTGTTACTGTTCTTATTTACTATACAAAGGCAGTATAAAAAAATCATATAAAAGGCTTTTATAGAGTTAATTCACAACAGAGAAAGGTGTTGTGAGCTTGTGGGACTCTATAATTTTTCTTTTGCAAGCGGGGCTAGTCTTTCCTATGGTCAAATTTCCATAAGCTTCAAAGTAACATGGATTGTGATGACCATGAAAGCCTAGCAGACCCGTCTTGCCTTCTCAATATAAAACCTCATACTTGGTTTTCTTATTTGTTCCACAGTGAGCATATATATATATATATACGGATACTTTTGCATTTTAAACCATACATTATACAGGGCCATCCAAGATCTTTGTATAGCTGAAGCTCACTGGGGTTGGACCTTCATAACGTCTTTCAAGGTCGGAGAGTTGGAACCGCATATCCAACGTCGAGACCCTTTACTCTGTAGCCTTTACTAATGTTACCACTTCTAGGAAGTGGTCACTGTTACATTTTAACAAAAACTAGGAGGCAGGAACTATTTTACTATTTATTCTGCGTGGTCACCTTTAGTTCTATCCACATCCTTACTGATCTGCTCCTACAACAGAGGCTCGATCATTACCCTATAAATACTGCGCCTGTGCTTTTTCTTACATTGAGTTACAATTACGATGGCAAAATGGTTGTTTTTCTTTTGTCTAATAAGCCACAGCAATAATTATACGCAAGAGCATTAACTTTGGATCTGAATGTATTTCCCCGTTTGTTTATAATGAAAGAAGTAAGAGAAGTGATAAAATCAGTCGCATTAAGCAAAAAAGAAGTAGCACTTTTTTTTCTGACATTCCCCAAGGATATCACCTTTACGTGGTAATACAAGAGATATCTAGGGTTTCGGAGAAGAGCAATGTTTCTAACTTTATAATGAACCACTTTTCAGTAATAATAAGAATAAGTAATAAGAAGACGTTCTGATATGTCAATTTAACCCCTTAACGACAAAGCCCGTACATGGACGGGCTCAAAATACGTTGTTTTCAATGGGTTTAGGGACCGCCCATTGTCCTTAAGGGGTTAAACTTACGTTGCTTAGGCATGACAAAGCACTGCGAAGTTCTGAAGGCATATTAAATGGGAAAGACAATAGGCCAACATATGCCAAAGCTTCTGGGATTTCCACTGGTTTGTGAAATCATTTCTTTGTGATATGGATCCTAACATGACTTCAACTATCTGTCTGCCGATTCCTTCGCTTGATTCCAACATCCTATCGAAGGTCCTAAACTCTTTTTGGCTACTATTATTGTGCATCCTATTTTTCGACCTACTGTAAAGGCAAACTTTTGAAAACACCAAGCCCTTTTTTCACTGTATTAATTATTTGTTAATACGTTCATTAATGTGCAATACATTTTAAAATAACAAAAGGGTAATTGTGAACAGAATAGAATTATGCTTGCACTCCATTATCCGCTTGTTTATGTTAATATGCAAAAAATAAGGAGTAATGACGCATGTGTCATATAAAATAGCTAATGTTATTTTGCCAAAAAAATGAAAAATGTTAAAAACACTCAAAACCTTCAGTAAATAACTCTATTAGCATCCCAAATAGCATCCTATTTAAAATAATCGGTATTGGATGCCTTATGCAGAATTTATGTGGAGGAGACCATATGGCTGAAAATGTGAAATATTTAGACCGCAGACCTTACGTTTTTGCCAAAAAAAATAAATTTTTTAAAAAACACTCAGAACCTTCAGGAAATATTTCCTTTATCATCCCAAATAGCATCCTAGTTAAAAGAAGATGGTAATTGGAGGCCTTTAAATGCAGAGGTTTTATGTGAAGAAGACCATGTAGTGGCTAGAAAAATGTGAACAAAATTTTTTAGACCGCGGACCTTAAGTTTTTGCCAAAAATATTTTTTTTTTAAAGAAGCCTCCAAAAAGCGCTTCAGGAAAAATAATTCCGCTTTATCATCCGCAAATAGCAATCGCTAGTTAAGAGTAAAATTGGTATTGGAGCTTATGCAGAAGTTTATGTGTAAGAAGTGCCATATGGCTGAAAAAAGCGAAAAAATTTAGAAACGCGGCCTGGACCTTGAAGTTTTTGCCAAAAAAAATATTTTTTTTAAAAAAACTCAAAACCTTCAGGAAATAATTCCTTTATCATCCCAAATAGCCCTAGTTAAAAGAAATGGTATTGGAGACCTAATGTAGATGTAACATTTCACCATGCGCTGGCTGGACTTGTTGAAACTTTGTGCTTCCAGCCACTAGTGGCCGCCCTTGCCACTCAGAACCACTCTGACTGATTATCAGGTTCAGCTGCAGTTGATTCCAAGATCAAGACAGCCTTCATAAACCTGCCCAGCCCTTCAGTCTGGGCCTTGACATTGACGTTAGAGGACTACCTGCTTTGGTTCCTGATCTGTTCCTGCTTTGGTTCTTGAGTTGCAGCCAGCGCCTCACTAAGTGGACTCCCAAGTTGCCCTGCAAGTGGGCTTTCTGCCGTGTGTGCCCCAGCCAGAGGGCTTCCTGCCAAGTGACTTTGTATATAGCATCCTAGTTAAAAGAAATGGTATTGGAGGCTTTATGCAGAAGTTATGTGAAGGAGACCATATGGCTGGAAATGTGAAAATAAATTAGACCGCGGACCTTAAGTCTTTGCCAAAAAATAGTTTTTTTTAAAAAAAAACACTCAAAACCTTCTGCAAATAATTCCTTTATCATCCCAAATAACATCCTAGTTAAAATAAATGGTATTGGAGGCCCTAATCAGAAGTAGAAAAACATATGGGCTGAAAAATGTGGAAAAAAAATTTAGACGCGGCGGAACCTTAAGTCTTTGGCCAGAAAAAAAATATTGTTTTTAAAAACCTTCAGGAAATAATTCCTTTATCATCCCAAATAGCATCCTAGTTAAAATAAATGATATTGGAGGCCCTAATCAGAAGTAGACCATATGGCTGAAAATGTGAAAAAATTTAGACCGCGGACCTTGTTAATGTATAGGTATAAGAGTGTGTTAGTGTATAG
>VKOC01000008.1:21709208-21719559 GCA_009364415.1 Spea multiplicata
GACACCACTGAGTTTAAATGTAGCTTTTTTGAACAACTGCTGATTTTCTTCTCTGGAACATAACAATTACTTTCATCTTTTTGATAGAGTAACAGTAGCATTTTGGAAATAAAAACAACATAATTCTGTTGTTCTTCATAGTCTGAGACATTACAAATAATAAAAGTCAACAGAGTCAATAACCCAACTCAACTCTTTTACTTAAGGAAAAAAATCTATATTAGAGAATTCATATCACTACAAAAATATATATAAAGTATATGTGAGCACCTTAAACTTGAGCTAAGAACCCGATGTGCCATATATTATAAAAAGTGCTCTGATGCTGGTTACCTCTCAAAAAGTATTGTGATTATGTATCGTTCCAATACAAGGCTTGGCTGACTTGGTGGAAAAGGGGGAAATTGCCCCATTAGCCGTTCCTAATTCTCCAAACATGGTCAACCCAAGGCCCAATTCTGGCTGGCCAGCATGTAGAGAGAAGGCTCAGTGGTGTCACATAATGTCAAGGTGCAAGATGTGTGTTTTTTTTGTTTGTTAGTGTGTTAGTCTGTTGGAAAGTGTTAGCATTTCTGTGTGCTCTGTGACCCCCATGGTCAGAAGATGCCAGCCCCCCCCTTTGTCCAAAGCCTACACTAGTCCAATATTAACCTATGCTGCCAAGAAAGCACCGTGTTGTGGGGGGGGAATCCAAGTAGTGTAAATTCCCAGGTGACTTATAAAGGAGACATGTTCCGACATGCCTGACAATGTTCCCCTGGATCTCCTGCGCTCTACTCACCACCAGCCACCTCCAAGAGTTACAGGGGGTCTCCTTGTGCATTCATTGAGATCGATTCCCTGCCAATGGCTAGCTGATTCAGCCAAAACTGGTGTGAAAACTGGACCATTGAGCGGTGCTTTCAAGCTCTGGAGCTGCAGTTTCTTTCCCCTCCCTACAGGTGGAAGAACACAAGCTAACGTCCTTTACAACGTAGTACGTATTCTTTATTATAAAGGAGAATAAAGCAGCTTTAAGCAGATTTTAATTACTTTATATCCAGACAACTTGTGCTTCTTTGTGCCTAGAATGTTACCATTCCTTCCGTATATCTATTTAGTTTTTTTAAATCAGGTCCTGTTTGTCCTTATTACGTTTCAAAATATTTATTCCACAAGGTGATTTGTTCTTATATCTTGAACCTAAATCAAAATAGCCAAACAGTAGGTTTAAAATGACCCGAGGCACATTGTGCACATAACTCAGAGCTCCGATGATCTCAGTAACATCATCTCTGGTGTCCTACGAGGCCAGAGATTCAATCACACAGCTCAAGTTCCGTTGAAAAGTTCTGTTTGAAAGTCAAATGATCTACTGCCAACTACTTCAAGTTGGAGGACTTTTTGTCACATGGCGTTTCTTTCTTCAAAGCAGTCGGAGCTTCTTTGATTCATGTCAGAGCCATGACTAGAGCTCTTGGACCCTAGGTCAGGGTGAGAGGTCTCACCCTTGGCTGATGTCACTTGCCCAATGGGAGATATGGCCCTAATAAACGTTTCCATGTCATCACTATCTGCACACGATTAAAAAAAAATATATAGATTCATGTTACCCCCATCGATAAGAATGACATAAAGATAATAGAAAACAGATAAAATAAAAATAAATATTAATAACACCTTACAGCTTTAAAATCCAACTCGCATCCTTTGCGATAGAAGATATCTTCGGGAAAAAAACGGAATATATAAACCTTGTAGATTATTCTGCTTATTTGGGAGGAAGAGAATCGCTGACACAATTTCATAAAATTGAAATATGAAAACAAACCGAAAATCAATAGATGTCATGTGTGATTTCTAAAAGAAAGCTGAAATATTACTGCAGAATACTTTCCCGAGATTGAATAAAAATATTACGCGCTCTAAAAGACTGTTAGGGAGGAATATTTCTTAGTTTATATGTACTGTTATAAATCAAACGCCTGACTATAAATTGCTGGGATTGTAAACAACTGATATATCTTTTTTTTTTCGCCGATGCATGCTAATATAAACAAGATAAAAAAATAAAAAAAATAAAAACAACTCTCAGAAAAGATAAAACCTGCATATTTCTGAAAAACAAATCATGCAAACTTTCCTGGGAAGAAAAGATGCTTTGCTGGGATGAATTCCCTAAATGTATAGATTAAAATTCCTGAATATTTTGTTGGGGTCGCTGAACATTTTCTATTAAAGCACAGTACATTCGGGTATTTTGGGATAAGGGCACCTGGGGGATAGCCATAATACACAATGTTTTTTTAATCGTGATTATTATAATAAAATTGTAGATTATTTGCAGCACAATGTATGTAGTCCTCCTGGGACTATTTATAGTCATTGCCTCTCGGTGAAAATACAATGTTCAGTAATCAGAAAGCAATTTCGACGCATCAGCTGGTTGGGTATCTAGGTGCCGCTGCTCTATGGCATGGTCGAAATTGATCACTGGTCTCTCCAACCGGCCTAATACCACTATGGAGGACTGTGCCAAGTCGCTACAGTCAACCATTGTGCCCTTCCGCCCGCCATGAAAAAGTGCTAGGATAGCACTAGGATATGACATCATATCCCGACACCCAGCAGTATGGTTGGCGGCACAGTGGGAGTGGGTGGTGGCGATACCCATTCCTTCCGCGAGACAAAAAGTAGGGTTCCTACATTAACATACTGTCCATAATCAAAACTATACCTAATTTGATTTCTGTGCAACTTATATTAAAGGTGGTCAGGTCGGTAGATAAATCGTAAGTTTTATGGGTGGAACATTTGGCATTTCCCTGTGGCTCAAATGGTTAAGCTATGCAATAAAAGAAAAAAAGCGTCTTTATATTAAACCTAACTATAAAATTAATTCAGGGATGAAATAAAATAATGCATTCTTCCTCTAATTCTGTATTAAAGGGCAAACTTTGATATTTTCATAATGCTGCAACTAATAATAAAAAAAGAACAGAAAATGGTTGAGTCACAAGAGATCATTTAATTTCTAATGTCTATTCTAGTCACACGTATGATGGGAGATTCTGATCCGACATACAGAGCTACATTCTAAACAGGGAATATTGGAACGAAATGCTAACCCAATCATGAAGATGTCAGGACGCTCTTGTGCTCCGACCTTTCGATGTTCCAGTCGCACCATTCCTTCTTGTTTACACCTTTTGTAATTGAAAATAAGGTGCGACAAATAAACAAATGCAGATTACAGGAAAGGTCAAATTGAAAATGCATTCTTTAGCGTTTCGTTATAATAGCCGGACGGACACCATGTGAAACCTTTGATCTGCATAGGAAAATAAACATATTTGAGTTGCAAACAAAGAATCTAGAAATATACGTGTACTAGCTGTTGTGCCTATCTTTAAAATGAGGAGATGTAGGGATGGCGGCGGAGCCTCCAGATGTTGCGCATGTGTCCTGCGGCATAGTTACTTTGGGCGCTGCCCTAGGCCTGCCCTAAAGCAGCATCCCCATCCAAACCTGTCTGCAGCCACCAACCTTAGTGCGGGTAGCCGGAATATCCCATCACATCCTGGCACACAGATACCTATGTATGAAATGGAGGTTG
This sequence comes from Spea multiplicata, assembly GCA_009364415.1. NCBI lineage: Eukaryota > Metazoa > Chordata > Amphibia > Anura > Pelobatidae > Spea > Spea multiplicata. The sequence continues at coordinate 21,712,804 of VKOC01000008.1, forward strand.
TGCCTACTCAACATAGCCCTTCACAGTGTAAATGGGCCAGCTGGGGAGCTCAGAGCTCTCCTTTGTGACCGACCAATAGAGCAGAAGCATAGCCGAGAGGCGACCTGTCCGCCAGTTTTGCATCTGGGGATTGAGAAAGTACACATTGAGATCCAAGTCTACAATCCATAGCTGCATCCCTTACTATACCTGAGGACTTCTCAGGACAGGCCACCCAGAGGACTCCTTTTATTGAAGGAGGCTTCAAGAGATGATGGGGTTAGATGTACACAAGGTTGTGGTTAGCCAAGCTGGGGTTGGGGAAAGCCATAGACAAGGCCAGCACTAACCCCAGATAGTATGAAGTGGGATGAGAGTGGGAGGGGGATTGGAAAGAAAGTGAGCATGAATAAATGTCGCTCCCCTGTCCAGAGAAAGAGGAGGGTGTCCTGGAGACCTCGGAGAAGCAGCACTTAACTTGGAGACTCCAGGTCAAACCATATCAGCACTCTGTGTCTGCGAGGCTTTTATGAATACTAATATATATACTTAAACATGTGTTTATTACATGTGTAGCAATTACATGGATGTATTTGGCATTCCGAACTGCAAAAATGTAACGATAGCTCAATTTTCATTTAAGCTTACTAAATGGTTTATTGTCTGTCGACAAGGCACATGACATTTGATCATCACATGGATGCTTCTATTTGTAGTGGCCATGTAAAACAATTAGGCCATGTCATTGTCGTTGAAAAATCAATCAAATGCTTTAAAATATTAAACATGAAAATATGCATTGTTGTTATTACTATTACGGTGTTAAATATTCACTTTCTGACAAACATGGAGGTTGTATTATGTTGTTGTTATTAGAATTCTAGCTATGATTTGGTTTAAATAAGCATTGTCAATCCTTATCTTTTAATAAATCTTCTAAACAGCCCTAAGTTATTCCTGCATGTCACTTCATATTTCTCACTTCATTTCTCATATTGACCATTTTCTTGTCTCGATAACCAGGCGTGCAGCCATTCCGCGCATCTGTAAGCTGTCGATTTGTATACGGAACAATCCATTCTTCAGCCTTTTAAATAAACACTGTGAAGAAATACCTTCGTAAGCCTAGACTGTGTGTCCAGGAGGGAGCTCTGGAAACATTTTCTTTAATAATCTAGACTTTTCCCAGGAGGGCGCCATCGACGATGCTTGACGTCTGATGTCCCGCGCAAAGGACGCTTTATGGTTTGCCAGGAGCCGCCTGGTGTTCAGGAGAAAGCAGGTCACAGTCCATGACTGCCACCTAATTCATATAATAATCATGTGTCAGTTTTCGGATCAAAATCCCCAACTTGTATACCTATAGTGTCTAAATTAGACTCATTATTTCATTTTTTATTAACAAAAATCTTAAATAATCTAGAGGAGAACAGGAGGGTTAAATATCTATGACCGGTCCTAAAAAGGTAACTTCCAGAACTAGCTGATACTCTTCGAATACTGAGACAAAGTTTCTTTTTGCAAAACTTTGTAGAGTAACATTTTCATTCTGCGTAACTGGAACGGATAAGTTAGATTTATGGCACTGGGCTCTTAACACCTCGTTCGTTTTGAAGTTGATGCATGTGAATTATAATAGATATTTAAATTTTACTGCATTCGGTCATTCGTCTTCCTCTTCTTTGGCTACGGAAGCGTTTGACCCGAAGTTCATCACGAGAAAAGAAATTTAAGTGATCCGTCAATAGTTACGACTCCTAAGTGATATGCATTCTGGTTTCATTTCTTTCTGTGATAATATTGTTACTCTGAATGTTTGCACAAAGGTCCTAAAATATAATTGAGTATACAAAACTAATAGTGGCGGCTACGTGAATGGTTATTTATAAATGTTTAGTAGGTGTTGAAGACAAGTAGGTCATAATGTTGAGCAGTTCATTCCGTTCTGGCCTCTTTTAACTTGATACACAACAGGAACATTGTTCTGGTTTACCAGTAGCTTCATCATCAGGTCCATCTTCAACCAATTCTTTGGCCATGGACCACTGAACTAGTTCTGTCTATTGTCCACCGACTTCCAGCCTTCCTAAACAGGTATAAACAGGACACTTTGGGCTTTAGTGGGAGGAAAGTTGTGGTTCCAGCTCCCTCACTTCAATAGTCATTATGAAGGGTCAACACTAGGAAGCTTCTCCAGTGCCAAGGGCTGAACTGGCCCTGTATAATGGATGACTCAACCTATAACGAGACATTAGATACATCTAATTGATTTCTGCAGCAGAAGCTCACTGCGGTTGGACCTTCATAATGTATACTGAAGTCAAGGCTTTCAAGCCATTACCATCCGGCAGACGGCCCTATCAACGTTCAGATCGTGAGATGAATATTTATTAAACATATCGTATAGCGCAATGAATATTTAGTGATCTAGAGTTTTATATTCCGATTAACCGTGCCGAAGTGGATAAAAAGATATGCCGAAATACCAGAAACAGACTTATTTTCTGAGCTAAACAAAATGATGATCACTTCTGAAATTTCCAATTAATTATGATGCTCTGGACCCTAAGGCCTTAAGCATGTACGGTTATTACAAAGGAATGTTGCTGTCCCGAAAACACTTTGTAGCAAAAGATAATACATTCAATGACCTTTTCATGCTGAGCCACTAACGATACAGATGTTTTCTAGTCAACTGCGTTGTTGTTTTTCGTGAAGAGCAGTTTTATTCTTCAGTGCAAAACCGTGAAAGCCTTTGAAAAAGTGTCTATCTTATTATTCTAATTTGAGCACATTACTGCAAACACTTCATTGGTATTCTGTGCTTGTTCATTGAAATGAAATAAACGGAAAAATAATAATAAGAGTCAACAAAATATAAATTTTAGAAATAGACCAGAGTTCCAGCAGCTTGCCTGTAAACATTCTACAATAGGTACAAAAAAAAGGGAAAAAATAAATTTGTACAAATCAACATTGCGTGCATCTTTAATGTTTATCTGATCTTCAGGAAGAAGATATGAAATAAGAAAAAGAGAAAATGAGTTTCATGCACACTTTGGCTAGACTTGGATTGTTATCTGAAGCGACCTGACGAATACAACTCTCTTTTGTCTATTTAAAACTGGCTTGGAAGGCAAAACATATCTGGAACTAGGGGAAAAAATCGTCAAGACGGGTAGAAGAGGCCCAAAAAATGAGCGCTAACAGATGTGGTCAATACAGGGCCGTAAGGAGGGTGAGGCGGGAGAGGCACTCGCCTATTTGTGTGTTTGTAAGCGGGTGTGTGTATGTATGTGCGTATGTGTGTGTAGTGGCAATGTATGTGTAATGGGCAGGTGTGCGTACAGGCAGTGTGTAAGGGCAGTGTGTATGGTCAGATGTGTATAAGAGCGGTGTAAGTATATATGTGTGTTTGTAAGCTGGTGTGTGTATTTGTATGTGCATATGTGTGTGTAAAGGTAGGAGTGTGTAAGGGCAGTGCATGTGTATATGTATGTTGATGGGCAGGTGTGTGTAAAGGCAGCGTGTATGAGCACAATTTTCCATTCTTGCCTCAGGCGCAAAAGGAGCTAGCTACGGCTTGGCTTCTTTATCTACTCCTGGGGATTTAAGGTAATTTTGTCACATTAGAGCCCTTTTTTTTCACCGAAACTACCACCATAAATTAACTTCTTCTCTTTAGAATTTTAAACCTTGGCTTTGGGGTTCCTTGGTGCTTGGCTTTATTTAATGTTAAGGATTGCCTTACGTCCGCCATATGAGTGCTTAAATCTTTATTATTTAATATTTATCTCTACTTCTTCTCCAATATCTCAATATGTCAACATCCTTCTGGAGATGGGGGTCTTAAAAATAAGACTCAAAACCAACTTAACGTCTCCTGAAGGTTCCGGGTCTTTATTAAAGTTCTTCTTAGCCTTTCCTGCCAATCACCAGAGACTCTGTATTCTAAAGTCATCTGTAATAGTGCTCTGGAATCTGATGGTGCTGTAAAGAATGCAATAATACAGATAATGAAATAACAAACGTAACGTTTATATCTGTTCCATCAAAAAAATTAAAAAGTTAAAGAAAAATTTCAAAAACTGGCAGTAAAATCACACCATCTGTAATTTTGTAGTGTTTTTTTTTTTCTTCCAGATTTGGAAAAGAAGTGGCGGTGTAAAAGTGCTTGGTATTTCTCAGAAAGGAACAGGTTTCTCTACCGTAGCAAACACAAAAATATTAAATGCAACATTCAGAAACCCAACCCAAAATTTCCATCTTTTATTGCTGCCTAAAAATCCTGTTTAAAAATCTGCACTGGCCTTTAACAACTGAATTACGTTCCAAAACTCTCACGCTATAAATTGGACGCGTCTTTATTAGTGAAATATATGCTTTATTTAAAACGATCGATATTTTGCATATTATATTTTTTTATTTCCCCTGCATCAACTTCAAGATTTTTTTTCACAAAAATATAATTTTTTTTTTTTTTACGAAACTCAGACCATTTGGCTTGGGATTTTAGTACTTTTCCAGTATGACAGATACTTTAATATTTAGAAAAATCTGCATGTTTAGAATAAAGTTACTCGTATTAATATTAGCAGGGCTTATCAAAGGAAAAGCTAGGACAGTGTCAGTGAATTGCAGTGAAGCTATTACATGGCATTGTAGGGAAAAAAAAGAAGAGATTCTACAGTTGCTTAGCAACCAGAGTTCTAGAATCCTTGCTATGTAGTCTTGTTAATATGGGATGTATCAAACCGCTAACCTGTTTTCAGCCTCTGATCAGCATAAATACAGCCGATTGTCGAGAAAAAGTATCACCAAATTCTATTACCCAGAAGACAGTTTAATGTCATTGTCCAGGAATAGAAATACCATATTCTTAAAATGGGAGGAAAAGTAAGAGGGGGTATTACAGACGAATTTAATCCCTTGAGTGAAAAAAAAGATGTGTATAATGCAACACAAGGCTCAATAATCCCACACTTAAGAGGGGTAACAACAAGGATATGGAAATGTTATGATAAACGAGTTTCGAAACAGGACCCCCCCACCCCCCAGAGGACATGGACGCTGGTATGCAAGGGGCACGACGAGGATAGCTTCCAAGAATAGTATACATAGATATGTCTCCCAGGAGAGATGGTGCTCTCACCAAATAAATTAATCTTAATACGCCCAGCCTCTTAATTAGAAATGAGTCAATTATCCACCAGTTTGCACAGTTTTCCATCCTCGTGCACCACTAAAAAAATATATGTTTATGTATAAAAATATATTTTAGAGTTTTAAAATAATAGTGCAGGTTGGAGCCGCACCCCATGAACTTATAGACTAATAAATGGTGCTCGTTATTATTATTATTATTATTAACATTACCTTAATTTTGCAAATTTTGTTGGTGGATCACAAGGTCGGTAGCCAGTACTCGTTCTATAATGGGGTTTGCTGATCAGATAACTGCTGGACGCCATTGATTATAAGTTGTCATCATCCTTTATCATCATCATCAGTCATGCTTCGGCCAGGCTATGTCCATCTCTTTTGTAGAACACAGAACGCCACACATTGGTTAATGGGGATAGCAAGTGTTGTGGTGCGATAATGAGTTGCATGCACCCCCCATGATAATGACCCCAGAGATAGGACTTCCTAGGCTACCTGAAGCACTCTTTCCTCTGGGGGAGTGACTTCATGAAGGGGCGAGTCTAGCTGTATGCATGGGTGGGGTTTGTTGCACATATGGACAACCTTTAGTGGGTGGGGAGTAGGCATGGCCAAGAGCCATAATCCTCCCCAGAGGAAGAAGAAATTGCCCAGGAGACACCAAGTAAATCCTCTAGAGTTCCCAGGTATGGATATAGGTCAAGCTTTATTCTTTCTTTGTATCTGATGATGATTTTTCACTAAGCAGTGAGCTCCGGGTATCTCTTTTCAGGTTGTTAGAGAGAAATTGGTGATCAACTACACAGACACAGCTTATTAAAATTATGTTACTCTATTAAAACGGTCGAGTAGCTTTTCCATGTATCTAGAAGGCTGAGAGTAATAGGAGCTCAATGCTCATCCCACCACAAAACAGTCAAATGTCAATCTGATTGCTTACATTGGGAAATCTTCGTCAGCGTTTAATTTAGTGCTTTCGCTCTGATGAGATAATTCACATCTTTAAATTAGAGTTTGGTTCCCAAAGGATTTTCAGTTCACAGAATTTTTATTATACAGGCGAGCGCATTAAATCTCGCTTTTCAAGCTTTGAAAATTCTGTACCACAACGCATTTATGGAGCCAGCGTAGAGTACATAAAACGTAATTATTTTTTTTCTGCAAAACTTGGCATTCTGATGACTTTCATTTCTTTGTCAATCACCATTTTCATTTCTTAAACTCATTGGATGGAGTTATTTGAAAAAAAAAGTATAATTCTTCATCATTGCCGTATATTGTAATGATTAGAATTTAAATACTTGATTGATTTTCAGAAGTTTCAGGGTCAGTTCAGACTTTAGATGAATAGAATGAAGGAGAAAGCTTTTTGTGCCTCTTATAATTAAATTTTTTATGAAGTCCCAGAAGAATTGTGTTTTTATAGTCGCAACCATTCAGCGAAGCTATATTGTGTGTATATTTATTATTGCACGATGGGTCACTTTTTCTTACCTTCAGCATCTATACCTTTTCATTAATATTTTGATTACTTAGAATAACTTTTTTTACATTTATGCCTTATTTTTAAAATTAACTTCATTTTTTTTAACTTTGGTTCTTTTACCTTGTGTT
>VKOC01000008.1:21723367-21746891 GCA_009364415.1 Spea multiplicata
GGGCTTATCTGCCGTGTGCCCCGCAAGTGGGCTTATCTGCCGTGTGCCCCGCAAGAGGGCTTATCTGCCGTGTGCCCCGCAAGAGGGCTTCCTGCCAAGTGACTTGCCTTGTATATATATTGTTGTACCATCGTATTCAATACAACTCTTAATCTGCATCTCCTGTCTGTGGTTTCTTTCCGACGCCTGTCTGTACCGACCCCAAGCCATCATGCATCGTGGGGTACAGACAGAGCCCCTCGTATCCCCTGCACCTGGGCTCCTACTAGACCTGCTCCCCCGGTTCATGACAACCTCATTCATATTTCTCTTTCCCTTCCATCTCAAGAGCCTTTTTATTACATCGTTGGACAGACAGAATGGTTCCTACTCTTTGACTTTCAGAATTGCCCTTATCTTCTTTAACATTACAGCTAGGCGTCCCTCAATGACTGAGGACTTATCCCATTCAGGTCTGGATGCTCAGCAAACACAACATGGCCCCTATAGACCTCTTTTGATCATTATTAATTTTTTTTTGCCCTTGTCAGGAACCCTTTCTAACTTTTCTTCTAGCCCAAAGTTCTCCAACTCAATACTCAAGGAAGACCTATGATCAAGGGTTTTGGAATCTCCATATTGAGTCTTGAGGACTATGAGACCACTTTGATAGACCTAGTCCAAACTCCATTTATATAGAGCCTTTATATTACTCAGCACTGACACTTAGTTTCAATATACTTTATATTGTGACTACTAGAACCTTCTCGTATGCATTTTAATTATAGTTTCTCTATAAATTACCCTAGTTGTGATCCATTTGCATAACAGTATAAATAAATTAAGCATTTTCACTAAAATTGAACTTTTTGTATATTTACAATTCAGATTGGGCATTTTTGAAGATATGAACGGGAGGAAGTTTCACTTACATTAACCCGCTGTACATGCCAAAGTCATCGGTTCCCTCTAAACGGGCTTATCTCAGCAAAAACATCATGTTACACAGATTCTGAAAACAATCTTATCTATTATCTCGTCAGTCACTGACACCTTTCTGAGGTTTGCCGATAAAAGATACGGTACCAATACAGTCAAAATAATCAGCGCCTGCAATCTAATACTGAGGGCAGGCTTTTAACTGTGTGTTACCTGAAAGAAAAAGCCATGGTGATGAAAAATTTAACACATTGGTTAAAAAAACCCCAAAAAAACTAAACACAAAAATCTTCTACCTGGCCATTTTTGAGAAATTTGGTAATCATAATAGACTCTTTACTTAAAAGAGTTGTAAGGAGTGAGAAATATTCTATACATGACATAGGGATTTAATTAATCAGAAGATAAAACCAAGTCTCCAATCTCCTTGGACCTCCTTACTCAATTCTGCCTTGAGGGATACCCACTGACAAGTCCCATGGAGGCTGAAATGTATGGTTTGGAGTTGATGGCTTCTGATGGGTGGTTTGAGGTTGACGGTTGATCTCGGTTGACGGTTGTTTTGGTTCTGGACCAGATGGATCCAATGGATCTGCTATTTCTATATTTCCACTAAAGGGTTTTCCCAAACATATGTTGCAAGGGTTTTCACCACTTAGAGAAGACATTGAGGACATGATATTTAAATAAATGTACATTTTTATACTTAATATGTCGACATTTGGGGCATAGTGCCTCAAATGTGTAGGTGCTGTGGAAGAAGGAGCGTGCATTAATAATTCTATACATATTGTAAACCACGACGTCTACTATTAAGGTATTTCTGTATATTATTGTTATCACTTAACTTTAATAAATAAGTAAATATAATGTCATTATACCAAAAACTTTCAGAAGGCCACAAAAAAAATTAAATAAAAAAAGAGGCAAGCTTTAATATACATAAATTCATTTTAATTTCCATTTTTTAGGATATAGCTTGATCTACTCAAAGCAAACTGTCGATATCAATCTTAGCCATCCAAACGAACTTCATCAAAGCCACAATTTGCATATATTATTAAAAAAAAGAGCCACCTGCCCCCCTTTGAAACCATATCTTTAAGAAATATAATAAAGGTTACCATAGCGATGTTTTATTTCTTCATTTAATACTAGCTAATTGTTTCTTTCTGAGTCTTTGCAGTTTTGCTAAGCCCAAAGTACAATTTTATTCCCATGCTCCGGAACATGATTCCTTTGATTTCTGCGTCCTCTCTTTAATTATACGCCTGGTTTTATTCATTTTTAAAAGATCGTTTATAGGCCTGGATTTTATTTCAAATTTGTCATTGTTAGCAGTTGTGAAATCTACCCTTATTCACAGGCTCTATATAAATTACCTACAAATTAGAGATGTTACCATCACTAGAAATATCTCACCAAAGTTCCGTTGATTAGTACATCTATGCCATTCTCAAAACTGTCATAAAAAATATAATCCCAAGAGAATACATCGTTTCAAATGACCTTGCAGTGAAGGCTCCATAGGAAGGCACGGGTACCATCTCTCAAAAACGGTTTCTCATAAACGTCACGTTCCTAACAGTTCTCCTCAAACAGGAGGCTTAGAGTCTACGGTGGTAATTAGCGTTATAGATTATGTGTGGACGATGCGATTCTAAAGAGGAAGAACGAAATCGTTATTTGGTTTCCAAGCACCTTCTAAGAAGGTGACAAAAATGTAATTAGTCGAGACTTCCATAGAGGCTGGGGTTTGTTTAGATCAGTTAATAAATTACCGGGCAAGATCATGACTCCATTACAATGTTCTCCTCTACCTTTCATATTATACCTAAACAATCACGCTCAGAATCGAATAAGACCCTTCTCGTTTCAATAGGGCAATCATGAAGGTTAAACAATAAACTAAATACTGTATTTAAATATAGAAGTGAACATTTTGTATCTAGGAGAAACCCACTCATGAAGCATGGAGTCAATTGGTATGCTTATTCCACATAATTAGATATACATTTCACATCCTATTAAGGTAGAAATAATTGTAATGGCGTTAAATCTCACTTTCATTTTTAAGCCCTTGTCTCGGGTATCAGCTACTGTATTCATTTATTCATTTCCGAGACTTTGTTACAGAGTTTTCTGCGTGGGTAGGACACTATGGAGAACTATAGTTGTGGTGAGGTCACTCGATATGGCAGAAACAGTGAGCTGGTGGCCTTCCAATGGATTGACTCTTATTATGTGTTGACAGTATATGTGGTATGGTCCAAGCTCCCAACACCTGGCACGATATGGCTTCACATGGCTCCATGCCTTTAATATTTTTGCTCTTGTGAGTGTTTCTTTCACAGATGACTCCACCAGGCCTTGAGCTGGACCAGTTTCGACACCAGCTCGACTTATGACTTGGTTCACCCACCTCTAACGCCAGGGCCGGCCCAAGACTTAATGCCGCCTGGGGCGAAGTTTAAAATGCCTAACCAACCCTCCCCTGCGCGCCGATGCCGGGGGGGGCGGCATTTTAAACTTCGCCTACCCCATTAGTCTCCCTGCTCTGCCATGGTGCCGCCTTGTAATGCTTGAAAATTGACATCACTTCCGGCGCTCAGCATTACAAGCCGGCACCGAGACTGAACAGGGAGACTCGCCGCAGAGGAGAGAGAGGGGCGCCAAGCAGGTAAGCAAAAACCACTCGGCGTCCCTCTCTCTCTTCCGCTTAAAAAAAAGGGCTTGGGGCGGCAAAGTGCTGCCCCTTCAAAAGTGCCGCCTGGGGCAATTGCCCCACTCGGCTCCAATGTAGGGCCGGCCCTGTCTAACGCTCATTGACGTTTGATGATGATGATAATGATGGAAGTTGTAGTTCAACAACATATGATGGTTGTTAAAACTGTCCCTTTTGTGGTATATTGTAAGATCTTATTCTAGTGCCGCCACCACCACAAACTTTGGTCATATAAAAAGTTATATTGAAACGAGAAGGTTATTTCAGAAAAATATATGTGTTGAGCATTTGTCACATCCCCATGGCAGCAGTGCCTCACTTTTCCTTTTTTTAAACATATTATTTAAACATTTCCTTGTCATCTTCTGTGAAAGTAGTTGGAGAAAACTTCATATTAGAGGGGGAAATGCAATTTATAACAAAATTGTTGAAATATTTATTTTTTTGCGAAGCAATCGATGTTTAGCGTGGGAGACAATTTTTGTTGTAATGAAAGGGATGAGTATCTTTTTCTACAGTGATCAGGTTTGCTATGAGATTCGGCAATCAATACCTCAGAACGTTGGCTAGCATTAATATTAGGAATTATCGTGAGTCTGTATAGGATAGTTTTTTCACAGTTAAAGCTAATAATAATATTAATAAAGCTAAATAAATATTTTAATAAAGTAAGAAACTAAGGTTTCGAGCACCTAAGCTAAATGGTTTAGATGGTGTCATTCAGTTCTCTCAAGGTTTATGCAAATGTACATATGACGATGACTAAAATAATCAGAGATTAGAAAAAATCCCAACAGAACCAAGACACAGCAGTAGGATGAGACTAATGAACGTTGAGGGAACCTCATGGGTGGTCTATCCATTTTGACATCATTTATAGTGCTGTAGAGGTGGCTATCTGTGGCCTTTACCTTTGGGAATTAAACAAACTAGCCAAATCTAGATGTTTTCTAGAAATAACCATGAATGCTAGATAGCACATTATTTATCTGCATATTTAACCCCTTAATGACAAAGCCCGTACATCTACATCTACATCTCAGAGTGCATTGTCCTTAAGGGGTTAAAAAAAAAACATTAAAAAAAAACCGTTTCACCGAACCCTATTTATTAGACTCCCGTTTCCCCTGTACAATGCCGCATCTGACATTAACGGAGACCTCTATGACTTTGATTGGAACATTCCCTAAACTGAACATTTGTACGGATCTGATTGCACACGTTTAGCGTACATACTAAAATATTACAAGTTTCAGACATGTGGTTAAAAAAAAATGGCCATTTCTGTTGTATGGATCATACATCACCCAGTTGCATGTACCTGACATGTTACATTGTGAGCTTTCCATGTATGCCTTGTAATTCATATCTACGATAGACTCTGATCTTTAAATAACCACAGGGAGAATGTGGATTGATTAGACTTTTCTAATATAATGAGTTGCCTTTGCCACACAAGTAAACTCAGAAGATACTTTATCATGTCAAAGACGCCCTAACCTCCAGCAGCGAGAAATGATCATATTTATTCTACGAATAAATAAAGGGAATATAGAAACCTACTTCCAGTCCCGGGAAATACTCATTTAATGTTTTATTATTGTGTCTTTCTGACAGGTGACCTATTTTCAGACTGATGAAGAGAAATACATGTCCTGGGCTGGCTACAAGCGTTCCGGAGCTATTTTTGTCTTTTTTGTGTTCATCCTGTAAATGTATTTTTTTTTCTTTTTTTTTGGCAGATATAGGGGAAACCCAGATCCCCCCCCCCCACCCCAAACATATTCTTGACCTGCGTTATTCAGTGGAGAAATTTAATTGCATTAATGAAATATTCAATTGGTTACAAACGGGCATGAATGGGCTTTAAATATACAGTATGCACTTATTTGCTTATTCTGACGTTTTTATGCTCAAAGCCTATCGCGTGATTGAAATGTAACGTGCCGTGTAGAAATGACGGAGCAGAGTATAAACAAGGTCTGAAAAAGAATATAAATGGAATTAATAGAAAATATAAATAACCCAAAGAGACTATAAGACCCAGAATGCTCAGGAACTAGCTGGAAGCTCCGTGGGAGATGAACTGGAGGAGAAGGGAGAGGCTGTGAAGAGAGAGAGAGCTGTGGAGAGAGAGCGCAGATACCCTACGGTTCTGTTTTAATGAAACCAGCCATTAAAGTCTGCAGGAGAGAAAAAAAGGAGCCGAGCCCCTGATTGAGATAGCAATTTAGTATCATCTCTAACCGAAGAGACAGGATCCGGTTCTAGAATAAGCAAAGAGACAAGAGATCGCTTTCCAGCAGAGAAGTGTTTCACAGAAAGATAGCAACAGCAACTATTTTCCTGTTAAACACATAAAAGGCGCGCCCCATAAAGTGCACCCCCCCGCTTCCCAAGGAGGTATTTCCCGTTTTTTTTTGGAGCCCTGCCCCGTCAAATTCAGATCTGTCCCGGCATAAAAATAAGGCCTAAACCTAAACTCTGGTAAATGAGCTCCTGACGCCCCGGGACAGACGGAGGTAGAGCCTAAAGCAGGTGGTCCCGCCGATCCCCCCCCCCGAAGAGCAGAGGCGCAGCGTCAAGTTAGGAGGTACCCGCGGAGGAGTCTAGTAACTGGGTCAAGTCCGGTTATTATATACTGTGCAAGACAAAAACCTAAAAAATGGAAACATCTTTAGAAAAAAGCATTTGTTATTTCTCTTCTTCACCTCAATCCTCCCTGTGATGCATAAGGTTATACAAAGAGGTCCTCTCTATGCCATACCTGGTTCATAGGAACTGAGCAAGCATATTAAATGCCTTGGGTTTTTTTTATTTGAGTAAAAAGTCCTAGGAAAGAATAAAATGACAGATCTAATAACGTCTCCGCTTTCTAGAGAGCTCAGCGAATGTTTTATCTAAGCGAAATAACACCTTCAAGCATACACGCCTCAGTGTGAATCATCGAAACCATCAATGTGATACTTTCTTTACAATCAGTAAATAATGGATAGCGCGACATGCCATATAAAGAGTGCGGGCAGCATTAGGTAGGACCTAGGGCAGGGCCCACCAGCGTCGCCTCCTTCAGGTAAAACATAATTTGGGTATTCCCCTTTCTGAGCCAAACTTGCACTTACCTGGCGTAGGGATCTCCCTGGGGTGGCCCAGTGGGGTAAGAACAAGATTTAACTCTAGCAGCTATACAGCCCTCTACTGCTTTTAGGGTGGCCATTGGTGGCCGTTTACCACCCGCTCACAAAGTGCCAAAGTACGCCATGCCCTAAATAGGCCTATGAGTGTATTCATAGTTACACAAATCCACCCAAACAAGCAACATCTGCCCTTGGAATATTTCACTTAATGTAGATAGAAATAGTTACACAATCTACATGCTTGATTAACCCTCGCGTTTCCATTCCAACGGAATGTCACAAAATATTTATGTAACGAGCAGTTACGTAAGATGATTCCCATCACTTATATTTAACTTCATTTGAATAACGTTAACATTTTTGAGACAGGCTTCCAAATGGTCTGATTGTAGCCCAGATGTTTGGTTCATTTTTCGAATCAATTAGAAGTTTCCGAGGGGAACTTAAAATATATATTTTGATAGTGATAATATAAGAAGTTAGAACTGCTTGTCAAGAAGATACTCCTCAGCTCACTTTCCAGGGCTGGAGATTGGGTGATGAGGCAGCCCTGGGACTTTAAGACCAGCGACCACCTGGTGATGTCCGTGCGCGTGGCGGCTGGTGTAGCAGATCGGTTTGTATGAAACGATATTCGTCATCGGCCGACCGGGCAGTTTGCCAGATGACCAGTCCTGTACCGGTAACTTTTTTATAAGTTCCAACTTTCCGAAAAAGGCACATTCTCTGAGTCTAACCCGGAGTCTCCTGGTGAAGTCCTGCTTCCCCATGTCTTCAAGTCAGTAGCTTGACATGCCCGCTCCCCACCCATGTCTTCTCCTATTCGCTGACCCCCACACAGTTAGCCCCACCTCCACAGATAACTACCCCCACCCCTAATGAAGCCACTCCCCCAGAAGTAGGAGAGCTCTGGGTAGCCTAAACTGGGAAGTTCCCAATTATGTGGGCAAGGAACACTAACCATGAACCAAAACCGTGCAACCTCTAAGAACCAACAGTAGACATCAGCAGAACAATGAAGAACATAACTAAGATTCTAGATAATTGCTGGTTGACGGGGATAATATCAAGAGGTTCCATCCAATGAATGGGAACAAGGTTAATATTAAACAGCAACAACAACAAAAAACATAAAAATTAACTTAAGTACAAAATGGGTATAAAGTATGGCTTCCGAATGAGTATTTCTATCAACAAGCAGCAACATTGGTACGCCAAGACCCTTAATTACCTATAAGAAATGTAATCCCATTAGCCAACGGAAATGTATTTATCTATTCAGTAATTATCAGAATTAATGAAGATGAAACGGATGATTAGAAAAAAGTCTAAACCTTAGACCTCTGACACCCCCCTGGGGTCTGTATAGCACATGCTCATCAGCTGTGAATCAAAACAGCGGCATTTCTGCTGAAGCGTGCCGATGTAAATGCAGCGTTACCGCCACCTAATAATTTACAGATTTATCAAGCAATTTAACGCATGTATCATTTTCTATCATATCCTTTTGCAAATACTGTGTGTATCACATCTGAAAACTCGATATTTTTAGTATCAACAAAACATTTCTTTACCACCCATGTATAACTGCAGTACTATAATGTTATATATCATCAGTTAAAATAAATATAATTTTTGAAAATACGGAGAACCCTATTATATCTTTATGTATTTCCAAATGTGTACCAACATAACAGAATAGGATAGACGTAGAAACAAAGAATTTGAAGGCAGTTCGGCCCCATTTGGCCCATCTTGTCTGTCCGATTTTGTTCCTGCTGTAAAGACTCAAACCTTAATCAGTCGTTGGTCTCGTCTTAGATTCAGGAGCCGTATGTTTATCACCATGCATGTTTAATACCCTCGCTGTATTAACCCTTTACCACTTCTGGTAGGAAGCTGCTGCCCATATCTATCACCCTCTTAGCTTGGTTTCAAGGCAATCATCCGACTGCTACAATGCAAAAATATTCTATCACCAGCTTTAGGTGCCTACAAAATTTCTACATGCGGCTCAATAAATATATATAATTTCATCCACGACCACAGAACAGGTAATACCGTATTTGCTCGTTTATAAGACGAGGTTTTTTTCAGAGCAAATGCTCTAAAAAATACCCCTCATCTTATAATCGGGGTCGTCTTATAATCAGACCTCAAATAGGTCTGACTATGAGACGACTAAGGTCCAGATCCCTCGAAGCTGCACATGACCTGGATCCTCCTGTTTCCCCCCCCCCGCCTCACTTACCGGTACTTCTGCCCCGGTGTGTAGCCGGGGCAGCGTGTCGATGTCTACGCGATTCGCAGCAAGGAGGCGTGGCTAGCAGCGGTGTTGTCTGCGTCCATCGCGCAGACCTTCCCCGGCTGTCAGAGTCAGAGTTCCCCGCACCGTGCAGCACTGATCTCTGACAGTCGGGGAAGGTCTGCGCGATGGATGCAGACAACCCCCGCTGCTAGCTACAGCCTGTCTTCAATGCAGCTTGCAGGGCTGCACTACTGCTGTGTGGTCATGCAACGTTACGCGACCCCGCTCAACCTTGCCCCCCCCCACCTTGAAATTAGTCTTTTCCGTTGTCCCACCTTTAAAGCGGAACCCATTTTTTTGGTGTATTTTTTAAACTAAGATTATCTGCTAGCATATATATTACTGAGGATATAATAAGTCGGAGAAGTAATACGTTATTAGATGCCAGAATTAACGACCACTTATGCAAATGTGTATGGAAAAAAAAAGAGTCGCTGCGAAGTGAAAGATCTGTCCACAAAGCAAAGAGAGTAAACCATGTGTGGGCTGTGGATTTATTTCACATTCATGTAGAACGCAGTAAAATAGAATGGTCATAATTATACGGCATGTAAATATTTACTCGGAAAGGTACAACACTAATTACATGGATCACTAGCGTTCCATGCATGAGCGCGCAGGCTGAAAATATGTACAGGAGATGATAATGAAAAGACCAATAATGTTGTATTAGGTAAAAGAAAATATTTTACTTGATTGCGTTGGCATCTGTGATACAGTGCTAATTGCCATGGAAGAAAATGTCTTGCAAATGATGTTAGGATTCTCATGAGAATAAGGGAAAACATAGAATTTGATGACATATAGGGGTTGGATAGTGTATCTGGCCTGACCATGCTAAAATATTCCCTGCTAAAAATGTATTTTTTCGATAGCCTTTCGTTTGTCTCAACCTTCTACTTCTTCTCTTGGAAGGCTATCGCACTTCATCACAACCGTCTTACTAATTACGCTGAAGGAGCATTATGGGAGACATAGTCCTGCAGCAGCTGGAGGGCCGCAGTTTGGACACCCCTGTATTAAAGCATGGTCTTGGCTTTTCTCACCCTTTGAAAGAAGTAAAATGATAGTACTCCTTCTTCCAAATCTATCTGGCGTTAAATATGAAATTGCCAGATATAGGATTCTCTCTATATACGACACAGTTGATGGCTTCTGTATCAGAGGCGAAGAAACACTTACTATATGAAGGACCATGAGCCCGAGGGAGAGCAAAATTCTGTTTGTCTCTTCCTGAGGATGAAGGAACCCTGCAAACCTTATTTGCCCCTCGCCCTGCAATCTCTGAGGGAAGCTCTGTTAGAGGTCTCTGAACAAATCAAGCTGGAACAACAGGGTCTACTCACAAAGAAGTCAAGTTAGAGGTTATCTCAACTGACCAGTCGCACACTGGTCATCACATACTAACACTTGCAAAACAACTTGCAGATTCATTAACCTATGAGTTGTTTGCAAAGGCTTGTATGTGCCTGCAATTTTTGTGAGTTACAGGCGAGAGAATGTGAGGTTTTTTAAATTATTATTAAATTTAATAATTTATCAGTATTTTATCTCATTCTCATTTTATTATAAGTATTTATAACTGTGTTTATAATTCAACTGTGTTTATAATTCAACTGAAAGAAGCATCTAGCAAAGTATTATGCCTTAGAGCATCATTTCTCAAATTGGTCAAATTTTATTTGCAAAACGTTTTTTTTAATGATCCCTTAGCCTTTTAAACTTGGACTAGCAAACATAAAGTGCCATTCGAACACAGGAGCGATAGGGGTGATAGAGGGCAACTGTATCCTTATTAAAATTTTCCAAAAAATCATCTGTTTCCAGCTACAATAGTCATTTACAACATTTAACCCTGTCTACACTGGATTTCTGATCCATTTCACATTGTTTTAATGGACAAAATTTGCTTTTCTTTCAAATATATAATTTTTGTAAATTTAAAGGGGGTGTCTCAGTCTTCACATGCATTTCAAATAAAAAAAGGTTTTTGAAAAATCCATGTTTCCAAAAATGAATTACTGTTTTACAACAACATGTGTAGAACATGATCGAAACTATGACATTCTCAGGGACTTTTGAAAAGAACAGCAGGTGTCACTGTTACCACATTTAACATTTTCACAGTTTTTTTTTTCCCTCTGCAGATTATAATATTCATATATGAGCTGTGAATAATATAATTAATATTTATGTTGGCTCGGCCATGATTTTTTATAGAAGCTTTCAGTCACCCAAAGAAGGTAAAGTGGATTGTGTTTTATACACCATAATACAAATTAAGACATTTACTTACTTTTGATGTGAACGATCACAGGAATTGTGTTAATTTAGAATAATTTTTAGTAGACAACAAGCCCAGTGCCTCTAATTCCCGTGTTGGTTTTTCCCGATCTGTAAAACCTCTGTTCTACCTAAAATATGTTATTTGTACGGCTCCTTTCCAATTGTGTTTGACGATAAGAAATGCATTAGGTGCTTTTTTATGTCTACATTGTGACGCTTTCAGGGGTGATTTATTGTGGCCTAAGGCAACTAGGCTTAGGGTGACAGATCCAGGGGGGCGACAGCCTCTCTTCGACAACAGTGAGCGAAATCACCTTTTCAATGGGCAGTTTAAAAGGGAGACCCCAGGTACTAGGGTTGCCACTTGTCCTAGACTTACCTCTTTATGTTGGGCTGGTAGAGGCTGAGACTGTGTGTGAGTTTCTGTAAGTGTCTGGGGTATGTGTGTGTTCCAGTGTTTGGGTGTGTGTGTGTCAATGGCTGGGTGTTTATGTGAGTGTCAGGGTGTGTATGTGTTAATGTGACCATTTGGCTGTGTGCGTTAGTATGAGTGTCTGTGTGTTTATGTGAGTGTCTGGGTGTATGTTAGTGTGTGTCTGATTGTATTTGTTAGTGTCTGGGTGTTTGTGTGAACGTTAGTGTGTGTATGTCTGATTGTATATGTACCCCTGATTTCCAGGAGAATGTTTGGTAAAAGGTGGCAACCAGTGAAAGGTACCAGTAACAATATGGCACTACACAATTTGATGCTTAGATTGACACACATTAAGGCATACTGGTACAGAGAAGAG
Source organism: Spea multiplicata (assembly GCA_009364415.1). NCBI lineage: Eukaryota > Metazoa > Chordata > Amphibia > Anura > Pelobatidae > Spea > Spea multiplicata. The sequence continues at coordinate 21,735,533 of VKOC01000008.1, forward strand.
GGCCCTGGTCTTCTGAGCTTACAATCTAGGAATCAGAGGAAGGTAGGTTACAATACGATATGCTTATGATGCATTTAGTGCTGGAAATTAAACCCGTCGCTGTTTCCATAAACAGTCTGCTTGCTGTTGACTGCTGGGTTTCTGGTTTTCAAATGACAGATAAATACAGCACAGTCTGGCCGTTCTGTCTGCCCCGCGACATCTGCTTCTGTAGAAGAAAAAAAAATAAAAGAAGAAGAACGTCCTCATTTGCTAATCAAACATAACAGGGAAAAGTCCGCATTAGCCTGAATTAGTTTACTTGTTTTTTTTTGGGGGGGGGGCGGGGGTTGACATAGAGAAACACTGAGATCTTTAAATGTCTTTCAAAGATTTAAACTCACTTTAATAACAATGCAGGGACAATAGATCCACAAGCAAGAAAGCTCTGTATGTATTATCTGCGAAGAGCCGCTGAAAGTAAAAATATTTGCTGCTCAATGTTACTACCCTCTGCACATGGATTAAAGTGAGGTTGTATTATTAGTATTATTGTTACAATATTAGTATTATTGTTCCTTTATAACGGTTCAACAAGAAAACGGTGCAAACTGCCTGGTCTTACCCGATGACATCTTAAACATCTTAAACATTGCATGTGTTATGACATCACAAGCTGTTATATGAAGGAGAAGGAATGTTAGAACGAGAGGTCATAGTCTAAGACTAGAGGGTCAGAGGCTTCAATGGAATATAAGGGGGGTTTTATTTTACTGAGAGGGTGGTAGATAAAGGAAACAGCCTCCTATAAGGAGTTGTAGAGGCGAATACAATGAGGGCCCAAAGATGTCCCACCTTGCTTGGATCTGGAAGGAGACCATAAGTGTACTTTGGAGCTTACTCGATTTTTAGGGTGAAACGCTGCTATCCCAAGTCTTCAATCTCTGTAGAGTTTTATAACTCCACACTCCCTACCATGATTCCACCATCGGCTCTCTGCCCCCACTCCACACCCAAGGTCGAATCAAGAACCTTGGAAGATATTGTTTTTAACACAACTACTTCTTCATTTTAGGCAGTCTGTGCATCCCGATGTTCAACAACAAACAGACTAAAGCAGAAAACATTAGGAGACGATATCATTTGTTAGCATATGGATACAGCATATGTCACTGATTAAGGTCCACCAGACGCACAAACAAAATGTTGGTTGGTTAAATGACATTTAAAGAAGACTAAGTCAATGCATTTTTACCTTGACCCATTGATTATGGCCTTGAAATATTTGCAAGACATTTCAATAAACCAACACTGGAAAAAGCTCATATTCACGGGAAAAATCCATTTATTAGCATGAAAAAAATAGCAATTTATGTCTGTAATGTGTATGGCTTACTATATCATGAATGTAAGAGAATATGAATGCATTGACCTTTACTGGTTACAAATTCATAAATTGTATAAATTATTTTAAAGCAATGAGCTTTCTTGAACATATATCATCTTTTCGAAGGGTAACTAGCCGTCGGAGGGCGATTTAGGTCATAGACCCCATTTTAATTTAATAATAACTAGTATGTTGTGTTGATATTGACTAGACTGGTGAATGCGGATTTGTACAAATTACAAATGTAACCAATTTCCGATTCAAATTCGTACAAATCTCCGAAAACGAGGCCAATTTCCCATGAAATGGACAAAAACAAAGCCAAAGACCTACAAATTTCCATCTAAAATCTGTGGGCTCTTTCACACCTACCTTCTCTGCCGATGACTTCCGTGAGTGCGAGAGAGTGTTTGAGAGTAAACGTGGGTGTCGGACAGCAAATTTTGTTCCGAAATTAAAATGGGCCCCAATTTTCATCTGAAACGAATGGGTAGATAAAAAAATTAATTGACCGAAAATGAATGGGTCAAAAAACTAACTGAAAAGTTTGTCCGAATCGTGTTTGACCCATTTGCACATGACTTATATTGGCATCAATCCAGGCATCAGTTTCTCTAATACAGGCAAACAATTGATAAAGGAGAGTAATTGGTATAAAACCATGGTTTTGTGTAACCTCGCATAAGAGATGAACATAGTGTAACATACCCCTCCAAAAATATCGGGGACAGCGTCCCAGATCGCTGCTCCACTGTCCTGCTTTCATGGGTGATAGGGAATCATGGCCCCATTGGGAAGATCCTCTCATTGCATCTTGATATAAATCCCACTATGAGAAAATATATTTCGTTTTTGGTTTGTCTGGATTTCCCATGGGTTTCTCTAAAAAAAGTAATTAGGTTGAACCCAACATCATAGATAACTGATTGGGCAACTAAAGTAGGTACCCAATGACTCTTTGGAACACAACGAGATCTTCTGGCGCGAAGCTCGAAGTATGGATCACTGTAACACATTGCCTGAGAGTTTATATAGAAGTGAAGTAAATGCTTTAATCTTATGTTGGCATAGTGTCTATCCCTTGTCGTTCCATGTCAATGTGAAAATCCGAAGAGATTTGAGGCCTCTTAAGCGCAGGCGTATGAAGGTACTCTGGAGCTTATGAATTTTTCAATAGCTCTTGATACAATGTTGGCAATTTCCGTACTACGACGATCCATTGTTGATAAGGTTGTGAACTTATCCGCCCATGTAAGTTAGATCATTGCATTTCGGATTTCCATAAATCCACATCGGGAAGCAGAGCTCTGTTACGAGTTGGCGTACATCATACCGAGAACATTTCCAGAATTGATCCTCTAAGTTCCATGGAACCATCTACTAATCCAGGTTTGTTTTGGGCCACATCCATTATATAGCACAATTGAACCACATCGCCGAGTTAAACATTTAGTAATTTGAATAGAAGAAAAATGATCATTTATTTACATTTTTTTATGCTGCTGCTAGTATCAGGGCTAATGCACAACCTCAATCATACGACGTTATTACATCGAGATTAAAAAAGAAATGTCCCGTGAAGCTTGCAATTTTCTCTTTCAATTTCCATGATTTAGCTACAAAAATGTAGCCGTTACAAGATGGCTAAGACCAAGTTAACAACACTGATTGCTCAAATTATTATTATTATTTTTAGCTAAAAATGATTTTGATCAGCTTTATTTTAGATTTTTTTTTTTTTTTTTTTAAAATACAGTCAGCGGGGTCAATATGGATTTTGATCTGCTTCCCGACAATTTTAAATAAATCTAAATTAACATGTAGATTTGTTTTCTATCTACCATAAAATTGATTTTTGAGAAACACAGAGGCCATCTGTGCTGAGTTCAAAAGAAATAAGGATTTTTATATTTTTGTATGAATAAAGCATTCGTAGAAGCTCTGCATGTGATTGGACCTCATTCAGGTCCTCGGAGTGTTTCACGTCTGGAATAGGTTTTGAACTGACCTTAGACCTTTTTTTCCATGAATTATATTACATTGTGGACTGCAGGTATGTTTCTTTTTCCAATAATAGTTAATAAATATTCTAGCTTACTCAATTTCAATTCTAAAATGCCTGGTTTTCAATTAAATATGTTGAGTTGGTTTTTTTTGGCTAGTTCATTTACTAATTTGATTTTTGTTAATTTTTGGAATGTGCGTAGCCTGGATATCGAATTTGAGAAGTCTTTAGGAAGTAATTTTGGTGCTTCCAATGTGTCTTCTCAAAGGTCAGTAGAAACTTAATTGGATTCATTAATTGGCTATTAAGCTACATATGCATATTCTTAAATTAGCAATTATGTGAGAAGCTAATTAAAATAGCACATCCGTGTGATTAGTCTGAGTTTGGGCTGTGCCGTATTTCATCATTAAGACACAAAATGGCAAAGAAATGTAGGTGAAGCCCTACTTCCTCTGTTCTCCAGGCCAGTTTCTTCTGTCTGTGGGCACGGAAGTGGCTTCTGGCCGTGCCCATTACTTGCCCACCTCCTCCGTTCTCTCCACTCATTAAAAGGTCTCTGGGGCTATCCCTGGTAGTACCTGCGGCAATCCATTCCCCTGCCGCTTTGTGAATAGACTCCAACAACAGAGGGAGAGCTCCATGTAGCCTACTGCAAGGTGTTCCTCAGTACGTTGATCTCATACTCATAACAAGAGGCGTCATTCCAAAACACTCTGTTCATTGAAATGTAAGTATAGGCCATTGCCCATTTGGCATTCTGGAATAATGAAAGTCAAGGCCCTCATTTACCACTCACTCGCCTCTGAATTTGGAATAAATTCTACCAAAAGAACCTTGTTGGTTATGCTAGTTATCCTAGTGGTCGTCAGCAGTATTGCAGCTAAACACAAACACATACAAGAAGCTTCAGACGAAGAAGAAAATCTTTAAATTAGAAAAACCCAGAGATAAAATCCCTCTTGACCCTCCCTTGTACACTAATGAATGTAATAAAAACACTAGATTTCCACATTACCAAGCATTAATGATATATTGCAAAAAACATAGCTTTTTTTTCTCCTTGACTTTGACTAAGTTTTCTTAAATGTTATTAGTATGTACTACATTTTCCTTAATTAAAGCAACTTATTGATCAGCCCTTTCCAAAAAAGGACATATAGTTATTTTTTTTATGATTATTTCTACCATTTCTATCCATTTTCTAAATAAATTATTTTTATTTCATATTTTAATATAATATTCACAGGAATAAAAAAAATAAAAATATTCAGCTATCACGCAACTCGGCCAATATGTGGAAAAATATTAAGATCTGAATCATTTCAAGCAGCGAAACCTGGAGGAATTCAGATTCTGAAAATTTAAATGTGCTCATCGCTACTTAAAATGTCACCTTAATTAGCTTGCAGAGTTAGATTATTATGTAAGCGTCCAAGTGTTTTCATGCTGTTGCTAATTACTCCTATACTACACGAGAGATGAACTGGGTAATGGTGCAGCGACAGTACGTTTCCCTGCAGTAATTGAGGGTAACTTTTGTGACTTTAATTGATATGTTGAAATGCATTTATTAACATGCCAAATACATTCTTGAATGTATAAATAAATGTAATTTAGGTCGTAAATGTAAAATACTGAAAAGATAAAATGGGTACATAATGTAAATTTATTACCACTTTAATTGCTAAATAATAATAATAATACTACTACTAATAATAATACAAGTAATAATAATAGTAAGTAAATATGATATTAATAATAATAATAAGTAACATCAAAATGATAAGTATGGAATTGACGTAAGTCCACTCTTTATGTTGCCTACAACAAGCTATAACAAGTTGAATAATAATAGTAATTAATGAATAGTGAGTTAAGTTTTTATAATAATAATAAAGATAAATACGTTGAATTTTTATGAATATTATTCCATGGGATAGCTTTAAATCTTGGGTTTACTAACAAAGTATAGTACGGCAATCCATCACTGACCTATAGATTAGGAAAATCGAAGAATTTAAATATACTTGAAAAGAAACAAGTCCCACTCAGTATTCTCTATAAGCATCAAAGGTTTTTGAATGTCAGCAATTTTTTTTTTTGCAGTTTTGGCAGCTAAACTCCTTGTAAATTATGCCCCTTAGCGGGCTAGGAATTAGTTTATGTTGATTTAATTAGCATGAGAATTAATCATAAATTTGACTCTGTTAAGAGCCTACATGGCTCTCATGCTTACAGCTAGGTGAATTCTTGCGAGGGCCATGTCAGTAGAAATATGCAATTTCGACATTTAGAACAAATATTGGAAAATTATAAAAACTGACTTTAGGAGCAGTTCTAAAATACTAATGTACAGATGGTAATATGAAATTACGTGCCGAACAGTATAATCACGCAATACCTTGTGAAAGCTTTAAATAAAAGTATAAAACTTACTACCAAGAATAGCTAATGGGCTATTAGTCTAGAAAAAGACACGGAGGAACTAAATAATAAATAAAGGTATATAATTATAAAAATGCAGTAATTGTCTAATTGTTTAATACTATACTTTTTGTATTTTTTTAATAGTTACAAGTAGTCACAAATAGTCACTTTTTTTACCTACCTTTTTTTCTTTTTTTTTTTTTACTTAGGTTAATGTAAGAGACCAGATTAAAATAAAAACAACAAAACACTTACTCCTGAATAATATATGCCCTCCAGTTTTTTTTTGTATTCAGGAGTCCATTTTGAATGGCCTCCAGTGCATTTTACTGGATTTCAAAAGGCATTTTTTTGGTTATTAGAGTTAGAAAATTAGACTTCTGTCTTGTTTTGCTCCTCCCCCAACTGCTTCTACTGAAAGCAGGAAGCATACCTCGGTATGCTTCTTGCACATGCTCAGTAAAACACCAAATTTAGTCGAGGAAAGCAGACCACCATCAAAAATAGTGAGGGTAGCTACAGCCAATCACATGTATGATATCTGAACACTGATGTTTTGGTAGTATATGTGTGATTGGCTGCCCTTGTGTGAGCTTAATAAATAAATAAATGGACTTCAATATGTATTAAAAATATATATATATATCATTTTGGGGGCTGGTTCTTAAATATGCTGTTCCACCTACTCTGCTTAACTTAGTAATAGAATGCAGCATTAGAAACACTTCCTAGTACAACTGAATGTTCAAACTCTTTCCAATTATATGTTTCTATGATATTTTACTTAATAAACTGAATATATTTATTTATAGTTGATTTAAGCAAAAGAAAAACACAACCTTTACAGAAATAACTCCAGAAAACGTAATCTTAGCAATATTTGAAGAATCGCTGTAGATGGCGAATTGGACGTGCTTTGGCACTAATTAGGTTATTCGAGCAAATTGCACCTTAGGTATTCACTAGAAACGCTAAAAAAAAACAAAATTAAAATAAAAAAAGTTTTAAGGAGGGGATTGCACTTGAACTTTTGCTTAAGAGCACACATCTGTCCTGTAATTTAAAGCAGAAACAAAACAGCATCTGGTGTATTTGCGGAGAAAAAGCAATCCGTAGATTTTTTGTATTACTGTTATTTTCTGCACAAAAAATATTTGCCTTATTATTGAAATGACCTTTGGTTTCTATTGTGAAAGGTTTCCTTTATAAAAATTTTAAAGGTTATGCTAAAACACAATTGGGTCTGTTCACTAAGATGTAAAGTGGTCAGTCCAGTTAAGGGTTAACTCAACTGAGTATGCATGCCCTTGGAGGCTTAAACTTGCAAAACAACTCATAGATTCACTAAAATATGAGTTGTCTTTGAGTGCATGACAGCGCCTATGACTGAATATTTTGCAAGTTTTAGGTGAGGGCATGTGGGGGCATGTAAGTTGAATGAATGGTAAATATTCAGCACAACAATCGACCTTGACAATATTAATAAATATGTTTTGTGGGACAGGGAAGTAACCCGGGGAAGCAGAGTCCCTAATTGCTCTCCCTCCCCAGGCTCATGGGGTCCTGTAGGATAAATTTATAAAATGAGGAGGCATGGACCCCATTGCAAGGCAGCTGGCGTTCTGGCAAGGTGGACTTCACTACACACACACTCACACAAATATATAAATACAAAACATAATTCATTTCACTACAATGATAGTTTTACATTAAAAAGAAATTAGCATAAAAATTGTGAAATCAGAAAAAGAAATTTTTCTGAGTAAACATTATCAAAGTCGAAAACAGATCCTTGGGCCAGAAGTTCTTTCTTTTTTTTCCTAGGGAAACATAATTGAATTTCTTATCTCACAATTGGGCATTCCTCGCTAACTGATTGTAGAAATCGTTTTTTACACATTTAAATTGAAGAGATATTTTTGTGAGACTTGTTAACACAAAGTAAATTGGATGTTTTTTTTTTAATGTGTGTGCTGAGGAGAGAGACAGGGCGCTGGACTTTTTTTTAATTTCTTTTTTTATACCAAGGATAAACATTGTGACACAATGGAAAGGGTTAACCATTGTCAAGATAGGATTCATGGCAGAGGACATGATTAAAAAAATGGTAATTTTAATTTTTTTTGTGAATATGTTAACTTATTGGCATACATTAAATATGTAAAGCTAATGTATAATTATTGTGGCATATTGTTAGTTAACGTCTTGGAATCTATATTATAATATGGCGACAATAAAAATTCTCATAACGATTATGTATCAAAGTGTCTATGTTCTGGAATCACAATTGTGAAACGACATCTTCACTGATGTATAAAATTATTTTTATATTTAATTATTTTTATTTGGCAAAGCAATGTTGCTCTGGCAGAGACAACATTGAAAACTGATTAGATATGTAGTTAAGAATTTTAAACAAATTTAAACCAAAAAAAAAATCTGTTTCGATCATTTCATAGTAGAACTCTCTTTGCCCTTTCAGTCTCGGCTGTTATCTGTTCTGCGAACAAAACTCTGTAAGGTGAGGATGAAAAGTCACACTTTGAGATTGAAAAATCACCATCTGAAATTAAAAAGCGAAACAAAACAAAAAACTCCCATTGTTCTAAGTTCTAAAACCAATTTGCACATCTTTATGCACATCTTTATCTCTGAGGCAGAGGCAAAAACAAGATTAAAAGGGCAAGTGTCGTTATTTGAAAATCCTTATGAATTGCATAAATGTGATGATCACGCACTCATTTCATAACAGCGCCTTGATGGAACAACGTTGTTGGGTATTCCATGATCAGATTTCGACGAACGATACAATCTGTAATCAGAAGCATAGTGTTCTGATTTAAGGTGATTGTTATAATTAATACAACCATTTATTTGCTTTTGGCAAAGTTGCTCTCCATTATTTGCTTGTAGATCACCACAGCTGGAAAATAAGGTTTTGTTTTTACACAAGGAACGTCGCGCGAGATATCATTGGCTCGGTATTCCGGGCTCCACGAGGATTCCAGGTGCAGAGGAGATGACTGAAGTGTTCCAGAAGACCATGAATTAATATGATGGTTAAAGGTAAGTAAAATTACATTATTTTAAGTTATTATTACAACCTAATTAACCCCTTAATGACAAAGCCTGTACACGTACGGGCTCAAAATGCATTGTTTTCAATGGGTTTTTGGACCGCCCATTGTCCTTAAGGGGTTAATATATTTTTTAGCATAAGGAAATTATGTGCCATGCTTACCCCAAACAATGGCCTAAATGGACTATTAACTAAGGCCGATCATCTTTTGGTGGTTTATCACTTAAACGTTGTGTGCAAAAATTGGCAGCAAATATTCATTAAAATGAACTGTGACCCAAACTCTCTTTGACTTTGTAACTGAACACAGCAGGACCAGCTTGCATGTGCCCAAGTTTAATGCTTAGTGGAGAGTCTTTGAGGATCAAAAGGGTAATATAATGTGACTTCATCTTAAATTTCCCCAGTGACTTTCAATATTATCGAGGAAGGGCTGGTAATATTTAGCTCTGAAGGCAAGCCCAAGCCATTGGCCCAATTGACAGACAATGTACCATGCAGAGTCTATTGTACTCTGCCCCTAGTGGACCGTACAGGAAACCCATGAAAGGATTAGACGAAGGATGCAGTCATGACTTAAATGTTCCTTCAATTACATGTTACATTAGAACCCTAGTGGCTATATATGGAATTACAAGTAAATCACACTCAAAACAAAGGGCGGCTGCTAGTATCCCAAAATCACCAAATTAGAGCAGCCAAGGAGGCAATTGCTTCACTGCCTGCCTTTTCCTCTCTTTCCTTTGGATATTATATACCGGTGACTGCTACTGAAATTTACTGCTCATCTAACAGAGTCCTTAGCGCAACAAGATTACAATGTTTTTGTAAATAAGTTGAAAATGCCCTTTGTATGTCAGCCGGCGGTGATTTCATTTCAAATTATTTACAGAAAGTCTTTAGGACATCACAATACACTTGTATTTCACGATCCCCCACTGTGTCAAATTAAGGAATGCTGTCATCGGGAAACAAAGTAAATAATGATAATAGCATCTAGATTTAACACTTTCTAAGCGTGTGCCTCGGTATAAATCCCCCTTCCGAAGGGAATAATAGAATTCTTCAACAAGAACAATTACACAAAAAAAAATGGCATTTTATTCCATCTTGGACATTGACTCAAGGATGAAAGAATATATACTAATGCTAAAGCACTTTTTTTCTTTATTTTTCCCTACAAGGTTGTACCATATAATTTTCTTCTACTTACGAGCAATTTTCTTTCCAAACTAATTGAACATAATGATAGGTATACCGAACAATGGCAAAGAAACTAACAATGGATGTATCATTAGAAAAAAAGTGATTTCAGAATAGCAGGGATGAATCTCACAAATAGTTTTAATATCATACATAGGTAGAAATTATATACACGTCTTATGCTTTTAGTTCCGAGGCGATAGAATGTGGGTTGAACACAGACAACCCAGAGGAGATGACATATTGACAGATAGGAAAGCAAATCCTTCTGACGAATTCTTAGAATACTTAGGTGATTACATTTATAAGAGTTTACTCAAATACAAGCAGATGAGGAAAGTGACACTATGTCGCTTGTCAAAGTACTAGCATCTCAGTCATAGGAGATGACAATACTATATATAAAGAGGAGGGAAAAAAAGAAATTACGATATTAAGTGAAGCAGTGAAATAAATATTGCGATTTGAAGTGAAATCATATTTTTAAGTCAAAATGAAATAGGAAGAAAATTCTGAATCAGGCGAGCAGAGAAAAGTGATTTAAAATTAGCATAACATTGGATTTTGTCATGTGTAACTTGCCATTAACTGTATTCCCTGTCCCAATGGCTACATCTTCATGGGAAGGTCATGTCCATGAAGATGTAGGTGTAGAAAGAAGATGGAAGACATAGGAGAGAAGAACAAGCAGGAGAAGAACAAGAATATGCTAGAGAAAAAGTAGAGCTGTGAGACAGGGTTAGAGGAGAAGGAAGGTAGGGAGGCATTCGGAGAGCCTGAGAGAGTGAATGAGAATGAGAGAGAGTGTGAGGGAATGAGCCCATGAATATAAGATAGAACATTTCTGAAGTTTTTTTGTTACACAATTTTAATTAATTGCAACAAATTTTGCTAAAACCCTTAAATATTCAATTTTTAGCAGAAATGTTCACAGAAACAGGAATTGAAAACATGCATGGGAAATTTTCAAATGGCTCGCTGCAAATCTAAGACAGGCAACGACATACTTACGGTTTGAGACCTAACATCAGGGGGGGGGGGAGTCACATCCTAAAAAGAAACCAACACGTGTATACCCATTTAAAGCACTGGGTTTTATTTGTATTCTCCGCAAATATGAAGTAATGTTTTTTTTCAAAATTTTCCATCATTGGCTTATGCTCAACTTTACCAATATTTTTCATATAGTACGGTGTTTATCAACATCCTTGACTGCATGTAGATATGACTGGACCTTGTACAAAGGGAATAGTTAATGCTGATAAAACTGTTGATC
>VKOC01000008.1:21762300-21774665 GCA_009364415.1 Spea multiplicata
AGGTCAGGCATTGTCCCACCCTCCCTCCCTATTTTGCTGTACTGTACTTTTCATTGTGCATGTGTTGGTTTCTGTTTTCTTTGTGGTTTCTTTTAGTCACAGCGCGGAAGATTCCCCCCCTTTTTGGTTGGAAGTGGTGACATCTGGAAGCTGCGCCCGAATGGGCCAGAACTCTTGGTATCCCGTGGTTTGTAACCGCCTGCTAGGCTTAGGCTTAGCAGCTGGCGGGTTGTTAATGGTTATGTCAATGTTGTGTTTTACGGGAATCTGTTAATAAAAGCTGTGGCCAATGCCCTTACCCACACCAGTGAGTTATGTCTTTATTTACGGTGGGTGGGTGAAGGTGTTGGATTGGGTTGTTAAAAGCAACTGGGCCTAAGCAGTCAAGTGTGTCCCAAAAAGAGCCACAGTAACTACCAGATGCCAGAAGGATCCCATCTCTTCCTCTCCTTGGTCTTGGTCCTTCTCAAAACGTCCTATGAACCGAACCACTGAAGAATTCAAAAAAGAGATGAGAACCATAAAGCACCATCTCTCCCACCAAAAAGCTAAATCCTCTTGGATGTGGCTCCATGAGCGAAAAACCATCTCAATGTCCATATCTATGTCCTCTAGATATCGCAATAAAATAAATCGGAAAAAGGACACATAAAAAAAAAACTATATACTAAAAACTTAATTTGAGATCTAGCATTTATATTTGAAGAGCTTTTAGCAGATTATCTTTCTTATTTATTTTAAGATTAACACAGAAATAGGATGTTCTCATAGAACCCTTGATTTTCATCCCTTGGTGAGCATGTAAAATTAGTAGAATATGCATAGTAAAAAAAGCAGGGTATACAAAAGAAAAAACATGACATTTGCTAACAAAGCACTAAAAAAAACCCCCGCAAAACGACCTGGGTTTTTATGGCAGGAGGTAAGGGAATGTTAAATCAGAGCAAAATTAAAACTGCAGGAAATTAAAGCAAATTGTCTCCTTTACATTAGAACAATTTTAATAACCCTTTTGCTAAAATGACTCCGGTGAATATCTTGGTTACAGTGAATTAGGGAGCTGTTATTAATATATCGTGTCCACCGGCGGTTTACAAAGTCACGCTAATATAAAGCAGATGTATAAAGGAGAACTTATTATGTTTTCTCATTTACAATGCTAATTTCATTTGTGGCATATACATTTCCTAATAAATACCGCATATGTTCCAGACTTTTACATTTCTACCTCTTTTCTTATTATAAGGAACGTTGTCGTTTTAAAGATGTAGTGCTTTTTAGAAGAAGATGGAAAACAAAATGATTCTATCACACGACATATGAACCATAGCAGGTTGAACATGCAAAGGTTACTAACTAAAATGTTTAAGAGAAGCCTCAACCCCATCGTACAGTAGCTCAAGTTTTAGCTCTCTTACACCATTATGGATATATCCATGGGTATATCAGTCTTATCCTGGTCATAGAACCAAAATGCAAGGCAAACCTCCTCTGCCCAAGAGAACCAACAACCCCAGACATATAGCATAGCCTTCATGGTGCTTGCTAGTGAGGTACAGTAGGTTGTCCAAAATGTACAATGCCGAAGGGGTCATACCAAGACATTTTGGACAATGCTATGCTTACAACTTTGTGGAAACAGTTTGGGGAAGACCCTTTTTTATTCCAGCGTGACTGTGCCCCAGCGCACAAAGCAAGGCCCATAAAGACATGGTTGGATGAGTTTGGTGCAAAAGAACTTGACCAGCAGCTAAGAGCTCTGAGCTCCACCACTCCTTTGGGATGAACTGGAACAGAGATTGCGAGCCGGGACATCTCGTCCAACATCAGCCCCTGACCTCACAAACGCTCTACTGGATGAATGTGCAAACATTCCCACAGAAACATCCAAAATCTTGTGGAAAGTCTTCCCAGAAGAGTGGAGGCTGTTATAGCTACAAAGGGGGGGGGCAACTACATATTAATGTCTATTTATTTGGAATACGATGTCATCCAAACTCCCTGGTGGTGTAATGGTCAGGTGTCCCAATACTTTTGTCTATATAGTGTATAATGCATGGTGGTTCCAATGGCACAAATGTTCCTATGAGAAAGTTACGTACATACATGATTATGTTGCATGCTATACCACATGTGACACAATCTGTGCTGTGTTAAATATACAATTATAATAAATAAATAATAATATATATAATATAAATTAATATATTAATAAATTATAATATATTATAATAATTATATATATATTCCTTAGAGCCATCTGACAATAGCTAGGAGATAAAAAGAAAAATGGCGGAAGTTCCACTTTACAAGGCCATTTCCTTGATAACCAAGATGAAAGTCTACATGACATTTTTATCAGGATTGCTCAACGGGAAGGAACCAGAAAAATGCAGGATGATTACTTACCACGCGGATTTATTATTATTTACCACGCGGATTTATCGAGCTGCCCAAGCATGATTTTTATTATACTCATATAGGCAGCTATAAGTAGCTTTCCTCCATGCGCATGCTAATTATACGGGCTAATAGCGTGAGACTCGAGTGCTGTATTAATGTTATCAAAGCTCATCTGCTGCCGGAGTATTAATATATTCCGCTGTACCGTACAAAGATTACTCTAATGAAGGTTTACAGCAAACATGCCGGTGGAGACGTACTTTGGATTCATGTTTACCCTGAGCTGGCTGTAAACCGTAAGATAAGTAGATGGGGTCCGGTTGTGCACAATGTCAGGGTCTCTTATTATTGAAAAAGAAAGCAGTATTTTTGATATATTTTTATCAAAATGTACAGTAAAACCAGTAATGACAACATTATTTATTTATTTATTTGTTTGTTTTATCGTTATTTATTTTTAAGTCACAGAATGTGGTCGGCTGGTAATATTCTTTTTCTTGGTCGAGAATTATGGGAAAAATTGGAATTTTGGGGAGGAAGCAAAAACCAGGAACCAAAATTGTGATAATGCTCTCGGAAACTTTTATGATTATTATTATTATTATTTTTCTTTACTTAATGATGTGTTTTCTGGAAATGGGAAATGGTAGGGTGGTAGCTAGACAGCCTCCCAGTGCTAGAAGCTAATACAGCGAGGGGTTTTAAACATGCGCGGGGTAGGCATACGGCTCCTGAATCTAAGACGAGACCAACGACCGATTAAGGTTTGAGTCTTTACAGCAGGAGAAACGGGAGACTAGACGGGGGCTGAATGGGGGCCGACCTGCCATCAAACTCTCTGTTTCCATGGAAACAATGTGATCCTCAACAAAATGGTATACATATTTTTTTTATTTTACACTTTATTTCTAATAGCATTAAATAACTACACCCTATATATGATGGATAAATGACCCTTCTAAGAATAGAAATGTCTAAACAGGAGATGGTGAATCCACGTACACGTTGGCTTTAAACTAAGATAGACTGCAGACGAGATTATAATTGCATTTCTCCCAACAGTAAGCCAATGGAATCAATAACAGTGTTGGACGAGCTGGTAATTAATTTGTGAAGTAGCTTAAAACAAAGGCTTTAAAAGGATTACTTATTTTTTTTCCTTTATATACTCCTTTTTCATTATTAAAATGTTAGGAACGCTGGATATACAAGCTTACCGTGAATGAGGAGCCTGGCGGTGTAAACCACAACATCTGGATTTCGTTGACGTTCTGATAATTTCATCGATTTCAATCGAATCTCTTCACTCATATAAAGTACAAAGATAGGGGAGTAAAATGTTTGCTAGAGAATAATAATGAACACCGCAACAACAACAACAACAACAACAAAACTATTCATCCAGATGTCTGATTACCCCGTTGAAATAGGATGAGTTTAGCGGTGCAGTACTTGCACGTCACAAAAAGGGGGCTCCTATAAATTTTTTGCTCAGGGACCCTTAAAACCCAGAAGGGCAACCAGGTTGAGTTTCAGTGGCACAGTCAGCCATTTCTTGTGGGTTGGGCAGCCAGGACACAATCTAGAACAGTTCTAGCACCTGCCAGTGTTTTAGTATTTAGTTTATAGCTGATATGCAAATCCTGCGATTATCATGAATATGTACTAAATTCAAATTTTCGAGTGACAATTACAATTTTCTTTGGAGACCCAAACAGCAATCCCTATTTTAGCCACTGGGGGGCGATCTTCAGACTGACCAAAGTCCATCAAAGAACCCTATGGTCACAGTGATCAAAACCCCTCCCCCGAGGTTCTGTAAAAAATATCAAATTGATCAAAGGAAAGCTTAATAAATAATAATATTAATAATAATTCTAAGATAGATTGTAATTCAAACACATTTTTCTTATAAATTACTTTCATAAATAGCTATAAATTTGTCACAGTCATGTAAAGTCCTACCCCTAGCCTTTACTCCAACTACACCCCTAAAACAAAAGTCTCGCTCTTTGACCCTTTAGAATTTTGAGATGCATTAGATAGACACACAATCTAATATAGTGTATTTTTTAAATCATTATATTTTATCATAATTTTCTTTTTTTTTTACTGAGAGTTTGGTAGATAAGTGGAACAGCTTCCCAGTAAGAGCGGTAGAGGTAATACATTGAGGGAATTTAAACATGAGACGGGCCGAATGTTTCTGTGTTTTATTATTTAATAGACCAGAGGATTAGAAGTTAACCGAATCTTAAATAAACCTGTTCATTTTTAACCCTTATTTGCTCATTCCCATTTTTAGTTTTCTGGTGCGTAGTGCATATCTCTAGTAAATAGGCAATCAAATATAACAAGCAATGCAGAACTAGTAGAAACAGTTTTATAATTTAAGTGCCTTGTAAAGTATTCATGTTTTGCTCTGTAGAATTCCTGATACATAAACCCCTAAAGGCTCAAATCTCAAGTTGAAAAACATATTAATGAAATCAGAGTTTTATTATTATTATTATTTTTTTTTTTTGGCAACTTTTTCCGAGTCGGAATAATATGACGTATGACATTTCACTTTAATATTGCCATTCCTCACAAGTATGCTAGTAAAGGTATAGCATTAATGCAAGCACACAGATAATAAAAATATTTACTCTAATATATGTACTTTATTACTATAAATAAGGATATGAAATAAATGCTGTAAATATCACCGGTAAAATTGTCAGAACACCCATTCCGGAGAACAGTTAATTTCTGCAGCTATAATTGTGCACCTAATTCTTACCAAATCAAGTCAAGCAGCTTTGAACACAGTATATATATTATATATATAATATAATGAATAAAATACAATGCTTTATCAGGTAGTTATAATATAAATATATATATATATAATAATATATATATATATACTACCTGATAAAGCATTGTATTATTTGTGTCTGTATTCATGGGGAACTGGTCCAGGCAGAGTCCCCTATGGAGGTGATTTAAGGTAAAGGAGGAATGACTGAGGCTGAAGGATGGTAAAAAATAAAGAGGGTTGGTTTGTTGGGTTTGGACAACCCACGAGGGGCCAGTTTCAAAATGGAGGTATTTAAAACCTCGTTTGAGGGTATTATTCACTCAGCGAGTTATCCCACTCTACCTCGAGTTAAGTGTCATTGATACTTAAGGTCAGGTGTGTCGGAAATGGAATATATTTTGGGCTGCACGCCACCTCCGCAAGGAGTTAGTGTTGGGCTCCAGCCTTTTGGGAGATGGAGTTTGTGAGGTCTGGTCAGCCTGCCTAGTATGGAGGTGAACCTTGACCCGTGGTCAATTGGATCAAGCTGTATGAAGAGGGACCCATAGTTGCAGCAGTTTGGCGGGTAGTGCCCGACCCATGTGTTGAGGTTTTGTTACGGCCGGTGGTATTTGGTGAGTTACTTCTAAAGAGGCAGTTCAAGGCAGGGACCGGCTCATCATATGGGCTCTTCATTTTCTGTACAGTAAAACATGTCTCATGGTTTGCTAAAACCCTGGGGCATTTTAAATCCAATTTCTGTCTCTGTGTGTTACTTAACCACTATGTTGAAGATTATGGCCATCTGGCACACCAAGCAAATGCCTGGTGGCCCCTGGTTCGTAGTGCCCCATACTTACCTGATCCGCCACTCCAGCAACAGATCCTTTCAAGAGAGAGTCGCATTGATTATGTCCATGCAACTGGGAAGAAAAGTCCCTCTCTGAGTGAGGTCCCAGTTGAGTTTCATTGTGACAGTAGTTGAGCCCTATAAGCTTCCCTATTTTCTTCCTGTTTAAGCCTAAGAGGGCTCATAAGACCTGGGCTCTACATTACAGTTTACGCAATCTAACCCCGTCCTACATTCAAGCAATATTTTAATTTATATAGGCAAGCAAACAATTAACGTAAAAAACCCCACAGGTGTCACGCGTCAGCCCTTTGGAGCACGGTAAGCCTCAAGGATCCGTTTCGGAGGTACATCATTTTCTACAAACAAGACTTTGCTATAATGAGAGGACCACGTGCCACTCACCCCCACAGGGATTTCAACTACAACAGATGCGCTGATTGAGTTTCTCATTATGACTTAAGAAGTATAATTTGGCTACAAATAGCTTAATATCTTGCCTACGTTTGTGTGGTTGGGGGGCGATGAGAAGAGATCTCATAGGAACTTATACAAGGTCTGTCAATACGCAGTACAGGTGTTATAGGGCTTATATTATTAGATACGTCCACATTCTAAATTGGAACATTTACAGATATTGTTACAAAACCATTGAATCTTAGATTTCCCTTGATCTGCATTTTTTGTAATCCACATTGTCTTTACACACAGCCCTTCTCTCCACATAATGCCACTTCAATGTGCCCTTCTCTTTTATCTATACTGCTTCTTGCCTTGGACATTTCTTTATCGTCAATACTTCCACTATTACCCACTAATTGTCCATTCTGCCATATCCATTCTCACCTCCCATTTTCTTCTTCCCTCTGCCCTTCTATCCAGAATCCCAGGGGCAAGCCATACTAGAGGCTCAATAGTGTAGTGTCCAAAGGCATCTAGCTAACAATGGCAAGGGCAACAGTGCTCAATGTACTCAATCCTGTGCTGTCCAATGAATATTTGCCTAAATGGAATGCATAAAAGGAGCGCAAAAAGGATAGAGTCAGGTTGCGAATGCTACCCAAAGCCTTTCTTACGCGAGATACCCCGGTGGCTGTGTGTGGAACTGCATGTGCAAAACACACACATAAAAGGCATCTGGCAGTGGCTTAGAATCTTCAAATCAGAGCCGGGGCTCTCCTTGGTCAATAGCACCTAGTTATACACAAACAGCACTTGAGTGATGAAGGACGCAATGGCGAAATGGTTCATCTTGGGTCGTTGGTTCCCTTATGTAGCAGAAACCTGCCCTACATTTTGGGTTTGCGCTGCCTTGTGGCATGGGCCAGACTGTCGAAAACTTCCCAAAACTTGAGAGGGTATGCGCTGTTGCGTTGGTCTCAGAAACAAATCCGGCATGCTAATCGCTCAATAGCTACCAAATTTTATTGTATTCTTTCTCAATAAATTTCAGTACATTTTCTTGTGGAGAAGCCGAGCCTTGGTGGGTTTCAGTCCACTGACCGCATTAGACTTACATTTTAGTACGCAATAACCTAATAGTTATGTCTCCTTGAGGACATTTCAACATGGCGCTCGTACTTTTCATTTCCCTATCCCCTAACGTGTTTATGCCCCTTGTTTATCTTTTGATGTGTACAATATCATTACCCTGATAGGACCTCATATCGTTTTAAATGTCTCCGCAATATAAAAGGCATCTTGGTATAATAGAAAGGCATGATTGCCTCCCATTTCAAGCCTTTTGGGGAGGGCAGACTTCAAAGTATATAAAAACCATAATAAAACGTGAAGTGTTTGAAACATATGGTGATGGCTGTTGCCTTTGAAGTTAGTAAGGTTGATCACACTGCATGCGAAGGGAATAGCAGAACCAAACGAATGCAATTAAATCTGCTACGTCCTTTAAAAAAAAACCATGTCGGAATAATATATGCAATATACTTTACCCTTATGTATATTATTATGTTGATTTTTAATTTTTTTTTTTTTTGCTAGATGGATTTTTCAAGAACAGAAAAAAAAAAAGCAACATTTTGGAAAATTGCTGAATTTTTGAAGACGCGGAGTGCTTAACATTTCAAGACGCTCATTTGCAATGTGTTTCTGCCTTCGTAGTATTTGCATATTTAATAAACCATAACTACGTTAACGAAAAAAATGGAGATTTTCATGGAATGCTACCCTTTTCATTACAGCGCACGTCTTAGATTTAATATGGCATGGGACGCATCAACCTTGGCTTTTGTAGACAAGGTTAGTTCCCGTAGAGCATGCGAATTAGTTTTTCTTTCGTCTTCTAACAGCTCGTTTTTTTTTGTTTTTTTTTTAAGAGACGAGACGCTTCAATTCTTATCTTTCTTGTAATAATCCCTGTTTTTAAAATAAAGGGTTTTTTTTACCCAAAAAATACAGATAAAGTCAATTTTTTCGTGGCGCATAAAACCTGCATCTGGTTGCGTTGCTTCTCGTGTGCGAATAGAACAATTATGACTCCAACTGCTAGTTTTGGGAAACATGCACAGAATGAAACGCTTTGCTAATTAGTAATGATTACAGCGTTGCGGCTGCAGCATGAATCTTTCCTTCTGATTGGTTAAACTACATGATTGGCAATCCGGTGGAAATGCAATGCTATTGGAAATGACTTTACACAGACAGAAACTTTAATGGACAGTCCATGTTCGTATCAATGGAGCCAAAGAAAAGGGGGAAAAAACCTTGAGATGATTTGCACTGCGAATGAATTAGCATAAAACGACAGATGTAGAATGAAGTACATATTAAGGTGTGTTTCCTTTGCACTTCTTAACAAAAAATAATGTGAAATCATGGGAATAAGGGTCATTATGACTTGATTTTTTTCAACTTGTCCGCCAATCTGGATAGATAGACAAAACCTTTTCATTCCTTTGGATAAAGAACAGTGCTGTGGCTTCCACATCTTGCAATTCATCTTGTAGAATCTTCTCAGATTCTACATCATCTTCCTAAAATCTCTATCTTGCTTGAATCTAGAATATCCAGACCAGATATCGTCCCTAGTCAATATCTGGTCTGTCTTCAAGGCATAACTAGAAAAAGAGAATCTAGAGTGTACGTTGTTGAAGCCATCTTCTTGGTCTTCCATTGGACTCTGAGTGGATGTATTCTTTAAACTCTTTGTAGTAAAACATTTAATAGGGTTGAAATCAATGCTTACTAGTATTAGAGAAAGTTTTCATTTTTTGGGGGGTATGATTGCTTATTTACTTAATAGAATTTGTCAGAAATTCATCATTTTGGTTGACGGTCCAAGGTGTCAACAAAAACAACAAATCGTCAACTAGTCATACTCATGGACCAGCCAAGTACTTTCGTCAAATAGACTTTGTGTTTGTGACAACCATCCCATTTCTGATTACTACGTTACTAATTTTATCAATTTGCCAAGTTTGATGGATTTCTTGGAAGGGGGGCAGGGAAAGGGACACTATATCTAGTGTTAAAGTTTATGAATCCAAACACGGTTTTTGCAAGGGTTCCATTTAGTGATAAACCATCGATAGGCTTTGGATAGTTTTCCTCGAATATTCCGTTTTAAGAAAGGAGTAAATGGAAACTGTCACTCTCCTGCCAAGAAGCCAAGAAGTTTTAATTGATCTCCCGGACAGCGTCACAAAAATGGATTCACAGAAGGGATTCTGTATTCTTGCATGCGTAGACTGTATGTGGCCCACCTCATACCTCTAAATATAAACCTTAACAATACCTATACTTTTCACTTAACGACTTTTGGGCTTTGTGTTTGCTGATCTGTATCTCACTGATTTCTGAACATAAGTTTTGAAACGACATTCATCTGTCACCATGGAAACCCCAAGAACCACAATTCATTCCAAGTCTTCTACCTTTTTTCTTTTTTTTCCCCCCCGTTTGATATAAAACAAAAGCCAGAGGCTTAACCAGTTAAATTAAATAAACTGTTATTTGTTTTGCAGGGAGTTAAATTTGTGTAAATGTATCAAAATGCATCAACTCATTCTAACATCAAAAAGGGTCCGAAAAAGTATTTCTTGAACCTGAAATATATGTTCGAAATTGCTTGCAGTTCCGTGGGGATAGAAAATACAACTCAAAAACGAGCAGAATTAATAGATTTGATAAAATATGCATTAGTTGGACACAAGAGGACTAGGCACTCATACATAAAGATTTATTGCAGGCAAAATATTGGCCCCATTTGTAAGGTCAGTGTGTGTGATTGACAAAAACAGAAGTGATGGAATGAAGATTCTGTCTAAAAAAGAATTAGAATTTTATAGACGTTATGAGATAACACTCAAAATCGCCGGGCTCCTCTGATCCGAGTGCGAGCCAGCTGCCCCAGGATCGGATCCAGACTTCTTCTTCCAAAACCCACACATAATGAAATCAATCAACGCCAACAGGTATGATACGAATCTTCCTTATCTAAAAAAGGACTAAAAAGCCGGATGCGAATAACGCATTTCGCACAAAAATGTTTAGTTATAAACTCACAACGAAACATCTATTTGCGAATCGGGTCAACCATGTTTACTATATTTTTAAGTAAAGAACATTTGTATCGTACCTGTTGGCGTTGATTGGTTTCAATACTTATTGGTTTTGGAGTGCCGCTGAACCATTTGGTTTGTAGACGTTATGAGCCTCCTTCTCATTTTAAATAATGCACAGAAAAGGTTTTTATGATAATTATTGACCTTTTTTGCATGCGCCTACCCAGAATCCCTTGGGGTTGTGGGAGCACCATGAGAACAAGTCTTCTGGCTTGTCTGGTGTCTGTAGATGAGTGTTTGATAATTCTTCTACTATGCCCATGTTGTGTCCATCTGGTGTCCATCACAGTGTAGTATGGGGAGCTGTCAGCCAGTGGCCCACTGGGCATTTGACCGGTGTGCCAGTCCGAGCCTTGACAAACACTAAAACAATGAGGCACCGGTCCGTTGATATAAAGATCTTGGAAGGTTATGTGACTATCCGTCTTTCTCTGTGTTGGCCAATGAAATAAAAGCTACGTGCTTTGCCAGAAGACTCCATGTTTTCTAGGACCAGTAAGGCGATATCTATTTTCCTTCATGAAAAGTAGGGTTTGGTAAAAGTGGCAGATGTTATTTTAGTGTATTATGGACTAAGAGACCTGATGATATCATTTAGCTAGCTGTTTGTATATCACTCACACAAAAAGGTGAAAAAAAATATAACAGATAAATGTAATCTTGGTAGTTTACACATAAAGTATAAATCTATACTTGCAAACAAAGAATCACACCTATTTATTTATTTTTTACCGTATTCCCATTTACACAATAACAACCTACAAAAATCCACCATAGAATAAAAACTTTTCTATGCTCTGTTTTTCTCTCCAAACCCTGGTTTTTAGCACACAAATACCTAAAGCATAGATGCGCTAATTATTCTCTGCACACTTCTTATCCTTAAATGAAATTATTTATCACTTTTCTTTGTACCTGATGTTGATTGATAATTAATTTTTTCTTAAGTTGTTAAAGATTGTAAAACGGTCCATCAATAAATTGTATTTACCATTTATGTGCCAGATAGTTTTGGATTATGACCTTTTTTCGCCTTTTTTCTCCTCTTTACATATTTGGTGACCGAACTTGTCCATTCCTCTTTCCTCTCTGGAATGCATCATTCTTCTGACCTCCTTGAAGAATGAAGAATTTATGAATGTTAATTCATAAACTCTGTAACTAATATTACAACATGACATTATATAAATTTCACATTCTTGTCCGAGACAACGTATGAAACACAGAGGGGGTCTTCTATTAAAACATTATGGGGGATGATCTGGAAATCCTACACCCACCATGTGGAATGGTTTGCAAGGTTATGGAAGGAGACGGAGATCACACAAATGTTTAAATTCAATTGGGTTGATCCATTGTTGGTGAAGAATCGTGCCATCTATTCAGGGCTGATGAGGATTCAATTTTAGCCGAGGATGCTTATAAAATACCCACCAGATGGGGAAATCTAGTCACCCCAAATACATTTGATAGGTCGCCCTATTGTTGATCTCTTTTTACTCCTTTAGACCTCATCCTGTGATGATCAGTGGACAGATGTTTCTAGGAACTCAACCTACCAGATGTGTAACCAAATAATGGGGATATGGGGATATCTAATCAGGGATAGGCAAGGTTTCCGTACGAGGGCACCAGGATCCGTGGCAAGGTTTGTGAAGGTCAATAAAACATCATTAAATTGTCCATCACAGACACCAGTAAATGTCCACCATGACCAATGTTGGTGCCGACCCAACTCAACCTACCAGAT
>VKOC01000008.1:21802919-21826137 GCA_009364415.1 Spea multiplicata
TATTAATATTTTAACTAATAAAATAATACATTTACCAATATATTTACTGATATTTTAACCAATATGTTTTATATTCCCAATTTAATATAATAGATTAACCAATATAATGTAATAGATTTCCAATGTAATTGTCACGACACAGCGTAGGATGGAGACACCAAAGTCAAGTAGGACAGGTAAGGAACAGTCCAGAGAGCCGAGATCAGGATACCGGAGAGCAGGAGCGTTGTGGGATAAGCCAAGGTCAGGATACCGGAGAGCAGGAGCGTCGTGGAATAAGCCGAGGTCAATAACAGGAAAACAACTGGAACGCGTACTGAGATAGGCACTACAGAGATTTGCGGCGGCTGCTGGTCCGAAGCAGGGGGTCTCCCTGCCAGGTATGTAACAGTACCCCTCCTCAAAGGGGCGACCTCAGCCAGGGCAACTTCGACCTCTAGCAAGGAATGCACGCACGAGATGAGGAGCATGAATTCGAGCCTCAGGAACCCAGGAACGATCCTATGGACCAAGTCCCCTCCAATGGACCAGTTATTGGAGACTCCCTTGTTGCCTGCGACAGTCCAGGATATCTTGAGGAATATGCCCGGAAGATATATCCGGCAGAAGTCTCCGAGACAGAGGATCTAGTAGAAAAACTATTGAAAACCAGTGGCTTCAGTAGAGAGTCATGAAAAACTCGAGAAATACGGAGTGTCCTTGGCAGATAAAGTTCATAGGCGACAGGATTCAATAGAAAAAAGGGCCGATGAAACGTGGTGCCAGCTTCATGCTGGGTACTCTGAGTCGCAGGTATCTGTTAGACCACCATAAGCTGGAGTACCAGAACGCCTCTTGTTGGCCTGGAGTTCCTGTCGCCCACCAGCCAGCTCCAAGGCCATCCGCACCGAAGCCTAAGTGGACTGGATAGTAGCCAGCCTCTCCTCCAGGGCTGGGTCAGGAGAATTTGGAAATGCTCCAGGGAAGGGTTGCGGATGAAGGCCGTAAACACAGTAGAAGGCGGACACTCTCGTAGACTCCTGCACAGCATTGTTACGGGCAAGCTCTGCTAAAGGTAACAAGTCAACCCAATCGTCCTGATGGTGGTTGATAAAGATGCGCAGGTATTGTTCGAGATGTTTGTTAGCCCTCTCTGGTGCACCGTTAGACTGTGGGTGATACGCCGAAGAGAATGCCAGGGTGATTCCCCCAACGCCTCTCGTAAACCCGCGCCAAAAACGTGCAATGAATTGTGTGCCACGGTCGGAGACAATCTCGGTGGGGACTCCATGAAGACGGACAATCTCACGCAGGAATATGTCAGCCAATGAAGAAGCCGTGGGAAGTCTCCTCAGGGGCATCATGTGGGCCATTTTCTAGAAACAATCAACGATCATAAGGATTAGAGTATATCCTGTTACAGGCCTCAGTAGACGTTAAGGTGAAGGATTTTACTACGCAGTATTAGTAGTTTCAGTTACATAAGATTTTTTGTATGTTTTAAGATTAGAATTGCTAAGATTAGAATTGCTGTAAAAATGATCAACAGCTTGGCCTTGGTGATTTTCCTCTCCTGATTCTCTCCTGATTTTTTTCTGACCGTTAGTACTCTTTTTGAGGTAGCTATACGGCAGGTCTAGTTACAAAACCTTATATATATAATATATATCGATCCTTTGTTTATATCTGGGGCAGACGCGAGAGACTGAAGCTAGACTTTCATATCGGACTGACTGGTATATTTATTTTTTATGAATATAAGCTTTAGATAGGCGGCATTCTATGTTATACTCTGTTTAAATTTGGATTTCTGTAATTTTTATTATTTTTAATAAATGAGTAATTACTATTTTGAATTCTCAGTCCTTTCTTATAATTGTGCTCACGATTTCATCTATTGATTGCAGGGGCCTCTCGCGACTTTTGCTTGAGTTTCGTGTTGCTCATTAGTTGGGCCTGATGGCTGCGCTGGAGGCTTCTGGGGGGTCCGCCGTTAAGGTAATCACTCACAACACACACGGCCTCAACTCCCCACACAAACGTCTTAAAGCTATCAAAAATTATGTAGCACTTCGTGCGGATGTGGTCTTCTTACGGGAGACCCACTTTAAACATGACCATGCTCCCAAATATTGGGGCAAACATTTCCTCCAACACTTTCATGCCACTCACCCCACAAAGCATAATGGGGTCACGATTCTCCTACACAAACGACTAGACTTTCACCTCACCAGCTTGACCAAGGATCCTGCAGGTAGATACATCCAATTGTGTGGCACTTTGTCTGGTCGTGAAGTGTGCTTTCGTAATGTTTACGCACCCTCTCCCAACCTCTCGAGCTTCTATTCCCAGTTGGAAGCTCTGATTGATGTTCCCAGGTCTACCGGCCTGATTGTGGGAGGGGACTTTAACGCTACTCCTGACCCGTACTTGGACAGGTCGGCATTCCGATGCACCACGACACCTCGGTCCTCCTACAAACCTCTTCAACTTTTCCTACAACACATGCATTTTTTTTGATGCCTGGCGCGCGATCCACCCCAGGGATAGGGACTACTCCTTCTATTCTAACCCACATGATAGCTACTCTGCTGTCTTCTTGCATCCACGAAATTACTTGGTCTGATCACGGGATAGTCGAGTGTTTATTTTCTGGCCTTTCCCCTCGTCCCCCAGCTTGCACTTGGAAACTGAATGAATCCTTGTTGGCTGATCCGGTCATAGCTACCTCCGTAGCAGAGGCCCTGGAAGAGTATTTTACCTTGAACTCCTCCCCTGACTTGGCGGTAGGGATGTTGTGGCAGGCCCATAAAGCCGTTATCCACGGCACACTCATTAGGTTATATAACGGGTTCACCAAGAGAGCTGCAGGAACTCCCAGAGATCACCCAGTATCCTCCTGTCGTCCCCGGAATCACTTCCAGCACCAGTCAGCATGCGCACCTTGGAACCCTGCTATGTGTACCCAATAAGTAGACACAACTACCTTGAACTGAGTACAGCAGGAATGAACAGTTTATTGATGTAAAACATAGACTGATATAGCCACAGAACCTTATTAACATAAATTAACATTGATAAACAGGTAGACAACCCAACCTTTAATCCCCAGGCAGCAATCCTATTGATGGGATTAATTAAACAACGGAGTTCCTGTCTGTTTGGTAGCCGGGCTGGAGCCATCTCTGATTACCTTGGGCCTCTGTATGACAGCTCATTCTGTCACAGGTTAGCTTCCCATAAGAAACGTGAGAGGCTCCGTCAGGAGCGCCTTTTACGGGCCGAGATCCGCGACCTTGAGCGCACACATAAATCCACGGGAGACCCCCAGGCCCTTCGCTCTCTGGTCATCAAGAAGGGAGAGCTAAATCTGATTCTTTCAGCCGAGGTTTTGAAGGCCATTAGTTGGACGAACCAAAAATGTTTTGAAAAGGGCAATAAGCCTGATACCATGCTGGCGAGACGTCTCCACCTCGCCACGAAGTCACATGCTATTAGGCAAATACACACCTCTTCTGGAACTGTTTCCTCCCATCCTGATGTAATTTGTCAACAATTTACTAACTATTATACCTCCCTTTATGACGGTCATAAAACCTCCCATACGCCACATGTTGCCCAGTGTACGCAGGAGTTCCTGAGGAATTCTCGGTTGCCGACCCTCTCTCCGGATGAGGTACTGTCGTTATCCGCAGAGGTTACTCAGGAGGAGGTTGACCTTGCTCTCAGCACCATGAAAGGCGCCAAGGCCCCCGGCCTTGACAGATTCACGGCATCTTATTATAAAGGTTATAAACATATTTTATCCCCACACTTGGCCGCGCTGTTTAACAGTTTTTTATCGGGCTCTCAGATACCTACTGAGATGCTTTCAGCCAAAATAGTTGTGATCCCTAAAGAAGGGAAGGACGCTTCCTTTTGCTCTAATTACCGTCCTATTTCCCTCATTAATGTGGCCATTAAAGATTTTGGCGTTGCGTCTCGCCCCTGTTTACCACGACTGATCCATCCTGACCAGGTGGGCTTTGTGCTGGGTAGAGGCCCCTGACAACATTCGACGCACCCTGGGTGTCGTCCATGCTTCCCGGTTGGCCCGATCTCCAGCACTACTGCTCTCACTCGACGCAGAGAAGGCGTTCGACCGGGTTGATTGGGAATATATGTGGGCGACGCTCGGGGCCTTTGGCTTTACTGGGGGTATACTGTCAGCTCTGCGTGGTCTCTATTCCTCCCCTAGCGCAGTGGTGGACACCGGGGGTCCGTGTCCTCTCCGTTCTCCATACGAAACGGCACGCGACAAGGCTGTCCCCTCTCTCCCCTTTTATTTGCACTCTGCATCGAACCGCTTGCTGCTTCTATCCGTTTGCATCCGGACATCAGGGGAGTGCAGGTAGGGGATTCCCAATACAAAGTCACCCTCTTCGCTGACGACGTGCTTCTTTCCATCAAGTCCCCCCCGGTGTCTCTGCCCAATTTGTATGCCCTCCTATCACGCTTTTCCGACATATCGGGCTATAAGATCAATGCTTCGAAGTGTGAGGCGCTGAACATTTCCCTCCCGTCACATACTGTTAAACTTCTAGATCTCAATTTTGATTTTAAGTGGCAACCTCACCGCCTCTGCTATTTGGGGGTCTTTTTGACTGCCCACCTCTCAGATCTCTATAACGCTAATTACCTTCCGTTGCTACAACACTTAAAGGGAGACCTTCGTAGATGGATTCCCTATAACATATCTCTTCTTTGTAGGGTCTATAGTGTCAAGATGACTCTCCTTCCTAAAATACTTTACCTTTTCCGCTCGCTCCCGGTCCCTTTGGTGTCCCGAGACCTGGACCTTTTCCAGGCGGAGATTTTCCGCTTTGTTTGGAGGGGGGCTAGACCGAGGTGGAGGAGGTCCCACCTTTATCGACCTCGTGAGGCGGGGGGCCTGGGGGTGCCTCATCTGTTGTCTTATTTTCATGCTGCCCATTTAGCTCAGCTTACGCTGGTCCATCTTGGTGCCTTGAGGAGGCCATGTGTCACCTGACGTCTCGGAGGTCTGCTGGCTGGGGGGGTGTAGGTCCGTGCTGTTCAGGTAGCCCCAGGTTGTCCTTTTCTCTCACGTTATGGGATCGCCTTAAATTGCGGTACTCTTTGCTCCAAACGCCGTCTGTTCTCACTCATTTGTTTCTTAACCCGGCTTTCCCCGCCGGTTTGTCGTCCACGTCCTTCCTCTGGTGGCGGACTCACGGTATAACTAAAGCTGGTCACATGTATCATAGGGGCAGTTTGCACACTTTACACACACTCACTACCGCCCTACAGATGCCCCCTACCGAAGCTTTTCATTTCCTCCAGCTTCATTCCTTCTTGACAGCTCAAGTTTCCACGCACTTTGACACCTCTGACTCCGTTTGAACGATTGTGCTGGACTAGGGGGAGACAGCCGGGTGCGATCTCTCAACTTTATACTCACCTTGTCGCCTATGCTTTTCCTGACTCCCCTCCCCACTGTCGGCTGTGGGAACGTGACCTGGATATCTCTTTAACTCGGTCGGACTGGACAGAAATCTACGCTAACACATTTTCGCGGTGGTATCTCCACCCTTTCAGGATTGCCCAAATTTTCCCGGGTTCCGGCGATGGTTGCACGAGAGGTTGTGGAGAGAGGGGCTCATATTTCCAAGATTTGGCATATTATGCACATGGAAAAACTCACCGCATACATACATACATGACACTTCTGAGCGTTTTTTGAAGGTGTGGACCCCCTGGATGTCTTCTGCTTACGCCGATGGCTCTACAGGTAGGATGGCCGCTCTGTAAAATATCTCCACGGCTCTTCGGAGCGTTTTACATTTTTCCTCTACCTTCCCCCTTTTTTTTTTTTTTTTTTCTTTCCCCCTTTCCTTTTCCTTTTTCTTCTCCTTTCCTGTCTCTCTCTCCCATGTCATCTCCCCTGACTATCTTATTATAGGGGGGGAAGGACCACAAGTCCTAGTGTTTTTGTATGATTTCTTGTTTCTATATCAGTGATTTATGTTTGCTCATTATCGTTCGGTACTAATGTACGGTCATTCTGCCCCCGCGTTGTGCTTCCCTGACACCTGCGCCGCCCCTATTCTACTACTCGCCTCTTGGCTCCTCCTTCCTTATTGAGGTCTCTACTCCTTTGGTGGTTTCTGCCCGTGCCGCCCTGTTTTTTCTTTTTTTTCTGTACGTTTTTCTTTGTATTTCCAGTATGGCTCGAGTGTCAGGTTTGTTCACCCGTCGGAGCCTACGCTCTCCACGTATACTTACTCGACTATTCTGGATCACATGGCCCCTTTATGCTTATGATACTGGTTTTGTTTCCGCATGTTTTATGCTGCATTTGCATCTCCATTGGAAAAAAAAAAAACGGCGCCCGGACACAGCCCCTGTTTCGAAATGCTTTATTTACATTTGTTTTGTCACATGCTGTGTCTGGCTGTCAATAAAAATCTTTTGAATCGAAAAAAAAAAACCTCAAAAAATATATATATATTTTTTGGCAAAATCTTAAGGTCCGGGGTCTAAGTTTTTTCATATTTTCAGCCATATCTGGTGTTCCATGTAGCTTCCACAGCAGGCCTCCAATACCATTCCTTTTAACTAGGATGTTATGCTGGATGCTTAAAGAATTCGTTCCTAAAGGTTTTGAGCGTTTTTAAAAAAATATATTTTTTGGCAAAATCTTGAGGTCCGCGGTCTAAATATATATATTTTATCAGATTACTTGTCAGGGCCAAGTTTAGGTCAGGGGGAGGGGTCCTCCAGTGGCTGTCATGATGATTACTTCACTCATATTGGTCACTTTTAACATAACAAATGTTGACAGTAATGTGGAGTTTATTTTGCTGCTTACCATCTCTAGATCATGCCAATGATAACCTTATAAACACCACGTCACCTCACCCAAGGCTTTTTACGTGATGCTGGATGTGTGACATCACTTGTGTGACATAGTGGAGTTTTCTTCCCTAGGGTCAACTAGGAGCCAATGACCCTATTGAGTGCTTGGCCTCGACAGGTTCCAGAGAGCAAAGAACTCCCCTGAAATGGACTTGGTTATACTAAAGGCGAGTGCAGACCTCTATATTAGTGTGGAACACCTGGACACCACCCCAACAATACACAAAGGTCTGGGGTTATGTCCTGGGTCTGGCCCTGGTACATTTGCACTGTATGGTTGGGGGCAGTTCAAAGATACCACTAGATCTGAAAATCCAAAATAAGTGACAAAAGCAAATGTTATATCCAAAAAAATATACTTTATTCATACAGATCATTTAAAAATATAAAGGTAGACCATACATGGTGAGTGAAAACTTTGCATATTAAATGAATAAGTCAAGTGAGCGGATGAAGATCTCCATAATGGAAGCAACGTACAAAAATAAATATAGTTTAAAATAATATTCAAAATACTCTGGCCCAGGCACACAATGGAAAAATCAAAGTACGTATTGGTTCATCGCAAACAGTGAAAGAGTTAAAATAAAAAAAATCAGATTGTGGGTGTAGAAATGACAATATCCTAGGTCACAACATTCAAATACTGATCAACACTCGATAAAAGTGTGCAAACGTGTATGTCAACAACACAATATTAAGGAACACATTCAGAATTCAGAACCCCGTTTAATACGCGGACCCCCATCTGACCCAAGCGAGACCACGGAGTTAAACAAGGTAACACTAATTATTAGAGAAAAGGGAAATGTGAAATGTGTTATTTATTTTAATTAAGAACTGATCATTACATATAGCGTAGGGAGGCTTGGACTATCGTATCATAGCTACAATATATCGTTCTGGACGCCCTGTACAATCTCTCTGTTGTAACCACGCTACGGACTCTGCTGGCGCTATATAAATAAACGTAAGGATGTTTTTTTTGCTACCTCTTAGAGGTAAATATTTAATATTCTCCTGCATCTTCTCTCGCCCGCTTGCATTGCAAGTTTGTGGGCAAGTCATTGACCCCTTTTGCATCATACTGGACACATACCCCACGGGAACCAATGGGAGCTGCGGAAAGTCACGTGACCTGTGATCACATGCCTTCAACAAGGCAACATTCTCGGTTTTGGAGGGTACAAAGCAACCAATGACCGCTACATGTCCAAATTATAACATGTCACATGAACTCGGCTACTGAAACCTGAACGCAGTTTGAACAACTTGGAAAGTAGTGTTATATTCGGCGTTAACACCACCATTGTTGGAGGTATTTGAAGAGTGTGACGTAACGAACTTAGTAAGAGATATATGTTAAGACTTCTAGATACAAAAATACGAACCTCTTAAAAGAAACCACCTCTCCCTTCGTTGCTGGACAAAGGCTGTCTGAGGGTGATTTGGGTGGAAGCAGCGACAGCAGCTGTATCGGGGTATATTAACTAATCCAGGCGTTTGACGGACATTTCACCTCCCTGACTTCGATATACATCATGAACGGCCGAACCCTGGCTGAGTTGGTCCTGTATAAATGGGAAGATATGTGGCTAACGTTCGTCAACGTCATTCACTTTATTAACTAAGCATCGTTCAGGGCCAGCTCAGCCCTTGTGGCAGGAGAAGCTCCCCCTGGTTGGTCATTCATAATGTGGAGTGAAGTCAGAGAGTCGCAAAGTTCTATCCCGCAAACGAGCTTTAGTGAATACAACCCCTTAGACATCATCTATAACTAGGGTACTTCTGAGACTCGGCCATCGAGAGCTTTAACGAGCCACAGTTTAAAGTGCATCAGTCACCTTTCTATATGCTACGGTTTACAATCTAGCGGACTTGAACTGTCTATGTAATAGAGCTTACATGTAAAAAAAAACCTACACATGTATGTCAGCGACGGCAATCACTTATCTGATTTTATTGTTATTCCTCCCCGTGTATATGTATGTATGTATGTATGTATATATATATATATATATATATATTATGTTATATATTATGTATATATATATATATATATATATATATATATATATATATTATATATATATATATCCCTGCCCGATCATATTTTAAGCACAAACCTGTATTGTATAGGGAGCAGAAGCGGGGGAGCTCTCCCTGGTATGATGCCACCACTCCAGAATTATTTTTCATCTGGAAAAGCTTCATTATTTCAACTTAAAAATATTCTCTATATATATAAATATATATATATACACTGTTGGAAGGCTTCTGATAAGTCCACTTATTTAAACCATAATAACAAAAAATTAGATTGCTACAAAAAAACGTTTGTTCTCGGGACATTAGCTACGCTCTTGCTTTATGTGCAACGTTTTATAAAGATTTAATGCTAATCGGGTTATTGTTAATATTGGTACGTTTTAATATTCCTGAAATAGCAATATTGCATTAGTTGTTGATACTTCCGTTCCGTGCTTTTTAATGGACGTGGTCTATTCCAATTTTCAAAATTTTTCTCGCGTGGAATCATTTCCTCCAATCTCGCAGGGTTTTTTTTTTTCAAGCGTTAGTTTCTTCCAACTTCTTCATGCTATACGTTTTAAGGCCTTGCGACGTTGGGTGATGGGGAACACTGTTAAAAGAAGAAAATTTGTTGGAAAGGCGAAAGTCTTATGTCCGAGTTTTGCCACTCAACAAGCAGAATGTCTCCATGCGGCTCTAGGTGAACCCACCGGGGACCAACCTACATCCTTGAAGCCTTGTGCATTACCATTTGGTTGAAACGCCGGTCGTCATGGGCTCGCGGTGGTCTATGTGTCGGTTCCTTCTAATCCATGCACAAGGCAAGCCCCAGAAAGGATTAGTGAAGGGGCAGTATGACAGGGTTTGGAGTAAGGGTTAATGTCTCATGTCATGCTCTACCGTTTTCAGGGCCTATTACAGCAGCCACTGATGTGTGGCACGGTGGCCTCAACTAAGTGACTCCTGGCCGCAAAAGGCGGTGTTGCAGTCTGGCACTGGCTGTTGGAGCAGGAGCAGTGAGAGCGGTGGTCACAACAAAACGAGGGAGTCTCGGCCGCACTCTTGTCATGACATAAAGGCAATATTCACGTGAATGCACAGGATGCAATAAAGAGACAATACAATTATTCTTTCATTCCCTACCTTTTTTTAATATTCTGTATTACGTCCTTCACATAAGGCAACTCCTTAGGTGGAATATGCTTTTCCAACATTTTGGTAAACTCGGGATGCGACATGAGTAGCATTTTCCGCCCAAAGTGCCTACATGGAGAGATTTTTAGGGTTCAGATCATAGTTTGCCACAGCGGAGTGTTTTATAAAAAATAATTAAAAAATCTGCAGACACCAACCTAGTTTCCTGGGCCCCGTCCAGAGCAAACCTGGCAATGGCGGGCAAGGCGCGATCAGTGATGTTCTTTACTCCGGACAACGCACACCCTGGCCCCATCTTCTCCATCAGATTGTACAAGTGATGGGCCGTACACTTGCGGACAGCAGGGTTCAAATGGCTACAGGTAAACAAAGCATGAGATGTTATGAGAATGCAAATTTAAAAGTTTAATTCTGGTCTCTCTTCCCTACAGAAATAAAATAATAAAAGACAAATCAAAGTTTAAGTACCTGACCCCTCCGTTGATGAGGGACATCATAGCGCGCACAGGTGTAACATTTTCCACCATGGCATCTAGGGTTTTGTCCACGTCCTCTCGGATGAAAATGCTGGATTCTCCTGCTTTGTGTAAGACCACCTTGACGCAGTTATCAAGATCATGGTCCATGTTCTTCTTTAGGTGCGTGAACATGTCCCCCAGGCAGGCAATGGCGGCTCGGGAGACAGTGGAACGCAGGTTCTTCACCTACATTGTGAAACACGTGGTAAGGTAAATAATGAATGTCATACTGCAGGAAAAATACACAGACAGACAGACAGACTCCAGTAGAGCGAGAATTACATGGTTCACCACGTGGACATTGAATGAGTTGTAGATGCATTCCATACTGGTTACAATAAC
The DNA here is from genome assembly GCA_009364415.1 of Spea multiplicata. Classification (NCBI taxonomy): domain Eukaryota; kingdom Metazoa; phylum Chordata; class Amphibia; order Anura; family Pelobatidae; genus Spea; species Spea multiplicata. The sequence continues at coordinate 21,813,860 of VKOC01000008.1, forward strand.
AAACTGGCATGTGGACATTGGAGCAGCCATTATTTTAAATGACTCATTTCCAATGGCTTTCTGGATGTTCTGAAAGTTGCAGTGGGCTGTGGAATACTCATTTGTGTAACTATTGCAAGCTTTCACCTGACACTGACGTGCGTTGTGAGGATGGAGATTAGCAGCACTAGACATATAATCCAATCAGAATGAAGGAACCAGTTACCTCCTTGGCGATGGCTAAACTCAGGTCGTAAAGTTTCTCCATAACCAGATCAGGATGGAAGGCACACAGTGATCTTATCAAAGCCAATCCTTCAATCTTTTTCTCCCTGTAAAGACGAAGAACAAGAAGCTGAAGTATGGTTTAGGACATCATTCATTTTACATCCTTCTGATGAAGGTTATTGGCTGTTATGATAATCGATCTACATTTAGGACTTGGCTTTGGTTTTTATGTTTCTCAAGAGGACTCACAGACTTCACTTACCAATCATCATTCTCCAAGAGCGTGAAGACATCAGTCAATGAGTTGTTGGGATTGGGAAGCTCTCTGGGTGCTGAGAGGTTGACAGCTTCAAGCTTGGAGCCAACAGATGACCTTCTGACAGTAGATGGATTTCTTGGCGCTGTAGGCACAAGGTGGTATCGATATAAGGATTACTGCTTACTTTAATATCACCGCCTTAAACCTCCTAACCAAAGCATGCACATAACTTTATAACAGGTATTCTCTGTTAAAGAGAAGCAACTATGCATATAACTTGGATAGTTGGATATATATATATATATATATACTAATATACGCATAAAGAGAATGTATTAAGGAACCCATCCTCAATTATGCTTTCTTTAAAGCAAATAAAGCAGGCTATAATTTAGGCTTTTGATTCCTTAAGACTGTGCAATAGGAAATATGTTTATTTTGAATAAAAGTTTTTACTTGGGGTCTTTTTCAGGCTGGAGTTTCTTCTCAGGTGCGGTATATTATTGTTGAAATTTTCCTGGACATCAGATTTTGCTTTTGGTGCTGAAACCGAAAAGGAAAATGAATAGATACAAAGCCTTGTAAATGTTCAATCACCCCCCCCATATAAATCAATGAGAAGTGTAGAATGATTTCAGAGCTGCATGACAGATGGGTTTTTCTTTGCAAGCAAGGTGGTTGGTGTTTCCCAAATTAAAAAATAATTTATATGGAGGACAATATGGTAAAAAGAGCTTAAACAAGCTGTACTATGGACATATTGAATGTGTGTATCATCCCAGATTAATAACACAAGAACAAACCTCCTGTGGCCATCGGCAGGGGGTCGGTACGAGACAAGATTTCCGGTTCTTTGCTATTAGGATCGCTGCTGTGCAAGAGTTCGTTGAGACTGTTTTTGCTCTGCCTCACCTTGTCGCGGGCTGACTTGGACATTGAGACTTTTGTCTGTAGGACAAATATAAAACAATAGTTAAAATTTTTCTTTTTCTTTTTAGCAACCATGCATGCAACCTATCGGATTAAAAAAAATAAATTAAAAACAAAACCAAAAAATCCTCATCAATGAGCAAAATCAATTATCTGATTTCAACATCGACCCTACATGCTGATGGCTGTCAAAAAGAAATTATACTCTTGGAATAAACCATTGTTTTTCCAAATATGTCTTCTGTGTCATTGTTGCTTTATTTAAAAAAAAAAACTAAGAAAAATTAGAACCGGTCTTACGTCAATCTCAGCCGCACTTCCGTTGTGGCGGACAGCTCTCCCGTAAACGCCGGCGGGGGGCTCGGAGGTTTGTTTTGCTTTATTCTGGTCTCCAGAGGTTGAGAAGAGAGTGTGGCTGTCTGTCTGGCAAGCCGATACTCGGGTATCAAATACACCTAAGAAAAGATGCTGCAAATTTAGTCTAAAATCGGAGCCAGCGTGCAAATGTGTCGTAAAGCAGCATGGTTTCAAACATTTATGCAGGTTTAACTGAGATCTGCATCTCAAAGTGGCAGGGACAACATCTATTTCCAGTCCTGAAGTTTGTTACCTTCTCTTCTTCCCATTCTTTACAAAAGCTGCCTGAACCAATCAGCGAAAAGTAACTTAACAGGGGAGAGCGGCGATGGCAGTGGGTCCAGGGGTCCCACTGCCTCTTGATTTATCACATTTATCAACTCATCAGACCCAGGGTAATAAAACCCTTTGTTCATACCTTTCCCAATAACAGCCACGGAGTCACCAATCAGTTGGGTGGAGAAATCAAAATCAAAGGTGTAAAACTGTTGTAAACTGGAGGTTGATGCAGCCATTCCTAAAAACAATAAAATATTGAATAGGATACGTTTCCAAGAAAGACATAAGGACATAAACATTGAGCACATAATACAAGGACAAAACACAAGTACTACAAGTACTTCCGGGCATTTCTTGGTTGACGTTGAGGCATGGGTTTAAAATGGTCTATACATATGAACTACGATACATTGTCAGTTCAATACACCGCAAGGAAAAAAGCTCCATGGACTACAGTCTTACAAGTCATTTTATTTTCTGCCACTAGGAGGCCTAAACACATAAGTATAAAAAATTTATTTTATTGTAAATATTGATTTTTAAAGAACCATCATACTGTGCAACACTTTACAACGGGAATACATTTCCACTGCTTCATAATAATATGTTAAGTTAGCAGTGGGTTTCAGACATATATATATATATATATAATATAACACACAGAAAAGTGTAACCGTTTAATCTCTGAGTTAGTAAAGTCCACTTTTCCAACCTCATAAGCCTGGTGGCTCTACTAAGATCATATCACTCAACAATTCCCTCTTAATTGTTAAATTAACTCTTAAGAAGTATCTGAGATACTTTACCTGAACATCATGCCTCTTATTGTGTATTGGTTTATATAGCACCATCATATTCAGCACCGCTGCACACTTCCAATGAAAATATTCATATGTATCTTTACATATAAAAAAAACTTGCACACTTATCTAACCTCTCAGGGGTTTTGAGGACCTCTGTTGGTCTTTAGGTTGAGATTTTGCGGGGGCCATCGAGATTAGCTTGGAATTGTCCTCTTCGGCATCTGCAGCAATGCTCTTGTAGTTCATGCGCTGCCCGATGACACCCTCAGGCTTATAGTTCGTTGATATAACTGTGTAAAACGAAATTAACAAGGTGAAGAAGTTAAGCATTGGATATCGCAAACCATTCCATGTTTGTGCTGATGAATACACTAACTAAAAGCGTTGGCTCTGTTCAATGCAACCAAAAAAAAAAAAAAAATTATCCGTCAACTTAGTCAGCCATTAACAAAAGGTTAAAGATCTGGAACATTGGCAGCTACACAAAAACTGCACACCTTGCAGTTACAATTAATATTATTTCTGAAGGCGCCGTTCCAGTTGGTCAAACATTAATTGCGCTCTTTAGCATATTAAGCAATAAATGGTCTGGCGATCCAGACACAATAACGCAATCAAATTCTACAGCATTCGTGAAACATTCTCAGCTCGGACCTGGTTATACACAAACCGAGAACTCAAAGTCCAAGTTCATGCATTCATCGGCATCCAGCGGCCTGCAACAAACTCTACAGGGTTGAAGGCGCTGAAGAGATTGGATCAGTTCTGAAGACACTTGGAAGATGATTCTACAGCTTCCAAACTCTGATCTGCTATTAGAGAGCGCCTTCGCTATCCGAGCCCATGAACGCACTCACATAAGATGTCACACGTACCTTCAGTTGCAGAGTCTCCTTTTTTGTGTATGTCTTTATTCCGAGCAGAAAGCAGTCTGGTGGGTCGTACAGTTGACCTGGGAGCAGCAGCCTCCTCAAACCTATTGCAGGAACATAAAGACTTGATAAGCAGCCCAGTTGAAGAACAAGCATACATTGTAATTAAAGGCAATTGTCAAAAAATAAAATCAACCAAGACGCAGCTGTACAGCGGGAACAAATAAAGCGAAGAACTCGGAGGTAGCGTAACTACTCCACCAGAGATTACTCAATATGTAAGTGCCTCCCATGCCAGAAATAAAGCATAACCACAGATCATGGAGGAGATAGTAATCCCCGCGAAAATAAATATAGAAATATTGAAGAAATGCAAAATGAATTATGACAAGATTTCAAAGATTTATATTTAAAGTGGTTCTCGATGATATCATTATTCCCCAGCGCAGAGATTCTAGCATATAAATGTTTGTGTTTAGCTGTTGTTGATAAGAAGATGCAGCTCAGGAGTCGCAGGCTAATATTTGACCCGTATTTGGAATCAAACATAGGAGGACTCACTTTTTCTTAATGTATGGTGTTGGCGATGGGGGTGACCTCATGGATTCACGACTGTAAACTCCGCTCTCGCTGTAAGTGCCGTTGAACGGAGATGTCCCGTTGGTTGGCGATTCTAAGTTTAGTTCCATCTTCATGGAGTCGGGACTATCGAAGTCAGACGAGCCCCCGTTCATCTTGGCTCTCTTCTTAGCCGCGCTTTTACGCACATGGCGCAGAGAGCTTGCCATCTACACATAAAGGATAAGAGGGTGGAAAACCTTATCTATGAATGAATACTGGTAGTGTCTTGCAGCACAAACTGGTATTCCTGAGGACTATTTGGCAACAACTAAAATACTGTTTATTATGTTTCTATTTGTGCAAAAGCCAGTTGGACATTGTGATTGGACGGGAGGAATTAAAAAAGGACCTCAACAAAACACACACTTAACTGTAATAATTGGCTACTTTGGTTTAGCTCAAAAAGTAACTCTACAGAAAATAACTGTCAGAATTTCTTTTGGATAACTCAACAACAACCAACCTGTAATTTTGTCCACCGAAAAACAATTGGTTCCTTTATTTCACTTACCTATTTATTAAATTTTTTAAAATTGTGTCTAAAATACAGCAATCATAGGCGTAAGCTATTAAAAAAAAGATTTGTTAAATGTATTATTATACACATATAGACAAATATATAATTTGAAGTCCAAGAAATGTTAGCAGTATTCATTGTAATCGTCGATCAGATTCGACACCAACCTCTTCGCGGTCATCGTCGTCCTCGTCTTTTGTATTTAAGTCTGAGAAGTCGATTGCGATATTTTCTTCTCTGTTGGTCCCGCCGTTGCCTCGGGCGCCATTCAGCACGCTGCCAGTGGGGATGTTGCTAATATTTGGCAATGAGGTGGCTCCTTTGGCGATTGGGGGTACAGGTTTAGATCCATTCAGGTCTTTCCGTGCGGTTGATCCTCGCACTTGCGGACCTTTAATCAAGGCTGTAGAGTTCTCATTACCTAAGCAAAGTAAATGCACAAACATAAACATTTTTTCATATTTTTTCCAATAAAATGTTATTAATGCATCTTTTGAAGGTTCTTAGCATACTCTGCTCCTGATTGGGCTTTCCCCCCCTAAAACAAGCCATATAGTTGTTCATTGTCCAGGACTACGGGCTTTAAAATGTAACACTAAAAAAAGTAGAATACAGCCTCAGCAGCTCATAAAGGATATTATTAGTTGGCATAAAAAAAAAAGGCGAAGGATCCAAGATTTTTTAAAAAAAACAAAACTATAAAGCATTTAATAAATCCCGATATCGGCAACCCAGAAAGTGAAGGATTTGAGGAACGTTTTGGTTTCTTACCGGTGTCTGCGGCGACAGGGTCGTGGTTAGCGATGAAACCATTAGTAGAGTGATTTTTGGGCAGATCTCTGGTTTTAGCCGTTGAGACCCTTACAGCAGGTGTATGGCGTAAATCATCCAGGGAAGAGCTCTGGGGGAAAGGGGGGAAAGACATAGGTTACTTCACCCACTACGCTACATGCAAGCACTTGGATTTTAAGAATTAATGTTATTAAATTGGGATTTGTCAAAAAAAAAAAAAAAAGGAAATCATTTTTAACAATTAAAATCAAAGTGCTGTATGTGGTTTATGGAAATATCGTTGTTTGCTTGCACGAGAATACTTCTTGATCCATACATTGATATCGTAAAGCAGGGTTTAAGTGACAAATTCTCACAATGTCCTAAAGGGACACGTCTTAGGGCTGTAGGACACCTCGATACACTTACACAGCAAAAGTTCTGAGCACGTGGGAAAGACGGACATCGGGGAGTTAAAGTGGCAGAGGGATTTGGCTATACAGGTAGTCATTCCTACGCGGGACGCTTGTACAAGCCGGAGGAGGCCATGGGACTTAATGATTAGCAAAGGATTCTCATGTCACCTGAGAGTAGATCCCAGGTAACGATGATCGTCTGCTATAGAAGTTAATCGGGTGATTACAAGCCAGTAAGTACAGAGACAAAACAATCAGGTGTGCGTCAATCACACCCAAGTTAGTAAAAATGTTCTCCTGTGGCTACAGAGTCGGGCAATCAGTGGACCTTTTACTTTTGGCCACGCGAAGGCTGATGGGATGTCCAAAGGCAGCTAAAACTCCTATGACTGAAACCTCTGCTTCTTCCGTGTTAATCCGGTTGCCGGTGGGATTCAGCCCCAGCACTCCCAGCCAAGATGCCCAGTACAGAAGTGGCCCAAAGCATATGTAGCAGACAACACACCCTGAGTTCACCACCCAGTCCTGCCTAAGATGCATTTGCCAAAAAGACACTGAACACCAGCCAGTAGAAGGAGCACAGCATGGATGCAGTCAGAGCGTAAGTACCGCCTCGAGTTATGTGGCTAGGCACAACAATGTGTATCGATAGGGGAATTTAAAAAAAATGTAAGGGAGAAATGGTACAGGTTGTAGCCCAAGTCAGGGGGCCATTACCCTTAATGAGTCGATGGGCTGAATGAGTAGGTGAGGCAATTCTAGGCCATTGGGCTACCCACACGTCCTGATATAAGACCAATCCAACTTACTGGCACCCTTCCATAAAAAGAAATCATTCATTTATCTCTTTAGCATATTAACAAAAACCTCAGCAGATCCGTCATTTCATTCTATCCACTGTTGGTTTAGCGATGTACCCAGAGCCTTTAAGAAGTTCTTCTATGGCAACAACCTATCACTGACTGTGTTTGTGACACATGACAATTAAGTGTCCCTGGAAAAAAAATGAAACTAAATTTGAGATTTTTTTATTCTCCTTTAATGATCTGCTTCACTCTGCTGATAGGAAAACCTTTCTATGATGGTGCGTCGAGCGCAAGGCTTCCAACCGGCTGTCTCTTGGCAACAATACACCTTCTGTATTGATTCGCTGGGTAAACTTCATCAGACAAGAGAAACATGGCAGGCGTTTCGCTCTTACAGGCAGGAATAATATTTAACCAGCTCGGGCTAACAAAAAAAAGCAATGACATGCGGCTGTAGAAAGGAATTTCTTTGTATGGGAGAAATTGTGAGCCCTTGTGCTGCCTGGTTACCGCATGAGGTCACCGCATATTATCTACGTGGCTTATAATCATTTTACAAGTCTTATGCGGCGTGTTTTATTGCGTGTCTATGTAAAAACAAATAAAAAAGGTACATGCGGCCCCCGACATCACCAGTTATCCTCCAACGCAGGGGAAGGTTGACTTTATGATACTCTTGATGTATTCTTGACAATTACAGTATCGTTGCAGGACGGAACCGATTTTATCAGCTTGCGCTGCTGGAGGAAGGGCTTCATCGGGCTCACAGAACAAAAAGCCCCATCCTGAACATTCCCCTAAATTAGAGGGGAAGAGCGTGGCCTGTAATCAGGACAATAAGAGTTATTATGCGCACAGTCCAGGGATACGTTAACTTAAACCGGGCGTAATAACCATCAGCCAGACAAGTAAACAATTAGCCCAGCTTAAAATCCGACAGCCAAGGCACGATCGGATCACAGGGCCGGAGCCAGTGCCCGGTTACCCTATTTTTAACGGGTCATGTCCAAGGTTTTCAGCCCAGTCATCAATAAAAATGGTTAAAATCAGATCACGCTGCCAAAATAAAAAAATTGAGGCGGCAGCTACTGCTCCCAAAGTGATCGATGAAAGACAGGACAGCAGCCGATCACCTCCCCCCCACCCTCGATTCCTGGTCTGCAGAAATGATCATAAAATAATTTGCTTGGAAAATCTGTAGCTCAAGATTTGACCAAACTGCCCCATACTTCCCAATTTCTACCCTGCGCCAGGTTCCCGCTCAGCCCTACCTCTGTCCTAAAAAGCAGTGCAAAGCAGGACAGTTGGGAGGTATGCTGCCCTCTTATTTTAATTGGCACACAATTGTTTCACTGCTGTAACATGTACGATTACATAGGGCAACCTGAAAAACATCATTCTTAGTACTAATATCTTTTATCATTACTAACAAATATTTTTAGGGAATGCTTAATTGCCACGTGACAGAAAAAGCGGCACCTATACCGTGTTGCCATAGCCACTAAAAAGCTTCTTAAATGTTTTGTGTGATTTAATCGTCAGAGGAAAGAATAAAATGACAGATCTGCTGTGGTTTATTGGCTCAATTAGTAGGTTGCCTACGGGGAACGGCGCTTTTCAAAAGGATAAAGATCTTACAGGGACAGACCAAAAATCCACATTTGATGATATCATGGATGACATTTCAAAGTCTCTATTTAGATTTTCCTGCATGGATCTTTACAGAAAATAGACCCCCCCGCTTATGACAACATAACACAGAGAAGAGGTTCGTTCCAATGCCTTGTGACAATATGTAATAGTAACCCCCCGCCCTATCAATACTGTAACAAAACTACAAAGCTTTAATGAGAGACGTTATAATAGAAAATCTTCAGAGATGCATCAAAAATGGATAGAAACAAACAAAAAATAGTAATATGCTTGGTGGGTTTTTTTTCCCCATTCATTTATTTGTTTTCTACACTTAGTAAGTCCTTCAGAAGAAAGTTGCCAAACCCCCCAAAAATTGTCAGGATTAATCATTATTCTAGAGGGAATTATTGGAAGTACATTTTTTTTTTTATCGTGTTGTCCTGGCCGGACCTTGTGTGCGTCAGAAACCCGCTGAGCAAGTGACAGCAGCCATCACCTTTAACCATCACTTACCCATCCCTACCGCTAGCTTCCCATGAAATCTTTTTTTTACTAATATATAGCATACCTCCAGACTCCTACCCCAGTGAATTGGGACACATGGGGTGCAGCTTGGGAGCCAGCAATACTATATATAATAATAATAAATTTTTTCTTCAAGAAATCCACATTAGAATGTGGAAAAACCAGCAATCGTTGAAACATCCGGATAGTGCTGACTCTGTATTACGAGCAAAACAAAGGCGTTGACGCAAGAAAGCAGCGCAATATAAAAGAAGGTCACCTTTTCTGGCTTCTGATATCCTGGAAACGCGTCTGATGCTCCCGGGGATGGAGTTTCTTCCCATGGGAACTTATTTTTTCCTTTCCCGGCACTCAGCATTCTGCGCCCGACCGGGTCAATCTGAGGAAGTATAACTCGGTGGCTGTGATCGCCAGGCAGACTCTGTCCGCTGTGAGTCCTGTTACCCGTCAGCAGCCAGTCGGTGTCGGCGCCGGGCAGGTGGTGAGCCTTCCTGGTCTGAGCGGACGTCGGGAACGGGAGCGCGTACTCCACCAGGCCTTGTGCGTTTATTTTCGGGAGGGTCTTTCGAGCCAGCCTGGCCTGAACGGCGTTCATAAGGCCTTCGCCGTTCTCTTGAAGCTCAACCTCATCCACGGCTTTAAGGAGGCTGCTTTTGCCGTGTCCCATGGAGGCCGCCAGGACGGCGAAGGCCTCCAGAGCAGCATGGCGGACCTTCCTTTTGCCGTCGATTAAACACGGGGCAATCTCGCACGCTAAAAAGGGCAAATTGAAGTCCTCGCTCGGGTGGGTCAAAAGTGAAACAATACAAACGTTCACCACTTCTTCTCTCACGCGGGAATTCCTGTGTTTTAGGTTTTCTAACAGTATGCTTAGCACTTTGCTTGGACCGGCCACCTTCATTAGCCGCATGTATATCTTCATGTATTCTTGTTTCACCGCCGTCTTGCTGTCACCGAGCAGCTTGACCATGGACGAGACAACGGGTCTTACGTACTCGCCGGCACGATGGCCGAGGTTCGCCAAGAGGCAGTTAAAGACATCCAGCGCGACGAGCATGACTGTGAAGTTAGTGTCGTCTAGTAGAGTACGCAGAAAGCTTATTAACCCGTTGATGTCGACGTGGGTTACGGAACTAAAGTTGCAATCGCGAATGAGAAGTTTGAGTTCCTCGATGGCTTGTGTTCTAGATTTGTAGTCCTTTGGATCAAGGAGCCTTAAGTGCAGCTCTTTCGGGATGACTCCAAAACGGAGGTCGCCGTTCGCCAGAACAATTTGCGGGTTGTCCTGCCGGTATCCGGTTCTCGAAGCAGAGCTCCTCCGGTAATAAGAACGCGGCCTATCCGCCAAGATGCCGGACTGGGTGGATATTTCACCTGGAACGCCGCAAGAACCGTCCTGAGTGTGCGATTGTCTTCGGGCAGAACCATTTTTGATTTGTGTCACGGGGTCGGCGTTGGAGGCGAACGAGGCCACCGCCGTCAGGTGGACCTCCATAGTTTAACGCAAAGCCGAAGTTTTTAGCCCATTAAGAAACAAGCATCTACATGATTGCAGAACGATGTAAAATGAGACAGGGCTGGTTCGTTGTGCGTTCAAAGTCTCAAATTACTTCTTTTTAAAAAGATATATTTTTTAAAAAAAGTCATTACTCAAGAGTGACGATCTTCCACTAAAATATCTTAAGAGTCACATAAATCCAATAAGCTATAATATTTCACGGAGATCCTACTTTGAGGTCGAAAGGGTTTTTTTCTCCTTCTTTGTTTTAGTAGTGATATTTCTTAAAATTGTATTATTAGAGAACAATCTGGCAATCCCTGTAGTAATAAAAACAAAACCAATCATTAATTGCAAATGAGAATGAAGTATCAAAGTCTTAGTCTACTGAAAGGATGGTAGATAAGTGAAAAAGCCTCCCAGCAGAGGTGGTAGAGGCTAATACAGTAAGGGAACAGGGGGGGCAGGCAGACTAGAATGGCCTTTTCTGCAGGCAGGTTCTGCATATCTAAAGCTTTAGAACTGGTGTCTGATTTCAAATAAAATGTTTTAACTGAAAATCAGTGGGACGTATTACAAACTAAACAGATCTCACCCCAAAAACCTGCCCAGGGTCTCAAAAACTAAATTTCCGGATATAACAATAATTATTAGTATTATTAATATGAACTCTCACCCGGTGGCAGCCCACAGGCATATATTATTTGGCTGCAAGTATTTTTGAGGGTGGAAAAAAAGGTGAAATTCGTTCTTGTAATTAATACACGGTACAGACTAGGGGGTGAATGGGGGCTGATCAATAATATCGCCAAAAATACGTTTTTATTGTTATTTTATATGATATGACTTACAGCAACTGTCAGTAAACTCCTCGGAGACTCCAATACACCGAGCCTAACAACCCCCACGCTCCGCTCCCTGCGCGAGAAACACCAAGCTTCCTGTTTCGCCGGTTGCTCTGGTCAGCTCCGATCACTGATTACGTCGCGACGCCACTGGTACAGCGCCTTGGTAGGGACAAACATCAGAAGATCGCGTTTCAGCTTCCCTTTTTCATGCGCTGTACACAAACATGATCTGTTAAGTTCGAATAAACTTAAAACGGATGTACAACACGGTACAGATGGGGTGTCCTGATTCAGTTGCTAACGCAGATTTCATTCATTCATATATAAATATATTATATATATATATATAGTGTAATAATAAATATAGATATTTATTATTATACCAATGTTTTGTTTACTGGTTATTGTTGAGCCCGACCAATATCTCAATTGTTCTCCCCGCTGTAAACGCGTAATGCCCCGAATCATAACGCCTAAATGGGCATATCTGCTAAGCAGCGTTCACCTTTAAAGATGCCGTCCTGCTTAGACAATATATTAATAGCGCCGCCTGCGATGCTAAGCAAGTAAACCCCAGCAGAGCTGTAGGCCTTCTGTAAAAAGAAGATAAGGTACTTTTAAGAAGCTTTTTAATATGTTAGATTACTTTAGAGGCCATTTCTTCATTCATCTAAAGAAAAGACCCCTGAGGTATCCAAAGCTTACAACACATATTTTTGCAGCCTGATAAAAGTTATCAACCTATATCAGCCTCTGTTGTATAGATTGTTAAAGGTGAATAAGCCAGGATTGCAGTAGTTAATAAGTGAACATAGAAAACATAATGAATGTATGTATCACATGACTGACAGTGCTGGGAGTTATTAATGTATAACATGCTGGGGGTATATTACTGTTTACAGCGCTGGGGGGGGTTATATTACTGTATACAGCG
>VKOC01000008.1:21826237-21838307 GCA_009364415.1 Spea multiplicata
CCCCCCCCCCTTCCCATAGGAACACCATTACTCAGGGAACCGGAGCAGCTACCCATCCTGTTGCTGGCTTTCACTACAAGAAAAGTGGTCCCGCTAAACCCCCCCCCTGGTTCCCATTACAGACTTTGGAATATCTGGATGCGTTCAAAGAAAAAAACTTTCCAAGCAGTGTAAAGGTCTGTTTATCCTCTTTAATGCTTGAGAATAACGAAACGCAGCAAAAGATGCTAAACCCTTGACTATAAAGCGTGGAAGGGAGTACACGTTATTAAATGTGCTGTTCTAATTAAACATTTCTTCTTCCCAATGACTTCCTGGCCCAAATGCAATAATTTCTCGTCTAAATTTATTTCCTCAGCAAATACACGATAAAGCCGCGGCATGTGTCATTGGAAGTTTTGTGGCCGCAGCAGACGTTTAAAAAAAACGTTTTAAGAAAGTAAAATAATTATGCTTGCGGTTGCATTATTTTTAAGGGTAGAACAGCACATTTAAGAAAGTTATAGGTGAAGGAAGGTTCAGAATGTACATCGAGAAGCCAATCGTTGCTTTAGCTAAGTGATCCGTTGATGTTGGATAACATGGCGCACACGGCCCAGATCTGGTTGGCTACCCCTCCCAAATTCATCGGCAAGGCTTTATCGAAAAGGTGGTACTGCCTGACCCGCTCGATGTCCTGATCTACGCACATTCTTAACCGAGCAAGGGCATTGATCTCTTTGTCCAGCCCCGGGCAGCCTTCGAAGTATTTCTCCGAGCCTTGCACGGATACGACCACCTCCTCGCTTGTGTACTGCGCTACCTTTACAGTTTCATTGAGCGTGGGGCTCCTTTCCAGAGTTGCAGCCTCTATGATACGATGGTGGCCATGTCTTTCCATCACCTCTTGTACGTCTACAGAACGCGCCGCAACGTCGTCCTCTTTCTTCGGTGGAACGGCCGCCTCAACGTAATAGTCCTCTTCTGCCGACTGCTCTAACTCTACGATGGCATCTTCTAAGCCAGTTGACGTGACGACCAACGTGTCCTCCTCGACAGACGGAGCCAAGAGAATCATGGCATTGTGGCTTTCCGGTGGTCGGCTTAACACGACTCTCGCCTCGTTACATTCTTCAGAGGAGGCGGATGTGGTGATGATTGGAAGTATCTCCAGGTTCGCCCCGATGGACTCCACGAGGTCCTGTATCTGGAAGTCACTGTCGGTGATAACCAAGTCGTCTTGTTCCAACAAATCTAAGATTCCGCAGGACCTGGTGATGTCTCTGTTTGAAGCGCAACCGGAATACAAGGGGCTTATAAAAATAACCGCTCCGTGAGGAGCTATGCCCAACAACCCCTTATACGTAGCTTGGTTGTGGTAATAGCTGTATAACGATGAAGTCACACTCTGGGAGTCGCTTGTCTCGACTTTGACCTCCGCGCAATGCAGCGTAACCCTGGCTCGGGGATAAGAGTCCTTTAAGCAATCCGGCACGTCTTGGCTTCCGTTCTCCCGGCTGCGCCAGAGCGGTACTTCCCCGAGGACAAGGTATAAATAGTTGGTCCACGTGATGATAATGTTCAAGACCCTGGTTTCGGAGATGTTAAACCTCACAGCAAGATCCTGGTCGAAGAATCCTTGACGGACTTTGCACAGGAACAAGAAGAACTGGTCGATAAGAGGCAGGGGCTCTTCTTGGGAAACCGAGTCCCGGAGGACACTTACGGCCCCTTCCTGCTGGCACTGCCTCCACTTCGCCATGTTGTACTCCGTTTGAGTCAGCGTTGAAAACACGTCCTTTAAAGTGGCGGAATCCCGAAATCCGGTGTAAAAGTGGATGAGGCTCGAGTCGCCGGAGAAACGTTCCAAGAAGAAGAGGCTTCTCTCCAGAGAGGCGCTGCGTTGCTGTAACCTTGCTATTTCTTCCCTGGCCGCTTCAAGCATTTCGCCGTCCGTCATCGGGGGGAGGTCGTAGCAATGGTCGAGAATAGAGGCCGTCATCTCCCCCGGGACGGGTGCTTTGGGTTTCTGGGGTTGGATTTGGGACGGCAAAATGGGCTGGAGGGTCTTTTTGCTGATAGTTTTGCTGGGGAATAAAAAACAAAAACACCTCTTAATATATCTGGCAATCTAGCTGATGGAGGCATAAGAAAAAAGAAATAAATTAAAAACGACATTTACTTAACATTCTCTTCTTCACTAGTATCTCCTTGCTACAGACATGACTGAGGATTTGTTCTTAAGGCTCTCTGTTCACTATTTATTATGAAGTGAAAGTTACCCTGGAGTGAAGGGCCTGCATAATGTATAATTCAAAGGGTGACTAGACTAAATAAATGTCACTGCTTTAACTATACATTATACAGGGCCAGATAATCTCTCCCTGCAGCAGAAGCTCACCAGGGTTGGGCCTTCGTGATGTACAGTGAAGTCAAGGAGCTGAATCAGATTTAGATCCGGGCATTTTGGGCACCGACTTGCACTGGTACCAGCTAAATGATCAAAAGTTTGGGGTCACTGAGCTGTTTTCATGGAAACCAAGGACATTTCTGGCTGTGATATCATTTGCAGAAAGGGTTTTCTAGCCATCAATTAGCCTTTTAAACTTAAACTTGGATCAGCGAACACAACGTGTCATTGGAACACAGGAGTGATGGGAGTGATAAAGGGCCGCTGGGAAACAGGAGTGATGGGAGTGAAGAAAGGGCCGTTGGAACACAGGAGTGATGGGAGTGATAAGGGGCTCTGTATTTCGGCAAACAAAACATTTTACTCCCATCATCATATAATAATGTCAAAAAAACATCAAAGAGCTACTAGATTCCCTAATGAGGAACTTTCTGATATTTTGCACCAGTGAAACATGAGAGCTGTTAACAAAGAAGGAAGTAGATGCAGAGTAAAGGTTTTATCCGCATCATCTGAGCAGCGAGAACTCCTAGGAAACGCGTTTCGCTCTTTGCCCGGCTCCTCCAGGTGTTGTACGTTTTACAGCGGCGATGCCCATCTCCAGGCTGTGCTGGTAACACCAAAAAACCCATTCATTTTGCCCAAAAAAGGTGAATAAAGCCAGTTACCCGGGCGTTCTTTTTGGAGGCGGAGTCTGTTGATCAGTCTGCTCGTCTGTGGACCACTGAAAGATGCACGGCACGCTGGTGGGCTTCAGATTCCTCTTCCCTGTTAACGACCTGATGAAATCCGACGGCGGGAAGTGTTTGGAACAGACGCGCGTGCAGCTGGACACCTGAAACGGACACCAGGAAACAAACCGGCTTAATATTTATACACATTTGGATTCTAATTTCTGTTATTAACACTGATTTATATATCTCCATCATATTCCGCGGTGTGGTACAGCGGGGATATGGGTCACAACAAGTAGCACATCAAATGAAAATGTGAAAAAAAAATGGGCGAGGAGAGCCCTGCTCCGAAGAGCTTACAATCTAAGATCAGCTTACCTTGAAAGTGGGTCCAGGCTCTCGCCGGATCCGATTCAGCCAATCCCTGTGTCTTTTTGGCTCGGCGTGAAACGCTGGTATTCTGTGGAAGGAGATCTTCTTATCCACATTGTAACGGGAATCGCTGTTACAAAAGGGGACGCAGCAGTGGTACGCAGCCATGGGGTGGTCTCCGGTACTCCTAGAACATGCCTGAAGACAAGATCGAAATATATATTTTTATATATGTTTTCCCCCCACATACACGTGTGTGTGTATATATATATATATACACACATACATGTATACACACATATACACGCACACACTATACACATATACTTATATATATACATACATATACACACACACACACATGATATATATATTATATATACTATATATATATATATATATATATATATATATATATATAACCTGTGATATAAAATAAGGGCTGATCAGCGTTACTTGTGTTACGAGGAACTGCCCTGCTGGTAATGGGATCCCCGGGTACCAAGTGATGCGGCTCTGACCAATCACCCGGCTCACTTAGCCATTTCCGATAAACGTTTGGAACTGTTGTTACTTGATGTCGGGGAGCCACAGGGGCCCTCACTGCAACGCCGGGGCCCCTCTCACCAGGAAGCTCGGAAACTTACGGGTCTATACGCACCACCAGCAGGCACACTGCACTGCGCATGCTCGTGAGCAGGGAGACTTCCGATAACAGTACTCGCAACACAGTCGGGCGAACGAAGATGACGTTATGCACGCTGACAACGGTTAACTGACAGCGTCGGCCTTCTTTCAGCACACTGCGCATGCCTTTAGTTGAATGGTTCAAAGCAATAGAGACATAAGTAAACCGAGGTCCCTTAAACCTGTCATTTATATTGAAAAATTAGTGGATTGTTTTCTGAGTTATGCTCATGTTTTATTTTTCTCTTAAATTGTTGTTGGCAGATGTTACGCCGTGTCGTTGCACTTGTCATACATAATACACACCTGTATAACGGGCTTGGGATCGCGTTCCCATGGTAAAGAACGCATAGGTCACTGACATATAAAAACATTAAGTACGTGTCTTGATGCCACAGTCGTCGAGAGTCGTAAGAGAGATCTTAACGAGACAGCAGATTTCGTGTAAACGTGTAGACTATGAAACCATTGCCACTGTAGGCGCTGTGGACTTCAACTCCCATCATGCTTAGAGGGACAATGCTGCCTTTACATGTGCTTAACGCATATACAGTGTCATTTTAAATTTGGCACTACTGCTGCAGATGCATTAATACAGGGGCGTCCAGCCTGCGGCCCTCCAGCTGCTGCAGGACTATATCTCCCACAATGCTCTTTCTGCTAGGGGGCTGGCTGAGGAGGATGGGAGATGTAGTCCTGCAGCAGCTGGAGGGACGCAGGTTGGACGCCCCTGCATTAATATAATATAATAGACATGTATCTGCCAGAAAAAATAAACTATCCCTGTTACCAGTGCCTGGCCAGGCTTAGGGCTGTCAACAAGCACGGCAGCCATGGCCGGGCTCTATCGGATAACATTAGGTACAGCTCCTTTGTGATGGATAATAGCTTCGATAACAGATACTATGCCAAAAAAAAATACCCAAGACCATCAAGTTTACTGATCCTTCCTGCTTCTGATCCAAAAGGCAATAAGCTATTTTATGGTTTTCTCCTTGGATTGAGAAGCTCTAAAATATGAATGTTTATTCTATTATTTATACCCCTGTATGTTCTGCTTTTACCCTTTTTGGTGGCATCCTTTGTATCTGATAGAACCTCGTCTCTCGGCGGTGTATTCCGTGCCTTTATTGCCCTCACTGTAAAGAATCCCTTCCTTTGCTGTGAATGAAATCTCCGCTCTTCCCGTCTCACAAGACGACCTCTCGTTCTTTGTACATTTCTATTAACGAACAGGTCACTGGAGAGCACACATTTATAATATCCCCTCTAAGATGCTGTTTTTCTACCGTATATAGATGTACCTTTTTTAGTCTCTGTTCTAATCTCATCTTTGAATTTTGCAGCGAAAAAAACACTCGTAATTAGCCGGATAAATAAGTGGGAAGTATCATGCCCTTAATAGAACTATCTGTAACGGTTGGTAATTCCGTTTACACGTATCATTATGTAATAAGCACAATATTACACTTACACACATCCCTCCCTGTTAGGCACTACGAGAGAGAAAACATGAAATATGGTGTTTTCATCCTTCTGACCCCCACACAGTGAACGTTAAAGGGACGCTCCAGGGTGATGTCTTGTTTTATTTACATTATATGGTTTTTGGCAAAAACATAAGGAAATAAAGGCCTGTTACATTCGCCCTGGGTACACTTTTCCGTGATTCTCCATCAGTCTATATCCACCAGCTCCACCTCAAAAAACAGCTTCGCATTCGGAGGGATTCTGGGAACTGCAGTCAAGGAAGACAACATTTTGAATTGGCGCCGTTCCGCACAGCGAACAGCTGCATGATAGGTCACCTGTCCAGACCTCGTCTCAGCAAGACACCCCCAGCTTCCAAAAAGGAATGGAATATATAATTGGGCAGAAGTAATGATCCAAAGCCACAGCCAACATAACGGACAACAGAACAACCCATAACCATTGTAAAGGATACTTGGCATCTGGCAGGCCTTTTTTACCATAGGCCCATTCAGGTTGGATTTCCAGCTTGGCTTTCTCACCCTTGGTCATCGTGAGAAGAGCTTCATCCCACTGGACGGAAGTAAAAAAAAAATAATGAATTATTATCACACAACTAGTCCAAAGTTAGGGCTGCAATCAAATGAATGAGCGCTCACTGCCTTATTCTGCCTCCAGGACAATTATATTGGACCAACTAATCATCTCATAGCAAACCTTGTCGGTAGACATATATATATATATATACACCCCTACATACATATATTTAACACTTACCCCTCTGATCACTTTTCCAACACCGACTTTAAAACTTAGAGGTTTAGCAGCCTTTTTCTTCTTTGCACCTGTCAATAATAATAAAATCTTGGATTTAAAAACTGTCTGGTGGTAGCTGCACCCGAAGAATGGTGACCATCATTAATAGTCATTCAGCTAGCGGCCCACGGGCCAGCCAGTGAGGGACATGTGGATATTACCCACGGATCTGGCTACATAGTTTCTAGCCTGGGCTCTTCATAAAAAAAAACAAAAAAACAAAAAACGTTTTAAATTATCAAATTCTGTATTTCTCACTTGTCTGGACGTTCGAGTCGAACACGGTCCCATCCTCCAGGGTCCCCGTGTACCAGCAGTGAACGGTGTCTCCTTTCTTTGGGAAATTAACCTTGTCTCCTTTCTTCAGGATAGATTTTGTATATTTGGGAGGTCCCTGAGGAGCAGACACAAGACAATAATGTGGATTTTTTATTATTTTTTTTTTAACACTAGCCTGGGGCTGGTTGATCATTCTGAGGTTACAGTTTTTAGAGACCAGGTACGTGCACAGCTCAGGTGACCATTCCTACCTCATCAACGACCTCTTCTGGCTTTGTTTCCTTGGCTTTGTCCACATTCTCTTTAAGATCTTTCTCGTCTTTTGCAGACACAGCCCCCCCATCGGTGCCTTTGAATCGCTGAGCGAAAACATGAAAAAAAACACGGAGGCGTAAGTTACTCTTCCATATCGTCCTCGTGCGCACGTCGGGGTCCGTTGTAGGGCCCTACTACCATTATATATCCCTGGAACTGCGCACAGCACTGGGCAAGCAGTCAGACCACGGCCAGGCCAAGCCAGAACCAGTCATGAAGGATAGGGTTAAAATCTTTGCCCGTCGTACGTCGATGTTCAGAGATGGCATACAAACCTTAGTCTGAAAAAGCTTATTATAAACAGCGACTAGATGGTCTTTCTTTGCGGTTTTGGCTACGTTTTTTATGTTTCCGAGCAACTTGTTTTCTGAAAGAAACTAAGAATTTAGAAATGTCAATTTCCGTACATGCCAATAATCGAAGAAAAAAAAGAAAATTAGCAAATAGGAGTGATAAAGGGCCATTGGAACACAGGAGTGATGGGAGTGATAAAGCGCCATTGGAACACAGGAGTGATGGGCAATTGTGGGTACTGCTGTAATCCTTGTAATTAATTAGTCTATGGCGCACAAGCTTCACTTTACACCAGTTACCCCTGATAAACCATGTGCAGCCAGGGCCACCCCACATGTCCCCACGGCATTCTGCCCACGGACACACGGAGGCTGGGTAGCAGGGCTGTACCGAATCAGAGGCATTATCCTGCAGGAACTTAATGATGTCTTTCTTGGGCAGATCATCGCTTTGAAGCTGCTCATCACTCCATTCCCGGACAGGCTCACTGGAAGCAGCCATGATGCCTAACTTTTTTTTTCGTTCCCGCAATGAGAAAACTTTATTACCCCCCAAACATGACAGCTATAGAAGACAATGGGACTTACATGGGATCACGTGACTGACCCGGTTGCGACATCTTTGAACAGGGCGCGGGGTAATTCTCACCCTCCTCACTGCATTTCCACACGATTAGACTCTGAATACACAATAGTTTTATATCATTACACGGTTTCGCTGCTGACCGCGTTCTACAGAAACACACAGGGGCCTTAAAACTTCCTCTCTGGCAGGTTGCTCTTTCATGCGGGTCAAGCTGGAACGCATGGTCGCTCCAGGAAGTAACGTGTATTGAGAGCGCAATTTTCAAGACCAGGGTTGGCAGTAGAGTTTTTCATGAGCTTCTGGTTATGGTTGGGGTGGACAGTCTAGGGAGATTTAAAGTGACCCTGGGATGAACGGGAAACAGAAAACCCTCTTCCAGACCTGGGGCTCCAGCCTCCCTTCTGACAGCAGGTTACCCAAGGGGTCCAAGACTAAGAAGGGGACAGCTGCCTGTGAGAAGAGGGGGAAACCCAAAGCAGGAGGGTATGGGGGGCTGGCTAATTGGGCCCCTACATCTTCCAGACAGCCCGCTCCCCCTCCTCCACCACCTCTGTGTGAGGAGGAGGATGATGATGACGTGCTTCTGGTAGCGGTGTATGAGGCTGAGAAAAGCTTAAATCACACTGCAAGCAGCGAACCCAGATCTTCAGACCCATCCTGGAGCAACGGTCAAGACGCTAACAGAACCCAACGTAGGACCTCGGCTCAGAACCTAGGAGTATCACCTGCCCACGAGCGATTTCTGCCTGGAGATGGACGCCAATCCTTTGAAAAACATGGGCATGATGCCACCGACACATATGACCAAAGTCGCTCGATGGACTGTGGGAGTAGTTCTATGGGTACCGGCTATGATCTTTCGGCAACTAACATCCAGAACTTACCTGGGTTTGATTTATCCGCCGGGAACGTGTGGATTTACCCGACCAATTTCCCGGTGCGAGAGTATCAGTTCAGCATGGCGCAAGCTGCCTTGTTGGAGAACACCTTGGTGTGTCTTCCCACTGGCCTGGGGAAAACCTTCATTGCAGCCGTGGTGATGTATAACTTCTACCGCTGGTACCCTTCGGGCAAGATTGTCTTCATGGCGCCTACCAAGCCATTAGTGGCCCAACAGATTGAGGCGTGCTTTAAAGTCATGGGCATTCCGCAGGGCCACATGGCAGAGATGACAGGTAGGCGTTAGACACCATATAGTGATGTATCACCAGAATGTCTTCCAGATATATTCCAGATTTTTTATGTTTTTTTTTTTTTTGTTGACAGGCTCCATCCAGGCCCAGAACCGTAAAGAAATGTGGGGAAAATACAGGGTATTTTTCTTAACGCCTCAAATCATGGTGAACGATCTTACGCGTGGTGCCTGTCCTGCCTCTGAGATCAAGTGCCTTGTCATAGATGAAGCTCATAAAGCATTGGGCAATCATGCGTACTGCCAAGTAAGTCACCCTAATTTAACATTAAAGGGACGGTCTCTGAACCCCCCCCCGCCCATAAAGACGAATGCATAGAAATACCCTGGGAATACAGCCCTTGTCCTTTGTGTTTTTCCCATATGATGTCATAGAATTTCCTGTTATTTTAACCACTGCTGTAGTTGATGTGTCGCAGTGCGATATCGCCATATCTTATTTTTTGTTCGGTTACATTTTTTATTCTTCCTTTTCAGGTTGTCAGGGAGCTGTTCAACTATACCAATCAGTTTCGGATTTTAGCGCTAAGTGCCACACCGGGAAGCGACGCCAAGGTAAGCGAAGGGACACCATGTCAACAGCGTGTGTATAAAGCGTGTTATAAAGAACGGCGTCTACGTTGCTTTAGAGGAGTTTGAAGCTCAGCTTAGTTGTCTTCAGCCTTGCCCGTGAGCTTTGCAAAATATAATCCTTATTTGAATTGCTTTTATTGCGTAAGCTCTTGATAACTCCAACCAAGAGTACCGTATTGTCCCGATTACTTTGACATTCAGGATGGTGAGTGGTGTTTTTTGTTTACCTTTCCTGTGCCGTCCCAGAGGTCAGGGAGTGCTCCCTGACACACACAAGAATATCCCTGATGCATGCTCTCTCGCAATATCTCCCTACCTTCTCCACCAACCGCTTCCGAGTCCCTGTCTTCACTTGTTCTCTTGCCTCTTCTTGTTCTGTTTCTTCGTCTGCTTCTCCCCGGTATCAACATTGTTGACCAGGCCTCCTGGAGCGCTTCACACACCCTCTCCCCTGCTTGGCGGAACGGGGGTTTAGCTGTCCCAGCGGAAGCGCTCCAAGAGGCCAGAATATTGCAGATGATTCTGTGAAAAAGAGGAGCATTTCTGCACCCCTCATTCTCTGTGGATCCCTCTGCATTATTCTGGCTTCTTGGAGCGCTTACGCAAAAGGGAGCGGAGCTGTGGCATGCACCACGGGGACAGCCTCTTCCACCGTTCCTCCAATCGGGAGAGAGAGTGTGCGTGGAGGCTCTACTCCTTTGCACAAGGGCTCCGGGAGACCTGGTTAACAGAGCTGACGCTGGGGACAAGGGGACGAAGACAGAAGAACAAGATAAAAGCGGAAAACGAGACAGGGGAACAGAAGAGGTCGGCGGGGAAGGCAGAGACACGTTGAGAGAGATAGAGAGTGCGTGATGGGTTGGGTAAGAAATAACTGTTTTATCTTTCTACTAAAAATGGGCCTATAATTTGGACAATACAGGAATTTGGTCAATTCTTTATTATCCTCACACCAGATAAAGCCTCTGATAGTAAACGGAGCCGTATATATATCTGTTTCAGTCGGTGCAGCAAGTCGTGTCGAACCTGCTGATCGCGCGGATCGAGCTGCGCTCCGAGGACTCCCCGGATATCCGGCCGTACTCGCACGAGAGGCAGCTCGAGAAGTTTGTGGTTCCGCTCGGAGAAGAGCTGGAAGCCGTGCAGAAATTGTACCTAAAGGTGAGTCCCTTCTCCGAGGAGCCTCTCTTTGTTTTGCCGACCGTATTACATGCCGCGGGGTCTGACGCCAA
Organism: Spea multiplicata; assembly: GCA_009364415.1. Taxonomy (NCBI): domain Eukaryota; kingdom Metazoa; phylum Chordata; class Amphibia; order Anura; family Pelobatidae; genus Spea; species Spea multiplicata. The sequence continues at coordinate 21,837,116 of VKOC01000008.1, forward strand.
ACCTCCTTGTTTTAAAGCCCCGCAGCTCCTTTTAATGGAGTCCATGGGGCCGGTGCAGTAAATAGGCAGGTTGGGAAGATTGCGACTGGCCCGTTGTGTCGGGGTACTGGGGAGGGGGTGCTTGATCACATGAATTATCGGTGTAAGCGTGGTGTCGTGGACGTGTTTCGGATTACGTTTTTATTTATGCTGGATTTTCCATGAACCCCCTTATTTCCGTGTGTTTATTTTCATTTGTACTGCTGTGTACTAGGAAGGTTTTGGATACTTCATTTTTTGGCGGGGGTATTCTTTGTTTTTAGTATTTCCTTTTTTATCCCCCATTGTGTTGCGTGTCTAAATTCGAATTCCTTTTAATTTTCGTACCAAACAAATCTTTAGGGACATCAATGGTTCCTTATTTCTCCCTATATTAGCCGGTAGCCGCTGTAGCTCAGGACTAGATGCCCGAGCCACGGCAGGTTGAATAATGTCTGATTTGAAACTTGTCTCTTCGATCTCCCTCTCTGCGCTGCTTTGATCTTTTCTTTGTTTTTGCGCCGGCGCCCTGTGGTTTCTATTTACGCTCTTGCTGGTTGGTGCAACAATTCCATTTTTCATTATCTGACGTAAATGCGGCCATAGAAGGAAAAAAACCCCTTCTCCAGTTTTTCTGTTGTATGATTAAATTGTCAGAGCGAAAGACAAGTCTATTTAAAACTATTTGCTTAAAGGAGACCCATGGGAAAATAAACCCCTAGCGCTGTATACAGTAATAACCACCACAGTCAAAACACAACAATGGTGCATTTAATCATTTTTATTTAACCCCTTCGAGACAAAGGCTGATTTTACTTTTTGTACCCTTTGTGACAACGGCCTTTTTAACATTTCTGCGCTGCTTGTGTTTAGCTGTAATTTTCTTCTTTCCCGTTTACTGAACCCACACACATTAGATATTGTTTTTTTCAGGACAAGAAGGGCTTTCTTTAGATGACATTGTTTTGATTGTATCATATTATTTACTATTAAAAAAATTATATGGTGAAAAATTTAAAAAAAATGACTGTTTCTAACTTTTAGTTGAAAAATCTTTTACTCATCTATAAAAGGTAATGAAAAAACCTGCTAAATAGATTCTACTATTTGTCCCGAGTTTAGAAATACCCAATGTTTTTATGTTTTTTTTGCTTTTTTCTACCCATTATGGGGC
>VKOC01000008.1:21861505-21882587 GCA_009364415.1 Spea multiplicata
TCTGGCCAGCAGCATTGGGTGAATATAATCATTTTTTGTTGGTTTCAGACATACCCAATAATAATACAAAATGAAAACGTCTATTTTTGTAAAGGGAATTTACAACAACAAAAATAAATATTGTAAAAACACCTTAAAAGTATATGAATGTGTCTTGATTTAATGGAAATAGAGTCAGGTGCTAAATCTCTGCCAGTGAATTGGAGACTAGGCTGTCAAACAACACAAGAAGAAATAGGTGAAAACATGGAGAGAGAGAAAAAAGGTTGAGAGATGGAGAGAAAAAAGTGGATAAGTGAAAAGCGAAAACTATGAAGGAGTAGGGAGGGAGAAAGGCAAGGGAGAAGAAAAAAAGTGGAAAGGAGGCAGTGAAAGAAGGACAGGAGAGGGACAAAACAAATGAGGGAGAGATTAGAGGGAAGAAAAAAGGAGACGAATGGAGAGAAACAGAAGAGAAAAAAAAACGCACAACATTTTAAAAGCAGGTATATACACTAGTGTGTGTGTATATATTTATATATATTACACACACACACCTGTCAGGTGGATATGCAGCATATATGATACAAGACACATAAAAAGAACAATTGAAACTTAGAATGCACTATTTATTTAGTAAACACGTCACATTAAATGATATTTTTTGCACCAAAATCCATTACATAGACTTACGATAGCACATAAGGCTAAAGAAAAATAGCTAACCATTTACGTGCCAGGTAAACAATGTGTTTCACACCTCACTGGCACTCGATGGGTCAACGCAAATTCCACTACGTGTAAACAAAAGGATAAAGAACCCCCTTTTTTCTTAGAAAAAGGAATACACCGCACCGTACGCACATAAACGTCTACTTGCAATTTAGAGCCAACCCAGTTATTAGAGTCTAAAAGCGCTCTACGTGGGCAACCGGTCTGAACGCCCGGAAAGCAAGAAGCTACGGACAACTTGGCCTTCCCGGGTATTCAAAAGGTTAAAAAGAAAAACCTATACACCTTGGACTTAAGGTATAGAACAGCGCATAAGGCAAACATATATATATATATATCCAGTTCTGTGACGTGAATTAAAATATCACCAGGAATTTAAGGCAAACTTGGAACTTTTTGCATTGTATATAAGAGAAATGAGTAGGACCTTTAATTTAATGTAAAGATGCCACGACGAGCGTTAGACCAGCACATGTAAGCGAGTATCTCCCCCCTAACCCCCCGAAAATAGTTGAATAGGAATATTTAAGTAAAATCTAAAATGCTGTGGTGCACAAGAGGCCGAGCAACGCGTTTCAGAAGCGAACCCCCCCCCCCTTTATCACCCCTGGTTTTCCATTATGGGAAATGTAGGATAGCCGGTGCTGATCCCCAAATCATCCATCAACATAGTGGGAATAGAAGAAATTATAAAGCTATGTTTATTTCTCACCGTTATCTGTTAAATCCCATCGTTCTTACAAAAAAACTCTGACGCGTTAGCTTCCTGGCGAGTGGGAGGAGCCTGAACACATTCCGTCGCATCGCAAACCTATTCTACCCGGTATTTAACGAGAACTTCATTCATCGCTATTTCATTCATTTACACGGACACCCGTCAGGATTAGCGGGTCCCTGTCCCTGTTATTTTATCGGTGTCTCACTAAAAGCTTAGGTTTTTAGATATATCCTTATGGTAAAAAAATACACAATGCCCATGTTTTGTTAGGGAACCAAAAAAATTCTATTTTCTTATTTAACACAATTATTTTAAAAAGCAGCTGATAGTACTTCTGATGGACTTTATGGTCTGACCCCATGTGGAAAGGCTGCCCCAGAAGCCTTATCCCACAGAGGAGATAACGCACATTAAATACCCCAGCTAGCGAGCAACGGTTTCAGGAAGCATTGGATCTGATCTGCGGATGTCACGTTAAGCTCAAGAGATCGTCGCCTAAGGACAGTCCCCTGAAATCTCCGAGGGTTTCTGTGGTTTGCCCAACCCCGCCGGCTCTACAAAATCCGAACGAGCCGTGGTATCGATCACTTCTGCCGCACATGAACGTGTCGGCTTACAGAGCTCCCTGGACCGCCAGGCGTCCTAGGGCCGTGTATGAGCTTTAGCCGTCCGCCCGCCTGGATAAATGAAATAAAGCTATAGCGTCACACTCTATACAATTATTGCTTTAGGACCAAAACCATCACTCTCTCCGCTCTGGCGTTTTTATGATGTAATGAGCTTCAGATGGCTAATGTCACACCAAAAGCAGGAGAGAAGCCTGGGAAGATGCCCCCCACTCATCTTTCATTAATATGACATCATAAAAGGGACAAGAGGCTGCTGGCCATCGGTACCCCGCATGGTAACCCATATGCCTAGCCGCACGCTGCGTATCCAGCTGCTGGACATCATCAGACGGCCACCTGCCTTAAAGTGCCAGAGGCTGCCTCGTCACCTCCACCCAGCCCTGGGAGGTTTCTCCATCTCTGCTAAACGACCCCCAGCGTCGATAAATCAGCCTTCCTCAGCCCGGATCTGGTGAATTAAATAACGAGGAGAAAAAATAAAAAGGTGTCCTTTGCCTTTGAAAAGCAAGGTAGTTAAATGGGTTATTATAAGCAAAACAAGAAGGCAAGGATTATACAGTCTTATGTAAATAAGAGGTATGTGTGTGTATATATATATATATATATACTATATTATATATATATATATACACATCATCATACTCAACAGCTTCTAGTACTACAGCAAGGGTGTTTGGCAAAGAAGCAATTCAAAGGCAATTTCTTTACCAAAACATATAGAAGTCTGGACGAGCACTTCGTTTACGTTGGCACAGGGCTTGGAAATTTAGGGGCAAGTGCAAAAAAAACAAAAACAAAAAAACAACTTTTACAGAACTATCCAAGCTGCTATTAAAGCACAAAATGGCCAAAGCTGATGAGAGTCCAGCAGCGCGGAGTATTGTAGATTGTATACATCTATGTATAGAGCAAAAAAAAAAAACCGAGGTTTAATGGCCGGGATCATGTGGCTGAGAATCTTGAGAGTTGCAGCGCTATTCTCCTGTTAATTCAGCGAAACGCCTTTAACGGCCCAAAGGGCCTTGCATGGACACGTGCTACATTTAACTAAAATTAAGGTGCCTTAAATAAAATAACCGTTTTCTATTCCTAGAAGATACGACGTAAAGAAAATCTTATTACTTAAGTATTTGGTAGGCACAGAAAACAATGCATAACGATGTCTACATACGTCACGTGGCAACAGCCGTCCGCGGCCCTACATATAGCACCTTTTTATACGATGACACGATGGATATAGGTATTTTAATAAGAAAATGACCCAAGAAATAAACTTTGAAGGGCTGAGGATGACTGGTAAGTAGATGTGGACCAGAAAGCGTCTTGATTTGCTTTATATACAATGTAAAAGCGATCATAAATCACTCGGGTTGCTGTTTAAAAGTCCCTTAAGGTCAAGTACTGTAGAATTAATTACCGTATTTTGGCCTTGATTCATAAGACTTTTTTTCGAGACGAGAGGGGGGGGGGCTGAAAAAAGACCTCTCTTATTAATTAAAGTCATTCTTTTAACTTCAGACCTCAGAATCACTGCGATTCTTTCCCACTATAGGGCACGTCCGTCCCACGGCTACTACAATCAGCCACCGGACACAGTGATATATTGGATTCAATTACCCCACTCCGCCACATCACTACCCCGCCGCCTCAGTCACCCAGCAACAACTACTGTACATACATTTTTTCCTCCCAAGGGTCAATCTTATATTCAAACTTTTTTTTCCTTTCAAGTAAGACCTAACGTTTTGGGGGGGGGGGGGTTGTCTTATAATCAAGCAAATACGGTACTTGAAAAATTGAATTTCAATAGTAATTCTCATGGAAACCGAACGCATGAAACGCTCCCCCCTAATGTAGCAAACGTAGCCTAAGGATACAAAACTGGTAACTTTCCGGCCATGCCAGTAGGCTGCTTGCAAGATAAGGAGGGACTGACACAAATTAAGACAAAAAAGTAACGCAAGCAAATGTACAGATCAAAACAAGCATATGTACAGATCAATAGCTTTGTTTTGTTTTGTTTTTTTGTTTTCTTCCCTTCAAAATCCCTATCATTATGCCGGAGGGTAAGGAGCAATAAATATGATGTGTTTCTTTTTTCCAGTTGATCTATACATCCGCTCGGGAATGCTCAATCCAACATTTAGCCAGTCTCATCTTGGACACAGATCCATCCGCGTATCTTTCTCATGTTAAACGTAGAATTATTTTGCATCCTCAGCCCTAAATGTTTAAAACTAACAGTACATGATAGGCGATAAACTATGGCGGTTACTATTCACGAACCTGGAGTTCTGGAGAAAAAAAAAAAGAAAAAAAAAAGAAAGCAGCCCTTTAAATTATGTAAAAAAATTGAGAAGCACTGATTTTCCGTTCTTTTTCTGTACAAAGGAATGTCCGTTATCGCTATACATTCAATCATCTTTTGATCACTCTAACTCAAGCCCGGGGGGGGCACCAGGAATTTCAAATTCTTATTAAAAAAATTAACTGTCCCACCAGAGAAAAACCAGTTTGGCCCAATGAGAAATCCGCCAGGCAGATGAGAACCACATTTTAAGAGACTCTTTACGGTATTTAGGGAATATTAAAAGAGATAAGCTGAATGGTAGAGAGCTCGAGTAGGACTTATTCTGGCCTGAATATTAAAGCTTCTCAACGCAGAAACTGGGATGGAAAAAGGAGAGAGATCCGCTAAAATCCGGACCCTCGCGCTCACGTGGCTTGGCCTTGGCTCCCATGTGTGTTACCATTCCACCATTGGTGCATTTAGAACCATATCGTAGAACCGTTGTTTATTCATACAATCCGAAGATGTTCCGAAACAAACAGCATTGAATCCGGGGGGGAAAAAAAAGACCCCTCTTTCAAATGCTTTAAAAATGGTTTGTTTTCTAGTCGGTCTTCTTAAAAAGGACATTTAGCAGACATTACAAAGGGAAGAGAAAAAATAAAAAGAAGGCTCATCGGGGAGGAACAGCGTGAACGAGGCCTTGGGGACTTCCAGGTCATCAGCAGATGAATATATGGATGATACAGCGCTAGGGAATATGATGGCACAATATAAAAATAATATATTTATATACTTAAAATCAGGATGGGCTTTATCTACTAAAGAGAGCTTACAGGTGCTTTTGCTACAGAGTTGAAGTTTCAACTCAATGACTTCATCATGCATGAAAGGCTGGCCTTGTATAATGCATTGTTCAATCAGCATGATAACCACAGAAATCTTACTGAAGAATGCACATGCGTGGGGGGGGGGGGACTAACAGAACTTGGCCCGCAGCATGCACAAAGCCAGTGCTGGTGCTGACTGTTGGGGAGTATATCAAGTCCATAGGGATTTGTGCAGAAACAACTACACGGAAAATAGCTGGAGAGCGGGCAAAGGTGCAAATACACAACCCCCCCCATGCAATTGTAAGGGGACAGCATGAAAATTTAAAGGGACCGCCCAGCTATAATAAGCAATTAAGTGTATATCATGGCTGGAGTGTCCCTTTAACTACAATATAGGGTCAACCAAGAATCTCTTGGATAGGCTCACAGGAGTTGGACCTTCATATTGCATAGTGACATCATTGGATCGAAACTTCAGCTCTCCTGCACTCCCATGTGAACACATCCCCAACCCACCCTTTGAACCTCTATACGTTTCCAGTACAAGTTATCTGAAAGGTTACCACCACGGCGGGCTACTTGGTAGAGACAGACATAGTAAACACTGAACCACTTGGAAGAAGGGTCGGAATATGACCAACACGCTTAATGAACACACATTACTAGCGGGCGTCTCTTAGAATTTGAGGTGAAGTATCCAAAAGAATAGTAATGTATAAAAATGAAAACACAAATTTCAAAGGAAAGACCATTATCACTCCCATCACTGGGAACGGCAGCTCTTAATGGGGAACCACTCAACATTCTTGGACCTCTGGTTATCCCTCAGAGCGGACGCCGGTGAATTCAAAAGCTTTTCCTACGTTGATCATCCCTCAGCTTTGGCTATCATTGACCCGATGGGTCCGCGCAACTTTCTTTTGCTCAATCAGAATTCTTGACTACAGGTCCATCATAACGAAGACGTTCTCAAAACTCAACGTCTCTCGCCAAGAAATTCCAACGACCGCCTCACTTACATGACCTTTTACAAAGAGACCATCAGGGGACTCCCCCCCAGCTCTAAAAGGGTCTAACACAGCAAACAATTAAAAGCTTTCCCCAATTTCTGCTCTTCATTAGTATTTTCATCTCCCTTTTAATGTTTAATCATTTTTCCCCCCATTCTAAAAACCTAATTTTAGGGTTTGATGATGTAAAAGGAATCCTCACAACTTCTAATTTCATCTCTCTTGTTTTTTTTCTTTCCGTACTGCAGGAACATTGGGATTACGCGGTCAAACTTTGAGTATGAGTGACCAGTCTGATCTTAACATAAGCGATCTTCAATTCATCTCCATGCCTTCCCGGTGCAGCTTCTGGCTCACAAAACCTTGAACATCCTCTCATGCAGAGATATATTATAATTACACTGTGCTTGTGTTCATGTTATTTTCTCATTTTCTCATCAGATGGCGGTTAAACCAAAATTACAACGAGAATAGGCCATTCCAGCTAAATCCAGCCAGTTGTCTGAGATGGGGTCATACTTCTGCACGGTATTCAGATACGAAGACCCAGAATGTCCTCCAACCACATAGAGGTAGTTATCGATAACCGCAGCGCCAACACCTAAAGCAGATGGTAAAGGCAAAATAAAACACACAAAACAATACAAGTGACATCACAAGCCATGGGCTTCCTTTCAATAGGCTTCTAACTTTATAAGAGCTTTATAGCTGTTGCTTTAAGCAGTATTACATATGACTGTTTATGTTTTTGTTCAATATTATTATTATTATTATTATATTAGTTGCAATATCTCTTATATTTTCATATCTCAAGGAGGGTGTATCAAAATGTTGGCGAAAGGGGACCTCTGAAGGAACATTGAAATAAAATCTCAAATAATCAAAAAAAGTGGATTTATCCCTGAAAAATTATAATCTGTGATCTTCATAAAAGCAGTTTAGGGTTTGATAGGGAGATCTGGTTGGCAACATTTAAGGCAGGAGGCACAGAGGAAATTAAACTTCAATAAGGTACAATCCAGCCCTTGAACATCGTTAATCCAAATCCATAGTGGGATTCTTCATCAGAATGCTCTCTATACTGTTTGCTTAACACCAGAGTCAAAGCGCATGTTAAAGAACCAAGTACTTTAATATACTCTAAAAGTATACATTATACACGAGGCAGGCATATAGACTAAGAAGAGTTAAAAAAAAGGAGCAAATTGGAAAAAGGATTATATTTAATTTTTTTTTCTGTTGGATTGTCTTATTACAGGCAAGCGGTTAATGGCCATTAATAAGATTGTTGAGATTTATTACCTGTTCTAGGCTCCTTCATCGGTCGGCAAACAGTCCACTGGTTTTGATGGGGATCGTACCTCTCGATACTCGAGAGGTGGGACACACCATTGTGGCCACCTACTACATAAATAAAGCCCAGCATAACGCTGACGCCAAAATGAATTCTTATGTCGGCCATCGACGCCACCATCTCCCAGGAATCTTTACTAGGATCGTAGCGCTCCACGCTGCACAAGAAAAAGAAACGGCCGTTAAATCGAATTATTGATTATTATCAACTGTTTTGAGACGCCATTTAAAAGGCGTTGTTTAGGGAGAGTCCATTACCACATACTACCAAATGGAAATAACTAATTATATAATCATTCTCTCTATGCAGTTTAAGAAAATAAAATAAAGCCATGGCACCTAAAATATCAGTCCCAGTCCTGTTTCTGTTCTCTTATAATGATTAATATTGATATATCGATTCAAAACTCAGCCTGGCTTCTAAATTCACCAAGATGTGTACAGATCTGCACTACAGATTCGCTCCAACACAATAAACAACAGGTCTCTATCAGCACAGAGAAACTCCCTAACAACACAGCATTTATAGTATCTGCCGGCGGTTAATTAGATCCCTAGCTGATTGCCCCCAAGAGAACCAGGATGCTCTTTAAACCCACAGTATTCACACCTGGCAAACATGACAAAGAACGCTCCGGAGGAATACACTTCATGAAACCGAACATACCTGTTCATATGAGCGGGACCGTAACCGCCAATGGCATAAATCATCCCATCCAACACGGCACCAGCGAAGCAACTCCTTGTTTGGTTCATCGGTGCCACGAGCTGCCATTCCTTGGCCTTTGGGATGTATTTCTCCACCGACTGTAAACACGACTGCCCATCGTACCCACCCAAGGCATACATTTCCCCCGCCAAGACTACCGCCCCCAGAGTGCTCCGAGACTCATTCATTCGCTCCACAGACGTCCACTTGTTTGTGACAGGGTCCCAGCACTCCACAGAGCTCTCATGCTTCCTGTAATTGATTCCCTGGCGCATGTGAGTTGCGATCCCCCCGACTACGTAGAGCTTCTGGTCCAGGGTGCATAATCCAAACTCGTAACGAGGGGAGCCGAGTGGGGCCAGCCCGATCCATGAATCATCCTGAGGAAAATACATCTCCATTCTGAAAGCAAAACAAGACCATGTCACAAAGTGCCTTGCATTTCATTACAGTGGAATCATTCTGACGCTCATCGCACTTATTTAATACGAGCTGAATAGAACATCCAAAATGAATAACCAAGTTAGCATTGCTCTAAGACATAAGGACTGTACTTGCTGTTCAGTTGAGGACTGAAACATGTTCAATTGGTGGATCCTGGTCACCTTCTAGCCCCGGTGATATCACAGAACCCAGCATTCAACTATACCCCACTTTTTAAGGGATTTCTTTTTAATTAATGTATCATACGGGACTTATTCCTTCATGGCTTCATCCTTAAAGGGACACTCCAGCCATTATATGTACCGTGACCCAAATGATAGCTGCGTGATCCCTTCATTATCATACACGCATAGGGGATTCTGCAGAATCCATCAATATACATTTGCCCTTTCCCCCACACCTCAAGATAAACGCCTTGCAGGAGATGCGTTCGGGCCGCACACATTTCCCTGCATGCGTTTATTTACCACCAGTGAGTTCCACCGCTGGTTCAGCGAACGCTGTTGGTAAGGATCTGCTTCGATCCCTGGGTATGTGCGGAAAGTGCTCCCAGTGATTTCAAAAGGGATCACTTTCTTGCCACCAACTGGTTGCTTCCAGCAAGGAATACTCAACTCGCCACGGCTGAGCTTCACAATGTGTTTTAAAAGTCAGGGACTTGAACTGTTTCAGACGCAGCATTTAATGAATAAACCCCAACGCAAACTCACGTGTCAAGACAAGCAAACAGTCCGGCTTTTCCTCCGACGGCACAAAGCACCTTGGGGGCACAGCGAGCCTGAGTCTTTAGCACCGTCTGATGGGAGAGTCTGTGTTCAGGCATAAAATGGTATTTCAGAGCTTCGTTCAGCAAATGTTTACATGTGTGGTCATCGCGTATAAGGTGATTTGCTTCATACAACCTCGTAAGAAACTTGACGCTCAGCAGAGGCAGCCGGACGCAGTGCAGCAGTTGAGACAGGTACTTCTGCCTCTCCTGCACGTCGTACTTGATCCAAGACTCTAGTGCATAAAAGACAGACTCCTCGTTCACAACATTCAAACAGTCGTTCGAGACGATCTCATGCAGCTCGCTATTAGAGAGCTCGAAAAATTCCTCCGTCTGGCAAACGTCCTCAAAGTTTTGACAAATGAACTTGTTGGCAGCTAGGTAGAGTTCGTGACAGCCGTATGTCTCCGCGAAGCGCGATATGCCAATACAGTTGCCCACGTCCAGTTGGTTCTCCAGGAACGCGCAGCATTCCTTCAGCACTAGTTTGATCTGGAAGAGGTTGGCCGCTGGAAGGAGAGACTCCACCGTCTCTTGGGATATGAAGACCGTCCCCGTGTAGGCGTACTCGATGATAGCCTGCAGGGCGGCCTCGTCGACGCACTGAAACTCCACTTGCGAGTTCTCTTTCTCGGAAAGGTTTCCGGTAAACATGGCTTTGAAGTAAGGGCTGACGCTCGCCAGCACCACTTTGTGGGCATGGATCTTGACATCGCCGACTTGCAAGACGATATCGCAGAGTTCCTGGTGCTGACGGAGGAGGTTCAAGCCCTGTAGAAGCTGTTCCGAGTGCAGATGAGTCAAGTTGGCAAGTGTGTACGACTGAGAGGACTGGTCCATCTAGAAACAAAGAGGAAAGAACAATCAAAGGTCAAGCCGTAGATTACCGAACCTCTCCTATAACAAACTAAATGACCGACGAGGCTCGCTTACGGTTAATGGACCGGACGTCCACAAAACGCCAAAGCCTCTGCGGGAGCGGGAGGACTCTTCCGATAAGTAGAGTTAAACGTTCCTTGGTTTATTTTGAAACCTCATTTACACCGCGCCACCTGTTTTTCGCGATGTATAATTTATAGGGCGCGTCTCATCATTTTGTGAGACGCGCCGTCCGTGGTTGTCCTTAAACCTTAAGAAAACAACTTGAAATCCTGAAGAGCAACGCTGCGACGTGCTCTAGGCGAGGCGTGAAAGTGACATTGAAGTTGGCGCCGTCTCGCTGCCAGGAACGGATTAAGCCCCAGGGGGCACGCGATATCTATTTACAAGAGACACATTCAACTTTATACAGGGTTGGCAGGCAGGGGTCTTAACACTTGGGGGACTTTGCAGTGATTTCTTGTAGCATCTAATCGGTGAGATGACCCATCAGCCACAGGACCCTTCATTTGGGTATACCACCACTCAAAAGTTTGGGGTCAGTTGCTTTCATGGAAAACAAGGACATTTTCGGCTGTAACATAATTGCTATAAGGGTTTTCTAACAATCAATTAGCACTTTTTAACTTAAACTTGGATCAGCAAACACAACGTGCCATTGGAACCCAGGAGTGATGAGAGTGATAAAGGGCCATTGGAACCCAGGAGTGATGGGCGTGATAAAGGGCCACTGGAACACAGTTTTACATGACTGGGACCCTTTATATAGAGTTATCTGGTAATTTGTGGGGTTTTCTGATTTGGTCTAAAACCAGTAACCATTCTGAATATATGTTTCGCTCTGCATTGTATGGATGGAAATGTTTGTTTGATGCCGAGGTGATTTCATTTGTTCTGGTAACTTCTACGCTGTAAACCATGGCAACAAAGAGCAAACGTGTCTCCCTACCCCTAAAAGGCCGGACACCCTGGAGGCCGGGGGGGACTCTCCCCTCGTCCCCAAACAGGCCGGACACCCGGGAACTCTCCCCTCGTTCCCTGACAGGCCGGACACTCTGGAGCTCGAGGGCTCTTCCCTCGTCCCCTGACAGGCTAGATAATGAGCCCCAGACTATGATTATTGACAAGCCGGACCGAACCAAGGACTCCCCTCCAGCCCTGGGGACTCTTCCTCTATCCCTGACAGAGCAAAAACTCTCTTTACACACCTGACAGGCCAGACACGGCCCGGGGGACTCTCCCTCCCATCACTGACAGGTCAAGCATTCCCACCCCGTCACTGTCAGACTCGATCGGGTTGCCGGGCACTGACAGGCCGGGGCGTGACACTGCAGAACCCCAGGCCGACCCCTCCTCGCGTAAATCAATTTCTCGGTACCGACCTGAGTCACCGATCTTGTGTCACTCGGAGACAGCGGAACCGATGCCAGAGCAGCCAAACCTCCCTCTCCTGTCGCAAACCAAAACACAGCGGGGGAGGCGGCGTCACATCCGGTCTGTAACCAAACAGGAGGGGGTGTCGGAGGTGGAAGGATTCAGTCACTTCCGGCCGTGGGCCGCGCAGACTCTGTAGCGTTTATCATAAGCGAGGCGGGTTATAACCTGACAGATCTTCTACCTGCTGAATAAAGGCCTTAAACATGGACATGGAGGAGGTTCAATAATATTTAAATATTGTAAATTCACCCCCACACCATGTACCTAAAAGCCAAGAGGGGGCAAATATTATTCCTCTTCAGCACAACCCCCAGCGCTGTATACAGTAATATAACCCCCCCCCGCGCTGTATGCAGTAATATAACCCCCCAGCGCTGACTACAGTAATATAACCCCCAGCACTGTATTCCATTAATATACCCCCAGCGCCTGATACAGTTAAAAAGTAACCCCAGCGCTGTATACGTAATATAAACCCCCAGCACTGTATACAGTAATATAACCCCCCTGCACTGTATACAGTAATATAACCCCCCCAGCACTGACTACAGTAATATACCCCCAGCATGTTATACATTAATATACCCCCCAGCGCTGTATACAGTAATATAACCCCCCGCGCTGTATACAGTAATATAACCCCCAGCGCTGTATACAGTAATACAACCCCCGCGCTGTATACAGTAATATAACCCCCAGCGCTGTATACAGTAATATAACCCCCAGTGCAGACCTGGAGGCGCTGTTGTGATATTTTGGGTGACTTTCCCGGCTCAAACCCCACACTGAGCTGATGCTTTATGGCGATGCTAATGAAGTCCGTCCCTCCATAGACTTTCATTAGTCGGAGAGTCCGGGGGTTGATTCAGTAGGTTGGAATTTCGCATCCTGCGATTCCCGGCGTCTGTCTGAAATCTGCCGGCCGCCAGCTGCAGCACAATCTGTGCCGATCTCCTGCCAGACACCGCGCCGAGCGGTTATTCCCCTAAATAAACCCTCCCCCCCGGGAAAAACGACAACTCCCATCAGGCCCAGCCAAGCGCCTGCTCCCTACACTGGGATTGTAATGGAAAATAAACGACTCAACTAAAAAAAAAAAAAAACAACAACTTTGTTTTAACCCAAATCGCATTCTTTGTTGGCTTTTCGAGTGCGGCACTTTCTCATGGGAAGCCGAAAAAGAAAAGCCGGGATTGAACTTTTTATACAAATGAATAAAAATACGTCAGCGATAATCTTGTCTCCGGCTGACTGGAAACTCCTATCACCCTCGGAATCCCACCGGCGCGATGACCAGGACCCCCCCCCTCGGGCTGATAATATGTAAGGAAGAAGCGGTTTACACGCATCAGCAAAATATTCAAATATTACATGGCACTGAACGACGTTTTACGTTACCGAGGGGGTGGTAGATAAGTGGAACAGCCTCCCAGCAGAAACACAACCAAAAGCAGCATCATCAACGGCCAGCCACAGGAACGGGAGCAGCCCACAGGAGCCAACGCACTCGCGCATGCTCATACAATAAATATCAGATCAAGATACCGAGACAGCACGGGGGCTGCTGCAGACTCGCAGCGCAACTCAGAGACTAACGAGGCGTTCGAGCGGCCGCGGTCTACAAAGGGTTAAAAACACAGCGGGAACCGGGGAGCGATGAGGGCAAAAAACACGTGGATACGGAGAGCTGCGCATGCCACAAAAAGTAAAATAATAATAATAATATATATTATATATAAACACACACTCACACTCACACTCACCTGCGCGTACTCTCTCTCCACTGCTGCCTTTTTCTGACTAAAAGTCCTGAAAAAAGAAAAAAAAAAACAGAAAAATGAACGCAAAATCGATACAAGAAACGATATTTCTTTATTATACTATTTTATTTTTCAGAAAAAGGAAATTCAGGCCCAGACAAAACACACTGGCAGAGATCTTAATATCGTATATCTCCCGGGGGGGCAGCCCTGGGGCTCGAGAAAAAAAACCAAAAACGCTCCCCATCATCACTGGGCTGCTGCGGACGGCTGGGCGTGATAGGGTCGGATTTACAAGGTTATTCAGGTAATATTTTAGGGTCTATGAATGCGATGCCCTTAAGAAGACTTAAAGGGGCGACACCGGCCCCCATCCCCCGGTCAGTGAATCCCACTTCATTCTGCCGCCCCCCGATCACCGTCCCTTTATCACTCCCATCAACTGCCCAGTGGCTCCAATGGCCCTTTATCACTCCATCACTGCCCGTGCTCGCAATGGCCCTTTATCACTCCCATCAGCTCCTGTGTTCCAATGGCCCTTTATCACTGCCATCACTCCTGTGTCCCAATGCCGGGCTTTATCACTCCCATTCACTCCTGTGTCCAATGGCCCCTTTATCACTCCCACGTTGTTGTCACTCCTGTGGCTCCAATGGCCGCTTTGATCACTGCCCATCACTCCTGTGTCCCAAACCGGACCGTTTAATCAACGCGCATGCACTCCTGTGTTCCCATGGCCCTTGTATCACTTCGCGCGTCGTCCCATGCACTGCCTGTGTCCCAATGGCCGCTTTATCACTGCCCATCACTCCTGTGTCCCAAATGGCCCTTTTATGATCATCACTCCTGTGTTCCAATGGCCCTTTATCACTCCCATCACTCCTGTGTTCCAATGGCACGTTGTGTTCACTGATCCAAGTTAATTGATGGTTAGAAACTCTTTTGTGATTATGTCACGGCCAGAAATCTCCGTATTATGATGTCATATCCCAGATTCCCGCGTCTTACTGGTACAGGACTCTTTTTATTGATGTTTTTGGAGGCGTTGCTGAGCGGTCTCCATGGTATAAATACGCTGGTTGTGGGCGAGTTGCCCCGGGGTTTCGTTCCTGCTGCCCCGAGCCATAGGTCAGGAAAGGTCATTGCCTTCCATCACATCCAAGCCTGCGGCCCGCGGGCTTCCATCACGGCCCCGCTTCTACCATCCCGCCTCCGGCCGCACCGCGAACGCGACTCTCCTGCAAAATCCCCATTTAGTGAATAAAGCCCTGGGGCGTACGGTCTGCTGCGATACAACGCGACGAGCCAATAGCAACGCTCGTCTCTCACAGTGTGATCCGCTGATTGAATGAGCGGGATGAAGCAGAGCGGGGGGGGGGGGGGTTTATCAGCCGGTATCGGGGTCACAAATATTTAGCACCCCGCTTCCTCTGACCCCGGGGAAAGGCCGTGCTGGGAGTCTAGGAGTTGGTGGTAGCACGGGAGATTTTCCCCTGCCTGCTGTTACTCTATGTCACACGAGTCCCCCTGTCACCTGACATTATATGAAAGGGACATTCCAGGGAGCCACCGGAACACTGAATGCATGCGCGACCTTTCAGACGCATTCTGGAAACCTACAGAAACAAGAAGAAAAAATGGGGAAAACCAACGCGTCTGAAGGAGAAGCTGCAGATTCCCCGCCCAGCCGCGCCACCGATTGGCTGCTTGAAGCAGCGTCAGCAAAGGGCTTCCAATGAAATCCATTCGCCCAAACATGTGCTGCGCGATTACAACACCCAGAAAGGGTTAAATCTATCCAGAGGCGACCAAGCCCCAGGAGTACAAACAGCAGCAGCACCAACCCCTCCTCACCGCAGAGCAAGGGAGTTTTACTTTACTGAGAGGGTGGTAGGTAAGTGGAACAGCCTCCCGGCAGAGGTGGTAGAGGGTAATACAGTGAGGGGATTAAACATGCGCGGGATAGGCATCCGGCTCCTGAATCTATGACGAGACCAACGGTGTGACAGGGCCAGGCTAGCTGGCTCGTGTGTCATATAATGTTTTATGTTGTGTTTATTGTGTAACCGGCCCAGAGACTGATGTGGATTCAGCCCCAGCCTTCAAAGAGACGAGGATCCTATAATCTGGCTGGGGCTCTTAATCAGCAACACAGCCCTGTCTGCCCAGACGGCCCCCGCACTACAGGGGGGATAACACAGGTGGGGGAACCCATTGTATCCCTTAATCCCCTCACCTGATACATCCCCTGTATACTGATGGGAGTTGTGATGGGCTGTGGCTGATGGGATGGGGGGCTGGGGTTTGTGTTCATTGAATTAAGGATCTATATAAGTTTGGTTTGTTGTGCAATAAAGAGTTCTTCTTGGTTTACTGTGAGTGGTGGTCTGGCTGATCCGTGGATAGCTGAGTGCTATCCGTATGAGGGACTGACTGGTGATTCCTCAGCCCTCAAACAGGGGTACCCAGCCTTGGGTACGGTGACCCTGTAACATTGGTTGGCAGCGGTGGGACGAATCCCACGACTTGGGTGAAATCCAAACCACCAACTGGGATTGCAGACGAGAGAAACCAAGAGAGATCCAGGAGGCTTGGAAAGGCTGCTCTGATTGCGGACTGCAGAGAGATGGAGCGGCCACAGGATGCCCCAGAGGAGAGCCTCGGACTGAGTGCTCTACAAAAGAACATTCTATGGCATTTATCCCTGTACCCAGGAGGGGCTACACCGGATCAAGTGACGGCGGTGATCAAATTGTGTCATGAGGAACTGAGCCAGAGTGGGTCTGTATCTCCCAGACTAGGGGAACAGACCGCCAAAATATCGCACCAGGATATCCAACCCTTCCGAGACCCAGAGGATGAGAGAGACCGGGTTACAGCCGAGGTGGGTGAGCTGGAATGGCAGTTAGAGTCTGCGCCTGTAGACTGGAGGGATGATTTCTCCCATCCCCACTTCGAATCATACTGGGCACAGTACTGGACGATGTGGGATATACGAGTTCCACTCCTGGGGGAGAACCCGTTGCCGGAGTGGGAAGACGAATTGAGGTGTCTAATATATGCAGAGCTCGACCTCCAGAGCCGCTACCATGGATTCTCCCAGCAGTTAGCAGGTGAAGACCACAGCGACCCTCTCATGCTGTATAGCCCCGTCGACCCAGGACTGATATATGACGCCTTCCAGTTTGACTCGTCGTTCGGAAGCCCCTGCCAGTACCGCAGGGATACAATCTGGGACAACCGTGCAGAAGTCCTGGTTTATGCTATTCCCCCCGAGCTGGAGGCTGTGATGGATCGCCTGGTCCAAGAGGAATGGCAGCTCGAGAGGGACTATAAAGACTTGCTGCGGAGAGTGGAGCTCCAGGAGTTACAAGGAGACTGGGAGCATGAAACTACAAATTGCGGGAGTGTCCCCACCGCCCGAGTAAGTGGCACAATCCCCCTCACCAAACCCTTATCTATGCCCGTGGAACTCAGTGCCCCAGACTGTCCCCCTGATTTCCCGAGTGTCCTGGGAGAAGCCCGGGTCACTGCCCCAGAGATTCCCACTGAAGTCCCCGGTGACCCGGTAGAGGCACCATTCCCTAACCTAGTGAGGACGCCAGAGGGGCTGCCGAGTTCCCTGGGTCCTCTCAGTAGCCTGGCGCAGGGCCTGGTTCCTATCCCTGTGTTCTCCGAAGTGATCCCTGGTTCCCCAAGTGTCCTGCTAGAAGCCCAGGTCACTGTCCCAGACCGTTCCTCTGACTCTCCCTGTGCCCAGGCAGAGGCACCTGTCCCAGAGAGGAAGATCGAGGGTCTGCTTAACCCTCCCGGTGGTCCAGTATTGGCACCTGTCCCTGTCCCGGAGTATTCCCCTGAGTACCCCGCAGAGCTGCCTAGCTCGCCCAATAACCCCGTAAGGGCACCTGTTCCTGTCCCAGAGTGTCCCCAAGGTCACTCCAGTGTCCCGGTAGAGGCCTCGCTTACTACCTTGTGTTTCCCTGGTGCCCCGAGTGTCCCCGGCCTGATCAGCAGGGCTTTCCTTCCATGCAAACCCCCTGGCCTGGCAGCTGCCCCAGATTCAGTTCCCAAGACTAGGGAGCAAGAGTCTCCAGGTGCCCCTGTTACCCCGGTGAGGGGGATAGCCATGTGCCCCCGGCTGAGCTGGGACCGTCCTCCAATTCACAGAGGATTACTGACTATCTTTTTGGGCAACCAGGGCCCTGGCCCACCTTCTATGGATGCTTCTGACAAAGGGGGCCATGAACTAAGGCCTGCATCTTTGAACTTTGCCCACTCGGACAGCCTGCAGCAGACCCGTGTGGATCTGCCTGGTCTGCCGGACCGTTGGTCAAGGGGGAGATCTGTGACAGGGCCAGGCTAGCTGGCTCATGTGTCATATAATGTTTTATGTTGTGTGTATTGTGTAACCGGCCCAGAGACTGATGTGGATTCAGCCCCAGCCTTCAAAGAGACGATCCTATAATCTGGCTGGGGCTCTTAATCAGCCAACACAGCCCTGTCTGCCCAGACGGCCCCCGCACTACAGGGGGGATAACACAGGTGGGGGAACCCATTGTATCCCTTAATCCCCTCACCTGATACATCCCCTGTATACCGATATGGGAGTTGTGATGGGCTGTGGCTGATGGGATTGGGGGCTGGGGTTTGTGTTCATTGAATTAAGGATATATATAAATTTGGTTTGTTGTGCAATAAAGAGTTCTTCTTCTTGGTTTACTGTGAGTGGTGGTCTGGCTGATCCGTGGATAGCTGAGTGCTATCCGTATGAGGGACTGACTGGCGATTCCTCAGCCCTCAAACAGGGGTACCCAGCCTTGGGTACGGTGACCCTGTAACAAACGGCTGATTAAGGTTTGAGTCTTTACAGCAGGAGAAACGGGCGACTAGACGGTGGCCGGATGGGGCCGGTCTGCCGGTAAGCTCTGTATTTAAAGTCGCGTTCCGGAAGGTCTCCGGCAGCGTTCTGGTCGCGTCACATGATCACCGAATACATATTTACAGCGGCAAGAATGTCACCTACCTACCCAACCCGACTGGCCCAAAGCAGTCAGTCCAGGCTCGTGCCGAGTTACAAAAAGAATGAAAAACAAATCAAAAATGTCCTGTCTGACTGCGGAATCCGTGCTAAAAGATTATCAGTTATTTGCAGACCACGAGAAACCCGACACAGTCCCACCGACACCACAATATAATATATATATAATATTATATTATTATTATTATTTATAAAGCGTCAAATTACGTTGCACTTTTTAAGCAAACTTTAGCAGATTTGCCATTTTATCACATAAAAAAAGCTTTTTTCCCCAGGTTTCTATGACAACCACCTATCAGGGTCTGCTTTTGTGACTTTAAGGTCATTTTAATGAGTTCTGCCAAAAAGACGGTAACAATTCTACGAATAATTCTATGCATTGTTTAAGCCCCGCCCCCTGGCCCTTTAAACGTTTTTATGAATGAATTTCTTCTCGAGATCAATACAGATATTTTCTGCGTTCTATCACCCCGCATACTAACACTGCCGCTTTACTCTACTGAGAGGGTGGGGAAAAGTGGAACAGCCTCCCAGCAGAGGTGGTAGCGGGTAATACCGACAGGGGATTAAACATGCGCGGGATAGACATCCGGCTCCTGAATCTAAGACGAGACCAACGACTGATTCAGGTTTGAGTCTTTACAGCAGGAGAAAAGGCGTGACAAGACGGGGGCCGGATGGGGCCGGCATGTTGTATGTTAATATATGCCTCCTGCTCCCCGTGTCTGACACTTTGTAGTTTGGCGGTATCTTTGACGTGTAACACGCATAACTTCGCACCCCCCCCGGGCATTATTTAAACGACCTGCAAACTTCACACCGCGGCAGAACATCCGCCGACCCGCCGGGCTGGCAGATGATCCGCATTCTCACTCGTATAAATACTCTTCATTCCTGCGTTAACCGTTTGCGTGCTGCTAGGCACACAGGGGGCATTTGGCAAAACCCCCCGACCCAGCGCATGAAAACTGCAAAACCCCATCCCCCCGCGAACGTTCTATTGTTTCGCATCGATTATATGAGGCCACAGTATCATTTTTTAATACGCTATAGAAGTTTCTCCGGTGAGTTTATCGGATAGGGTTCCCTCACGTTACTTTCAAAATCAATTTTCCATGAATCTGCCCCAAAACGTGGCTCTGAGGTCCCGGGGGGGGGGGGGGGGGCATGTTCTGGATTTGCATACATTTCGGACCCAGTTTCCAGGCTCCATCGCTCCGAAATGGTTAAATAGGGTACCTTCGTTTCAACGAGGGGCCTGTCTGGTTGCCATCAACTGCTTTGACCGCCGCGTTGGCTTTGGGGGGGTCGCTGCTCTTACCCAAAAAGTGAATTTTTAGGCCCAATATCACATTTTTGGTGGAAACGTCCGGCAACCTCTGTTTCTTTTTTCTTCATTGCCCTCCGGACCTAAAGCTCGGCCAAAGATCCCTCGGCGGTTGGGTTTTTATCCGTCCAGCTTGCAGGGCCCCCGGGGGTTAAACGCTTATTTATTGAAACTTACGATATTTTGCCAGTCTTTAAGGTTTTCTTTGTAATTCCGCAGCGGCCATTTTTCAGTACGATTTGCCGATTCGGCACATTTTGCCGGAGCAATAAATTCCAGCGCTCATTATTTGAGGACAGATACCTAATCTGATCCTTTTTACTGCCGGCTGTAAAGTTCTAACCCCCGGCCCCCGGGTCACATTGGCCCCCCGGGCTCCACGTGTATCCCGAGCACTTCCACACGCGTCGCTAAGGTTTGTTAATATGTAGAACTTTATGGATTCGGTGATAATTCCAAAAGCATTCCATCGCTAACCGGGGGGGCTGGGGGGTCAGCGACATGCGCGGCGGAGCCTCGCGGGAAATGCTGTCCCATATCTTACATTTGGATGAACGTTCAAGATAAATATCTGGTTTTGGGTTATAAGCGGCACAAAATGGTTAAAATCAGGGGGGGAGGCCTTATACTGAGGCCAAAAAGTAAATTTCTGAATATTCCGGTAAATAAATGAATTTCTCGGTAAATAAATTAACCCCCAACCCCGGTGAGCTCCTGCAGAAAAAGAGCCAGCCCTGCATACTGTATAGGTCAGCAAGAATCTCCCCGCTTTAATTATACATGCTGCAGGGCCGGCCCAGGGAATAAACGCAGACCCCCCCCAACCGTGTTTAAGGACGCCTAAAACAG
This sequence comes from Spea multiplicata, assembly GCA_009364415.1. NCBI lineage: Eukaryota > Metazoa > Chordata > Amphibia > Anura > Pelobatidae > Spea > Spea multiplicata. The sequence goes on from VKOC01000008.1 coordinate 21,882,262, forward strand.
CCAGATAATATATTTTAATCGCTTCTTTTACCTAAAACCCATAAAAATACATATGATTTGGCAATGCATTCACACACACGCCCTTTTTAGATTGTAAGCTCAGAAGCCCAGGGCCAGCTTTTCCATCGGCGCGTGGAAGGGACTGCTTTCCTCAGAGACGGGATAGGTGGTTGTATCGCTTTAACGACACGCGTTTCAGTTAAGCCTCCCAGCTGTGACGGCCCCCCGAAGCCCCCGCCGGAAGAAGAGGAAATTCCATTGTCAATTCCTGGAGTTTGCTAAAAACCAACTGTTCTTCCAAAAAAATACTAAGCGGGAGGGAGAGG
>VKOC01000008.1:21882687-21896688 GCA_009364415.1 Spea multiplicata
CATGCACAAAGCCAGTGCTGGTGCTGACTGTTGGGGAGTATATCAAGTCCCTAGAGATTTGTGCAGAAACATCTACACGGAAAATAGCTGGAGAGCGGGCAAAGGTGCAAATACACAACCCCCCCCCCATGCAATTGTAAGGGGACAGCATGAAAATTTAAAAGGACCGCCCAGCTATCATAAGCAATTAAGTGTATATCATGGCTGGAGTGTCCCTTTAACTACAATATATAGGGCCAACCAAGAATCTCACTGGAGTTGGACCTTCATATTGCATAGTGACATCATTGGATCGAAACTTCAGCTCTCCTGCACTCCTATGTAAACACATCCCCCACCCACCCTTTTAACCTCTATACGTTTCCAGTACAAGTTATCTGAAAGGTTACCACCACGGCGGGCGACTTGGTAGAGACAGACATAGTAAACACTGAACCACTTGCAAGAAGGGTCTGAATATGACCAACACGCTTAATGAACACACATTACTAGCGGGCGTCTCTTAGAATTTGAGGTGAAGTATCCAAAAGAATAGTAATGTATAAAAATGAAAACACAAATGTCAAAGGAAAGACCATTATCACTCCCACCACTGGGAACGGCAGCTCTTAATGGGGAACCACTCAACATTCTTGGACCTCTGGTTATCCCTCAGAGCGGACGCCGGTGAATTCAAAAGCTTTTCCTACGTTGATCATCCCTCAGCTTTGGCTATCATTGACCCGATGGGTCCGCGCAACTTTCTTTTGCTCAATCAGAATTCTTGACTACAGGTCCATCATAACGAAGACGTTCTCAAAACTCAACGTCTCTCGCCAAGAAATTCCAACGACCGCCTCACTTACATGACCTTTTACAAAGAGACCATCAGGGGACTCCCCCCCAGCTCTAAAAGGGTCTAACACAGCAAACAATTAAAAGCTTTCCCCAATTTCTGCTCTTCATTAGTATTTTCATCTCCCTTTTAATGTTTAATCATTTTTCCCCCCATTCTAAAAACCTAATTTTAGGGTTTGATGATGTAAAAGGAATCCTCACAACTTCTAATTTCATCTCTCTTGTTTTTTTTCTTTCCGTACTGCAGGAACATTGGGATTACGCGGTCAAACTTTGAGTATGAGTGACCAGTCTGATCTTAACATAAGCGATCTTCAATTCATCTCCATGCCTTCCCGGTGCAGCTTCTGGCTCACAAAACCTTGAACATCCTCTCATGCAGAGATATATTATAATTACACTGTGCTTGTGTTCATGGTTTTTTTTTTCTCATTTTCTCATCAAATGGCGGTTAAACCAAAATTACAACGAGAATAGGCCATTCCAGCTAAATCCAGCCAGTTGTCTGAGATGGGGTCATACTTCTGCACGGTATTCAGATACGAAGACCCAGAATGTCCTCCAACCACATAGAGGTAGTTATCGATAACCGCAGCGCCAACACCTAAAGCAGATGGTAAAGGCAAAATAAAACACACAAAACAATACAAGTGACATCACAAGCCATGGGCTTCCTTTCAATAGGCTTTTAAGAGCTTTATAACTTTATAAGAGCTTTATAGCTGTTGCTTTAAGCGGTATTACATATAACTGTTTACGTTTTTGTTCAATATTATTATTATTATTATTATTATATTAGTTGCAATATCTCTTATATTTTCATATCTCAAGGCGGGTGTATCAAAATGTTGGCGAAATGTGATCTTCATAAAAGCAGTTTAGGGTTTGATAGGGAGATCTGGTTGGCAACATTTAAGGCAGGAGGCACAGAGGAAATTAAACTTCAATAAGGTACAATCCAGCCCTTGAACATCGTTAATCCAAATCCATAGCAGGATTCTTCATCAGAATGCTCTCTATACTGTTTGCTTAACACCAGAGTCAAAGCGCTTTAATATACCCTAGAAGTATACATTATACACGAGGCAGATGTATAGCAAATTGGGAAAAAGATCATATTTATTTAGTTTTCTGTTGGATTGTTTTGTTACAGGCAAGCGGTTAATGGCCGTTAATCAGATTATTGAGATTTATTACCTGTTCTAGGCTCCTTCATCGGTCGGCAAACAGTCCACTGGTTTTGATGGGGATCGTACCTCTCGATACTCGAGAGGTGGGACACGCCATTGTGGCCACCTACTACATAAATAAAGCCCAGCATAACGCTGACGCCAAAATGAATCCTTATGTCGGCCATCGACGCCACCATCTCCCAGGAATCTTTACTAGGATCGTAGCGCTCCACGCTGCACAAGAAAAAGAAACGGCCGTTAAATCGAGTTATTGATTATCATCAATTGTTTGGAGACGCCAATTAAAAGGCGTTGTTTAGGAGTGTCCGTTACCGCATACTACCAAATGGAAAGAACTCTTTAATTATATGGTCATTCTCTCTTTGCATTAGGTGCCATGGCACCTAAAATATCAGTCCCAGTCCCGTTTCTGTTCTCTTATAATGATTAATATTGATGTATCGATTCAAAACTCAGCCTGGCTTCTTAATTCACCAAGATGTGTACAGATCTGCACTACAGATACCCTCCAACGCAATACACTACAGGTCTCTATCAGCACAGAGAAACTCCCTAACAACACAGCATTTATAGTATCTGCCGGCGGTTAATGAGATCCCTAGCTGATTGCCCCCAAGAGAACCAGGATGCTCTTTAAACCCACAGTATTCACACCTGGCAAACATGACAAAGAACGCTCCGGAGGAATACACTTCATGAAACCGAACATACCTGTTCATATGAGCGGGACCGTAACCGCCAATGGCATAAATCATCCCATCCAACACGGCACCAGCGAAGCAACTCCTTGTTTGGTTCATCGGTGCCACGAGCTGCCATTCCTTGGCCTTTGGGATGTATTTCTCCACCGACTGTAAACACGACTGCCCATCGTACCCACCTAAGGCATACATTTCCCCCGCTAAGACTACCGCCCCCAGAGTGCTCCGAGACTCATTCATTCGCTCCACAGACGTCCACTTGTTTGTGACAGGGTCCCAGCACTCCACAGAGCTCTCATGCTTCCTGTAATTGATTCCCTGGCGCATGTGAGTTGCGATCCCCCCGACTACGTAAAGCTTCTGGTCCAGGGTGCATAATCCAAATTCGTAACGAGGGGAGCCGAGTGGGGCCAGCCCGATCCATGAATCATCCTGAGGAAAATACATCTCCATTCTGAAAGCAAAACAAGACCATGTCACAAAGTGCCTTGCATTTCATTACAGTGGAATCGTTCTGACGCTCATCGCACTTATTTAATACGAGCTAATGAAGTTAGCATTGCTCTAAGACATAAGGACTGTACTTGCTGTTCAGTTGAGGACTGAAACATGTTCAATTGGTGGATCCTGGTCACTTTCTAGCCCCGGTGATATCACAGAACCCAGCATTCAACTATACCCCACTTTTTAAGGGATTTCTTTTTAATTAACGTATCTGCTGGACACTTGGACAAACCTGTATCATTTAAATCATACGGGACTTACTCCTTCATGGCTTCATCCTTAAAAGGGACACTCCAGCCATTATATGTACCGTGACCCAAATGATAGCTGCGTGATCCCTTCATTATCATACACGCATAGGGGATTCTGCAGAATCCATCAATATACATTTGCCCCTTCCCCCACCCCTCAAGATAAACGCCTTGCAGGAGATGCGTTCGGGCCGCACACATTTCCCTGCATGCGTTTATTTACCACCAGTGAGTTCCACCGCTGGTTCAGCGAATGCTGTGGGTAAGGATCTGCTTAGACCCCTGGGCATGTGCGGAAAGTGCTCCCAGTGATTTCAAAAGGGATCACTTTCTTGCAACCAACTGGTTGCTTCCAGCAAGGAATACTCGACTCGCCACGGCTGAGCTTCACAATGTGTTTTAAAGTCAGGGACTTGAACTGTTTCAGACGCAGCATTTAGTGAATAAACCCCAACGCGAACTCACGTGTCAAGACATGCAAACAGTCCGGCTTTTCCTCCGACGGCACAAAGCACCTTGGGGGCACAGCGAGCCTGAGTCTTTAGCACCGTCTGATGGGAGAGTCTGTGTTCAGGCATAAAATGGTATTTCAGAGCTTCGTTCAGCAAATGTTTACATGTGTGGTCATCGCGTATAAGGTGATTTGCTTCATACAACCTCGTAAGAAACTTGACGCTCAGCAGAGGCAGACGGACGCAGTGCAGCAGCTGAGACAGGTACTTCTGCCTCTCCTGCACGTCGTACTTGATCCAAGACTCTAGTGCATAAAAGACAGACTCCTCGTTCACAACATTCAAACAGTCGTTCGAGACGATCTCATGCAGCTCGCTATTCGAGAGCTCGAAAAACTCCTCCGTCTGGCAAACGTCCTCAAAGTTTTGACAAATGAACTTGTTGGCAGCTAGGTAGAGTTCGTGACAGCCGTACGTCTCCGCGAAGCGCGATATGCCAATACAGTTGCCCACGTCCAGTTGGTTCTCCAGGAACGCACAGCATTCCTTCAGCACTAGTTTGATCTGGAAGAGGTTGGCCGCTGGAAGGAGAGACTCCACCGTCTCTTGGGATATGAAGACCGTCCCCGTGTAGGCGTACTCGATGATAGCCTGCAGGGCGGCCTCGTCGACGCACTGGAACTCCACTTGCGAGTTCTCTTTCTCGGAAAGGTTTCCGGTAAACATGGCTTTGAAGTAAGGGCTGACGCTCGCCAGCACCACTTTGTGGGCATGGATCTTGACATCGCCGACTTGCAGGACGATATCGCAGAGTTCCTGGTGCTGACGGAGGAGGTTCAAGCCCTGTAGAAGCTGTTCCGAGTGCAGATGAGTCAAGTTGGCAAGTGTGTACGACTGAGAGGACTGGTCCATCTAGAAACAAAGAGGAAAGAACAATCAAAGGTCAGGCCGTAGATGACCGAGCCTCCCCTATAACAAATAAACTATATGACCGACGAGGCTCGCTTAGACTTAATGTACCGGACGTCCACAAAACGCCAAAGCCTCTGCGGGAGCGGCAGGACTCTCAGTCGACGGTTCCGATAAGTAGAGTTAAACGTTCCTTGGCACCTCCTAGGTTTATTTTGAAACCTCATTTACACCGCGGCACCTCTTTTTCGCGATGTATAATTTATAGGGCGCGTCTCATCATTTTGCGAGACGCGCCGTCCGTGGTTGTCCTTAAACCTTAAGAAAACAACTTGAAATCCTGAAGAGCAACGCCGCGACGTGTTCTAGGAGAGGCGTGAAAGTGACATTGAAGTTGGTGCCGTCTCGCTGCCAGGAACGGATTAAGCTCCAGAGGGCACGCGATATCTATTTACGAGAGACACATTCAACTTTATACAGGGTTGGCAGGCAGGGGTCTTAACACTGGGGGGACCTTGCAGTGATTTCTCGTAGCATCTAATTGGTGAGATGACCCATCAGCCTCAGCATCCTTCATTTGGGTATACCACCACTCAAGTTTGGGGTCAGCTGTTTTCATGGAAAACAAGGACATTTTCGGCTGTAACATAACAATTAGCATTTTTGAACTTAAACTTGGATCAGCAAACACAACGTGCCATTGGAACCCAGGAGTGATGGGAGTGATAAAGGGCCACTGAAACACAGGAGTGATGGGAGTGATAAAGGGCAGTTGGAACCCAGGAGTGAGATGGAGTGAAAAGGGCCAAAGGAAACAGGAGTGATGGGCGAGTGATAAAGGCCCATTGGAACACAGGAGTGAATTGGGAGTGATAAAAGGAAGCACTTGAACCAGGCAGTGATGGGAGTAAAAGGCCATTGGAACCCAGGAGTGATGGGAGTGATAAAGGGCCATTGGAACACATTATTACATGACTGGGACCCTTTATATAGAGTTATCTGGTGATTTGTGGGGGTTTCTGATTTGGTCTAAAACCAGTAACCATTCGGAATGTACGTTTCGCTCTGTATTGTATGGATGGAAATGTTTGTTTGATGCTGAGGTGATTTCATTTGTTCTGGTAACTTCTATGCTGTAAACCATGGCAACAAAGAGCAAACGTGTCTTCCTACCCCTGACAGCCCGGACCCCGGGGGGACTCGCCCCTCGTCCCCTGACAGGCCGGACACCCTGGAGACCGGGGGGACTCGCCCCTCGTCCCCTGACAGGCCGGACACCCTGGAGACCGGGGGGACTCTCCCCTCGTCCCCTGACAGGCTAGACAATGAGCCCCAGACAATGATTATTGACAAGCCGGACCGAACCAAGGACTCCCCTCCAGCCCTGGGGACTCTTCCTCTATCCCTGACAGGGCAGAAATTAAGGCCGGGACTCTCCTTACACACCTGACAGGCCAGACACGGCCCGGGGGACTCTCCCTCCCATCACTGACAGGTCAGGCATTCCCACCCCGTCACCGTCAGACTCGATCGGGTTGCCGGGCACTGACAGGCCGGGGCGTGACACTGCAGAACCCCAGGCCGACCCCCTCCTCGCGTAAATCAGTTTCTCGGTACCGACCTGAGTCACCGATCTTGTGTCACTCGGAGACAGCGGAACCGATGCCAGAGCAGCCAAACCTCCCTCTACTGTCGCAAACCAAAACACAGCGGGGGAGGCGGCGTCACATCCGGTCTGTAACCAAACGGGAGGGGGTGTCGAAGAGGGAAGGAGTCAGTCACTTCCGGCCGTGGGCTGCGCAGACTCTGTAACGTTTATCATAAGCGAGGCGAGTTATAACTTGATAGATCTTCCACCTGCTGAATAAAGGCCTTAAACAAGGACATGGAGGAGGTTAATAATATTTAAATATTGTAAATTCACCCCCACACCATGTACCCAAAAGCCAAGAGGGGGGAAATATTATTCCCCTTCAGCACAACCCCCAGCGCAGTATACAGTAATATAACCCCCCACGCTGTATACAGTAATATAACCCCCAGCGCTGTATACAGTAGTATAACCCCCAGCGCTGTATACGGTAATATAACCCTCCAGTGCTGTATACGGTAAATAAACCCACCTGCGCTGTAGAAATGACAGTAAATAACCCCCCAGCACTGTATACAGTAAAACCCACCCGCAGCGCTTATACAGTAATATACACCACCCAGACTGAACTACCAAGTAAATAACCCCTCCAGCGCTGAACTACAATAATATCAACCCCATCAGCTAAGGCAACAAGCGCTGACTACAGTAAAATACCCCCCACGCGCTGAGGACTACAGTAATATAACCCCCCAGCCTGGGACTACGTAAATAACCCCCACACTGTATACAGTAATATAACCCCCCAGCGCTGTATACATAATATAACCCCACAGACGCTGTATACAAGATATAAACCCCAGGCTGCACTAGGTAATATAACCCCACCAGTGCTGTAAACGGTAATATAACCCCACGCGGTATACAGTAATATACACCCCCCCAGCGCTGATATACAGTAATAATAACCCCCCAGTGCTTAACTAACAGTAAACCCACAGGCTGTAATACAGTAAATATAACCCGCCACGCAATGATAGTACAGTAAAATAACCCCCCAGCGCTTGATATACAGTAATATATACCCCCACGCGGTATAGCAGTAATATAAACCCCCCCGCAGCGCTGTATACAGTAATATGAAGACACCGCCCAAGACGCTGTAAATACCAGTAATTTCAACCCCCCAGGTATGCCTGTCAATACCAGATAAGTATAACCCACAGAGCTGAATACAGTAAACTACCCCCACGCTGTATACAGTAATATAACCCCCCAGCGCTGTAAACAGTAATATACCCCAGCGCGTTATACATTAATAACTCCCAGCACTGTCAGTCATGTGATACATACATTCATTATGTTTTCTATGTTCACTTATTAACTACTGCAATCCTGGCTTATTCACCTTTAACAATCTATATAACAGAGGCTGTACTCAAGGATGATAACTTTTATTAGGCTGCAAAAATATGTGTCGTAAGCTTAGGATACCTCAGGGGTCTATTCTTTAGATGAATGAGGAAATGGCCTCTAAAGTAACCTAACATATTTTCTCTATTTTGGCCAACAGAAGGTATCAAATTCGACAAAAGACTCCATTTTCCTTGTTACACTCTTAGAAGAACATGCGGCAAACCCGCCCCACAGATTTCATTTCCCGTATTGATTTTCACCGGGAACGCTAAATTGTTGTGTAAAATAAAAAGCACGCCCACCGATTGAATGTTTCTGTAAAAAGGTTCTTAAAAGTATCTTATCTTCTTTTTACAGAAAGCTGACAGCTCTGCTGGGGTTTACTTGCTTAGCATCGCAGGCGGCGCTATTAATATATTGTCTAAGCGGGACAGCATCTTTAAAGGTGAACGCTGCTTAGCAGATATGCGAGATGCCCATTTAGGCGTTATGATTCGGGGCATTAAGCGTTTACAGCAGGCAGAACAATTGAGATAGTGGTCGGGCTCAACAATAACCAGTAACAAAACATTATATATATATAATTATATATGAATGAATGAAATCTGCGTTAGCAACGGAATCAGGACACCCCGTGAAATCTGTACCGTGTTTAAGTTTATTCGAACTTAACAGATCATGTTTGTGTATAGCGTATGGAAAAGGGAAGCTGAAACGCGATCTTCTGATGTTTGTCCCTACCAAGGCGCCGTACCAGTGGCGCCGTGACGTAATCAGTGATCGGAGCTGACCAGAGCAACCGGCGAAACAGGAAGCTTGGTGTTTCTCGCGCAGGGAGCGGAGCGTGGGGGTTGTTAGGCTCGGTGTATTGGAGTCTCCGAGGAGTTTATTGACAGCTGCTGTAAGTCATATCATATAAAATAACAAAAAAACCGTATTTTAGACGATATTATTGATCAGCCCCCCCCACCCCCTAGTCTGTACCGTGTATTAATTACAAGAACGAATTTCACCTTTTTTTCTACCCTCAACAATACTTGCAGCCAAATGATATATCCCTGTGGGCTGCCACTGGGTGAGAGTTAATATTAATAATTATTGTTAGATCCGGAAATATTTTTTTGAGACCCTGGGCAGGTTTTTGGGGTGAGATCTGTATAGTTTGTGATTCGTGCCACTGATTTTCAGTTAAAACATTTTATTTGAAATCAGACACCAGTTCTAAAGCTTATAGACTATCAGCCCCTACCCACCTCTGCCTTGGAGGCTTTTTCACTCTATCTACCATCCTTTCCAGTAGAACTAAGACTTTAGATAGCTTCCTATCTCATCTTGCCAATAGATGAATTGTTATTTTTTTTGTTTTGCGATTTTCTTTATTACAGGATATGCCCAGGATTGTTCTTTAATAATTTACAATTTTAAGAAATCTAATCACTATTAAAACAAAGCAGAGGAAGAAACAAAAAACCCCGTTTCGGCACCTCCAATTAGAGTCTCTCGTGACTTATATGAAGATTCAAATATAGCATTATTGATTCTATGTGCAATCTTAAGACTATTTTAGTGGAAGACTCGCCATTTCATTGAAGTGACATGCACTCTTTTTAAAAAATATATCTTTTAAAAAGAAGTAATTTGAGACTTTGAACGCACAACGAACCAGCCCCTGTCTCATTTTACATCGTTCTGCCACCATGTAGATGTTTGTTTCTTAATGGGCTAAAAACTTCGGCTTTACGTTAAACTATGGAGGTCCACCTGACGGCGGTGGCCTCGTTCGCCTCCAACGGCGACCACGTGACACCAATCAAAAATGGTTCTGCCCGAAGACAATCGCACACTGAGGACGGTTCTTGTGGCGTTCCAGGTGAAATATCCACCCAGTCCGGCATCTTGGCGGATAGGCCTCGTTCTTATTACCGGAGGAGCTCTGCTTCGAGAACCGGATACCGGCAGGACAACCCGCCAATTGTTCCGGCGAACGGCGACCTCCGTTTTGGAGTCATCCCGAAAGAGCTGCACTTAAGGCTCCTTGATCCAAAGGACTACAAATCTAGAACCCAAGCCATCGAGGAACTCAAACTTCTCATTCACGATTGCAACTTTAGCTCCGTTACCCACGTGGACATCAACGGGTTAATAAGCTTTCTGCGTACTCTACTAGACGACACTAACTTCACTGTCATGCTCGTCGCGCTGGATGTCTTCAACTGCCTCTTGGCGAACCTCGGCCATCGTGCCGGCGAGTACGTAAGACCCGTCATCTCGTCCATGGTCAAGCTGCTCGGTGACAGCAAGACGGCGGTGAAACAAGAATACATGAAGATATACATGCGGCTAATGAAGGTGGCCGGTCCAAGCAAAGTGCTAAGCATACTGCTAGAAAACCTAAAACACAGAAATTCCCGCGTGAGGGAAGAAGTGGTGAACGTTTGTATTGTTTCACTATTGACCCACCCGAGCGAGGACTTCAATTTGCCCTTTTTAGCGTGCGAGATTGCCCCGTGTTTAATCGACGGCAAGAGGAAGGTCCGCCATGCTGCTCTGGAGGCCTTCGCCGTCCTGGCGGCCTCCATGGGACACGGCAAGAGCAGCCTCCTTAAAGCCGTGGATGAGGTCGAGCTTCAAGAGAACGGCGAAGGCCTTATGAACGCCGTTCAGGCCAGGCTGGCTCGAAAGACCCTCCCGAAAATAAACGCGCAAGGCCTGGTGGAGTACGCGCTCCCGTTCCCGACGTCCGCTCAGACCAGGAAGGCTCACCACCTGCCCGGCGCCGACACCGACTGGCTGCTGACGGGTAACAGGACTCACAGCGGACAGAGTCTGCCTGGCGATCACAGCCACCGAGTTATACTTCCTCAGATCGACCCGGTCGGGCGCAGAATGCTGAGTGCCGGGAAAGGAAAAAATAAGTTCCCATGGGAAGAAACTCCATCCCCGGGAGCATCAGACGCGTTTCCAGGATATCAGAAGCCAGAAAAGGTGACCTTCTTTTATATTGCGCTGCTTTCTTGCGTCAACGCCTTTGTTTTGCTCGTAATACAGAGTCAGCACTATCCGGATGTTTCAACGATTGCTGGTTTTTCCACATTCTAATGTGGATTTCTTGAAGAAAAAATTTATTATTATTATATATAGTATTGCTGGCTCCCAAGCTGCACCCCATGTGTCCCAATTCACTGGGGTAGGAGTCTGGAGGTATGCTATATATTAGTAAAAAAAAGATTTCATGGGAAGCTAGCGGTAGGGATGGGTAAGTGATGGTTAAAGGTGATGGCTGCTGTCACTTGCTCAGCGGGTTTCTGACGCACACAAGGTCCGGCCAGGACAACACGATAAAAAAAAAAATGTACTTCCAATAATTCCCTCTAGAATAATGATTAATCCTGACAATTTTTGGGGGGTTTGGCAACTTTCTTCTGAAGGGCTTACTAAATGTAGAAAACAAATAAATGAATGGGGAAAAAAAACCCACCAAGCATATTACTATTTTTTGTTTGTTTCTATCCATTTTTGATGCATCTCTGAAGATTTTCTTTTGTAACGTCTCTCATTAACGCTTTGTAGTTTTGTTACAGTATTGATAGGGGGGTTACTATTAAATATTGTCACAAGGCATTGGAACGAACCTCTTCTCTGTGTTATGTTGTCATAAGCGGGGTGGGGGGTCTATTTTCTGTAAAGATCCATGCAGGAAAATCTAAATTGAGACTTTGAAATGTCATCCATGACATCATCAAATGTGTATTTTAGGGCTGTCCCTGTAAGATCTTTATCCTTTTGAAAAGCGCCGTTCCCCGTAGGCAACCTACTAATTGAGCCAATAAACCACAGCAGATCTGTCATTTTATTCTTTCCTCTGACGATTAAATCACACAAAACATTTAAGAAGCTTTTTAGTGGCTATGGCAACGCCGTATCGGTGCCGCTTTTCCTGTCACGTGGCAATTAAGCATTCCCTAAAAATATTTGTTCGTAATGATGAAAGATATTTTAGTAGTACTAAGAACAATGTTTTTCAGGTTGCCCTATGTAATCGTACATGTTACAGCAGTGAAACAATTGTGTGCCAATTAAAATAAGAGGGCAGCATACCTCCCAACTGTCCTGCTTTGCACTGCTTTTTAGGACAGAGGTAGGGCTGAGCGGGAACCTGGCGCAGGGTAGAAATTGGGAAGTATGGGGCAGTTTGGTAAAATCTTGAGCTACAGATTTTCCAAGCAAATTATTTTATGATCATTTTTTGTAATCGGGGATTAGATGTTCAGGATGGGGCTCTTTGTTCTGTGAGCCCGATGAAGCCCTTCCTCCAGCAGCACAAGCTGATAAAATCGGTTCCGTCCTGCAACGATACTGTAATTGTCAAGAATACATCAAGAGTATCAAAGTCAACCTTCCCCTGCGTTGCAGGATAACTGGTGATATCGGGGCCGCATGTACCTTTTTTATTTGTTTTTACTTAGACACGCAATAAAACGCCGCATAAGACATGTAAAATGATTATAAGCCACGTAGATAATATGCGGTGACCTCATGCGGTAACCAGGCAGCACAAGGGCTCACAATTTCTCCCATACAAAGAAATTCCTTTCTACAGCCGCATGTCATTGCTTTTTTTTGTTAGCCCGAGCTGGTTAAATATTATTCCTGCCTGTAAGAGCGAAACGCCTGCCATGTTTCTCTTGTCTGATGAAGTTTACCCAGCGAATCAATACAGAAGGTGTATTGTTGCCAAGAGACAGCCGGTTGGAAGCCTTGCGCTCGACGCACCATCATGGAAGGGTTTTCCTATCAGCAGAGTGAAGCAGATCATTAAAGGAGAATAAAAAAATCTCAAATTTAGTTTCATTTTTTTTCCCAGGGACACTTAATTGTCATGTGTCACAAACACAGTCGGTGATAGGTTGTTGCCATAGAAGAACTTCTTAAAGGCTCTGGGTACGTCGCTAAACCAACAGTGGATAGAATGAAATAACGGATCTGCTGAGGTTTTTGTTAATATGCTGAAGAGATAAATGAATGATTTCTTTTTATGGAAGGGTGCCAGTAAGTTGGATTGGTCTTATATCAGGACGTGTGGGTAGCCCAATGGCCTAGAATTGCCTCACCTTCTCATTCAGCCCATCGACTCATTAAGGGTAATGGCCTCCTGACTTGGGCTACAACCTGTACCATTTCTCCCTTACATTTTTTTAAATTCCCCTATAGATACACATTGTTGTGCCTAGCCACATAACTCGAGGCGGTACTTACGCTCTGACTGCATCCATGCTGTGCTCCTTCTACTGGCTGGTGTTCAGTGTCTTTTTGGCAAATGCATCTTAGGCAGGACTGGGTGGTGAACTCAGGGTGTGGTGTCTGCTACATATGCTTTGGGCCACTTCTGTACTGGGCATCTTGGCTGGGAGTGCTGGGGCTGAATCCCACCGGCAACCGGATTAACACGGAAGAAGCAGAGGTTTCAGTCATAGGAGTTTTAGCTGCCTTTGGACATCCCATCAGCCTTCGCGTGGCCAAAAGTAAAAGGTCCACTGATTGCCCGACTCTGTAGCCACAGGGGAACATTTTTACTAACTTGGGTGTACAGTACTTACTGGCTTGTAATCACCCGATTAACTTCTATAGCAGACGATCATCGTTACCTGGGATCTACTCTCAGGTGACATGAGAATCCTTTGCTAATCATTAAGTCCCATGGCCTCCTCCGGCTTGTACAAGCGTCCCGCGTAGGAATGACTACCTGTATAGCCAAATCCCTCTGCCGCTTTAACTCCCCGATGTCCGTCTTTCCCACGTGCTCAGAACTTTTGCTGTGTAAGTGTATCGAGGTGTCCTACAGCCCTAAGACGTGTCCCTTTAGGACATTGTGAGAATTTGTCACTTAAACCCTGCTTTACGATATCAATTCAATCCATAAATCCAGTTGTTTTGTTTTGCGAGGTCATGTATGGATCAAGAAGTAGTTTACCCATTTGGGACATGTGCCGCACTGTATGGAAGTATTAATATTAGTCTTATTTAGAGTATTCTCGTGCAAGCAAACAACGATATTTCCATAAACCACATACAGCACTTTCATTTTCATTGTTAAAAATGATTTCCTTTTTTTTTTTTTTTTTTTTTTGACAAATCCCAATTTAATAA
>VKOC01000008.1:21910470-21921910 GCA_009364415.1 Spea multiplicata
AAATATGAGATTTTAAGTCCCGAGGATAAAGTGTGGCTGAAAATTTCAAATCTTATCCGCAGCATCTGCTGGGGCCGGATTTTATTATGCATTCGCTCGAGAGCGATACACCAAAACGTGCAAAGCGCTCCAATGCCGAGAAGCCTGATAACATCTGCCCTGACGGCAGGCGGCAGAAGATGAAATCCCGCAGGGCGCAGCCACCTGCGGTGGGTGGGTAACACAATCTATTGGGGTCAGCAAACATAACCTACTTAACACGCTGCTAATTCATTCGCGTTTCCGGCAAACGGGCAGGTCATCTAGCCCACTGGGACACATTACAGGGGGCTTATTATCTATCAGACTGCGTTCTCGTTCATCGGAATCAGACGGACCCCTGACTAGGCATCTGGATTCTGAAAATGATCTCATATGTATAGAAAATAGCAGATTTAAAATTAAAAAAACTGGGTTTTTTTGACATTACAGATTTAATGTAATATATAATAGAAAGAATAATTTAAATACATAAAGGACAGGAGAAGAGTTAATTTCAAAGGAGACACGTTACAGCAAGAGGGCAGAATACACTAAAGCGTCGGAAGTCTTAGATGTTGGGTACTGAGAGGTATAGATAAGTGGCACAGCTTCCCAGCACAAGTGGTAGAGGTTAATGGAATTTAAATACGCGTGGGTTAGGCATATGGCTCCTAAATCCAAGACGAGACTAAAGACCGATTAAGACTTGACTGATCTAGTCATAAACATTTATGTGATTAAGGGACTTTAATGAAGCATAATATTTATTTCCACAATTTAAAATGAGTTTTTTCAACCATTATCGTGGCTTTTAGGGCTGTAGAACCCTGTGATAGCAAACATTCCGAGCTCCTGAAAAAGAGGGAGAAAAGGACAGTGAAGACCCCAAACTAAACAGGGACACTTTAGAGGAATGACACAGAGCTACTATCAGTTCTTCCCATCAACACACAACCTTTGAACCGTTCGATGCGGATTACACCATCGCAGAACGCCCAGCCGGCATCGGCGTAAAGAGTGCGGCAAAGTTTGTTTTTTTCCCCCCGACTCTCACAGGGGCGTGTTTGTTGGGTCAGCTCGATGGTAACCAACGTCTCCGGAAATCGGGGAGATAAAATTATTCTATGTGCCTTCTGTCAATTACAGCTCTGACTTTAGAGAGGAAAACCCTCCAGAGCAAAAAAAAAAAATAATAATAATAGTATAAAATAAAAAGGTACATTCTTAAAATAAAAAAAAGAGGGTAAAACAGAATTGTGGAGTTCGTGATCAGCTAAACCAGGTTTCCTGGTTACTTGAACACAGTTGGTTTTATACACATGTACACAAAGTAACAGGCGCTCCCTGAGGCTCCAGCAGTAGTAGTGTTAAGTATCCTCAATGCCGCACTCCTCCTTTCACGGTTACGTCCCATCTGCCCTCTCTCCCCACCCCCCATCCGGATTAAGAGAGCATGTGTTTGTGTACGCTTCTGCCTTTCCCCTCCCTCGCTTCCCTACACGCCTACCCCAAGATCGCCTTTTAAAAGCAGCAGTCGGGGAAAAAACACAGACACGCTCGCCGTGGATAAAGTCGCATTCTTCCCCTTGAACGCCGAAGCCGAAAAGTCCGCCCGTTAATTCTATTAATTCGACTCTATTTTCTAAACGGCAAAGAACTTTTAAGTGTAGACGCCACTTTCAGGAGTTAACAGGTGAATTCCGGGTAAGTCGACCGTTCTGCATATTAGGAGGAACTGACTAGACTGACAGCGAAAGAATTACGAAGCCGCATTCCTACATGCGATATCTTGGCTGTAATTGTGGCCATATTCTCATTCTCGCACCATGTACAGCTAACGAGCCAATTAATATCCAGCTCCGGAAATACTTTTTACAACTTTAGAGAGTTTCTGGCACTTTAGCTTTAGGGTTACTTAGAACTTGAAGGCTTGACGTTTGGTTCTAGAGCCAAATATTCTGGATTCTTGGTAAGAGGGTTCGCTTGGGGTTTGAGGGCCACCATGCAGCGCGAGGGATGCAGGATGGGTGGTGGGGCGCAGGAGCCAGCTGGGGCAGGGATGATAACTTTGGACGATCTGGACAATATGACGGATGAACCGGGGTCGGACTCCGCGTACAATAGCAACGGAAGCATAGAGGAGGAAGCCGAGCCCATGGACGACGCAGAACAAGACAGACTTCTTCAGTATTGGCAAACCGTTGGAAGAGGACATCAGGTGGAGGTTCCAAACGGTAAGAATCCACCACATTCCACATGGTTCCATCCTTAGAACTTTTAATATAACTAATAGGGGGGTTCAAGTCGACATACACAACAGGGCAATTATGGAAAACCCATCATTCACCTATTGTATCTGCATTGGTCGGGAGATAGCTGATCCCTTGAGCCAAAGGCAAGCGCTGGGCTCACCACCAGAACAGCCAACATTAGAAAAAGAAGCTTAGGACTATTAAAAGGGCAAAAAGCTAGCAACATAAATTACTCAACAAACACGATCCTTCTTAAGCTTCTTTCCTGGACCAACTTACAGACAGGTTCACTTGAGTCAATGTGGACTCTAGGTCCACTCATCTCAAGGTGGAAGCATCACTGGAGCTGTAGACCAGCACTGGGATGTGTATGTGGGGGGTTAGGACTGTCCTTTCATGACGTGGATATTCAGGAACCCGAGATGGGGTCCATACTGGTTTTACAAAAGAAAGAATACAAGTGTCAAAACTGGAAAGCCAGTTAGAAGCCAGTGATTCCCGGCTCCAGGCGATTCACCGGCCATGAAATAAGTAATCTCCTGCGGGAATGACTGAAAGCTCCTTCACAATAATACGGAGAGAGACGTTTTAATCCTCATTGCTGGTGAGCTTCTAGATCATAAGACTCGTAGTTTGCCAAACGTTCACAAGCGGCGGAGCTCGGAATGTCACGAAACGACCGATCTCACAATCCTCGGCAAAGGCCGGCAAATAATTAGGAGATCGCAGTTAAAAAGAGGAAGAAGAAGGTTTTATTGTTTATTCCAACCCGCTGTCAGACATACAGAAAGGAGGAGATGATGAAAGCCCTGCTTATACTTTATACATAGATCCTACATATTTATCAATTAGATGACATAATTTTAGTGCCTGGGGGTCAGAATGATTAAATATTATTTTACCAAAAAACAGCTATTAATGCTTGTGTTTAATACGACAGGGCGTTTGCTTTTGTAACCCCAGATCTCCCGAACACTTCAGTAACAATTCCCAAAGATCCCACTTTGGTGCTCGACACTGGTTAAATATATGTGGTTACCGAGCATTTTAACGCCAAAGAGAAAAGCGATAAACCTCTGATGGGGTGGAATTGGCGTAAAAAAAAAAATAACTTGCATTTTAAGGGTTATATTTCCACTCTACAAATGGTTACTTTGTGATTCCACAAGCATATTAATGCATTTCCGTGGATTACAATAAAACCATCTATGAAACAAAAAAGCTACTATACGCATTATATAGCCCTACAGATATACTGTATACTATATATAAACAGACACATATACAGTATATAATACACACAAAAAATATACTGTATATTACACACTGCATAATATAAATATGCACATATACCGTATATCATATATAAGAACACACATTGTATATTATATACACATCCTGTATATAACACATACTGTATTCTATAAATAAATACTGTATACAATACACACACATATACTGTATCCTATATATAAATATACACATATACTGTATGTGAAATAATAATAATAATAAAAAATATTAGTAGAATATTTCATCCAACTGAATAACCCTTGCAGTACTGGATAGGTATGCGGGGTATAGTTCCATCTGAAAGTTGATAGCCCTGTCAGTACTTAAATGGTTAAAAAGCAGGAATGCCCCCCAGCCTTATCATTTAGGTGCCAGGCACTGTCCTCGCTGCCCAGTGTAATGCCTCTAGTGCGTGGAGAACAGATAACACAGCTAGGCAATTATCGCCCCCGGGGGTCCCTGCAGTGCTCATAGGGGGATAGAGTCGTTGTACGGCGGCTACGCCAATGTGCCGAGAGACTCTCAGACACAGTCAACATGTTTTATTCCCCCCCCCCTCTCCGTTATGAACGCTTGCCCCCCCGTACGCGGGGATTCACACGGTAACAGACCTTGAATCTCATGTTTTCACGCCAGCTTCACCTGCAAGCCGTGCGGTAAGAGGATTTCTGGACCACGCAGAAAATCCTTTATCGGCTCACCTTCGCCTTTCACGAGAATTATCCCCGCCAGCCGGGGACAGAAAGAAAAGGGCACATTTGGTGAAGATGATCCCTTTATTAGCCAACTGTAAGAGTAATAGATTGCAAGCCTTTGAGACCATCACTTAAAAAGACTAGACTATCGTTTTTATACCTTTATACTTCCAGCTGGGAAGGAATTCTATAAAATTACAAAATTTGGGGTCCTTGGGATCTTACCAACCTAAATAACTTAGGTGCTTTTTTGAATTATATTATTAGGCATACTGCCCCCGGCATACAGGGGGGCTAAATATCTCATTCCTATTACGCTGGGTCGCCACTAATGAATTTACACAAAACCTTTTAAGCTTACAAATACATAATAAGACACCGTTTTCCAGACTTGAAATAGAATACACTGCAAACCATGGGTATTTTTTTTCAAGGGGTGGGTCCTTTTGTACATGCGCAGAACATACAGAAATAAAGAAAAAAATAAAGAAATAAATCATAGTGGCACAATGCTATCTTGGCAGCTTTTCCTGGTTGGGCAGGTGAATAAATATATATAAAATATATATATATTTATATATACATAAATATATATATATAAAATGTAAAATTCTAATAATAAAATAATAATAATTCAGAGAATCACATACAATGCCCCATCTTTTAAATTAAGAAACACGATCGCTTCAATAATCTGATACTAAATTAAATGATTAGAGAAAGAAAAGTTATGATGTTCTCTCGGAGTCTCTTGAGGTTATTTAAGGATAAAAGAAATGACCATGTTAGGGGAAGACAGTTTGATATGGAAGGCGTATAGAACTTCATGTCCTTGAATAGGCGAAGCGATGCAATTCTTTATGGTTCCGCATCCTGAAATAAAACCGGTTTCAGGGGTTTTTTTAATTACACGGACAACAAAAGCGCATCACCCTCCCTGCTGCTTCAGGCAAAAAATATTAAAATAAACAATGAAGTATCTGCGAGACTCCGAACATCTCTGGGCTATCGAGAGAACAGCCGGTGTAAAAGAAGGACTGATCGCTAAAAGGCGTACCTTTAAATTAAATCGGAGCCTAGCGTACGAATAATGAATATATAACGAGTGGCGTCGGCTATTATTTCATCGGTAATTAATGGTGGAGCCGATCTCTGAATCTTCGCTCCCAATACTGGTGCTCCGGCTGGGAAGGAATTTTATAAAATTACAAAATTTGGGGTCCTTGGGATCTTACCAGGTGCTTTTTTGAATTATATTATTAGGCTACTTTTTTGATTTTCTTTGGTCAAAAAATAAAAATAAGGCACAATCTGACGCGTTTCGTACATCCACTGCTTTCTCACATTCCATTAAATAAAAATAAATTATTTTATATATAAAAAACACCTGTAAACGTTCAACGTCACGTCATCCCCAATTTAACAAAATATAATGTTTATGTGTAAAGTAAACGAGGTGGGAGGAGTTTATTAACCCTACATAATAATCGTGTGTTATACGCAAGTCCGATCTCTACATTAACTATAAGTAACATCAATTACCGGCCTGAAATAAATAATCCAATGTCCAAATACAAAAATCATTCTGCTCGTTCCTTAAATTTAGGAACTTGTTAAGCCGACAAGTAACACATTTATGGGGATGTAGTGAATACTTTAAGCCACTAGATGGCAGCAAAGTAATCAAGTCCATATAAAATTGCTATATTTTCATAAAACTCAAATGTAATATTATGGATTTATATGGCGCCATCATATTCTGCAGCGCTGTACAATGGGCAGACAGGGCATAACAAGTAGCAGGTAACATAATAATCTGATTTACAGAAATGGGTGAGGAGGGCCCTGCTCAAAAGAGCTTACAATCTAGTATTAACATATATCTATTGTTATGAAAACACACAAACTCAATAAAATGAATCAAACTTAATAAAAATCTGTATATGACACTGTGAGATATTATGTATAATGGCCAAAAATTCACAGATACAAATATTTACCAATACAATAATCCTAAAAATCATTTGTCACAATTCTGTAACAAGAAACCATTGAATGTAATGGAGTCCGTGAAATAAAAACCTCTCTCTGATTTAAACGGGCAACTAAACTTTCTCCCCTAGGAGAACAACATACTCTATACCTTAAAGCTAAAAAAAAAAAAAAAAAAAAAAAAAAAGGTCTAAAATTACCACCATTATAATTTGCCTAATGGTGAATTATCAATTTCATGTAAAATATCCAAAACGTGCTCCCTCGTGCGTTTTTACATTGCATTTTTACACATCTCACAACTGGCCGAATAAATTACAGTGAGAGTCATTTTCTAGGCATTTACAGGGGACTTTAGTCAAAGGTGAAACCCCCTTTTAATTGGGACAAAACAGCCAAAAATATGTTAAAAAGCCCTTCGGCTCATAGGTCTCAGTTTCTTCATTCCATGTGAAGAGGCGAAACTAATAAAGGGTATCGCCTGGACTGGCACAACGGTGAGCCGCTGGCCAATAGAACCAAACACGCACCTGATGTGCCGCTCCAGGAGCGTGCGGCCCCCCATATATCTAGCCATCGATCGCGCTTACACCGGGTGGCCGCTGGCCTTAAAGCGCCAGCGCTGCCTCGTCATTGCCAGACTGGCTCTTCTCATTTACCGATACGGCTGTATTCAAAGAGTCAGCGGCTTTATACGTTCTCAATGCTCCTGTTTGTTTGCTACATTATAAATGAATATTCACACATCTCCTGGAGAACGTTAATCCAACGTAATCGCAAAACGCGCCGGTCCGGAGGCTCTAAAGATACATTTCACGGCCGCGTCTCGGACCGCTCACAAGAGTCGTCTGGCATCAGATGAAACACGCCGCTCATTAGTCCGAATTAAACGCTAGCATGACCTGAATATCTCAACGAAATTAACCGTTTGGAAAGTGGATGTTCCTGGCAGACACTGCGGGCAAAACAAATAGCTTTTTTTAATTTATTATTTTATCCTTAATTGGATATCTTTATCAAGACCAAAAAAAAGGGATTTGTTGAGCGCTTATTAGTTATAATAATTAGCAGTTCTAATGAAAGTTCCTGAAAACCTCCCAACTAATTAACTAATAGGCACAATTGGCCAAAAACGCCATCTGGGGGGGGTGGGGGGGTGGATCTTATGGAGACAAAAAAACACAATCATAAAAAGACGGGAATTCAAAAATTTTTAATGTTAGAAAAAAGAATATGTTTCGTTCAGAGGCAATTCGTATCTCAGAAGAATGTTGGCTTTTCCATGATGGGTCGATTTGATTAAAATATAATAAGGTAATATGATTATTCTGTTTATTTAAACTAAATATATATATATTTATTATATATTTATATAGTATATATAAACCTACGTTGTGTTCTTTGCCAGAAATGGCTGAGCCTATCCAGCAGCTGACCCGAAGTAACCGCACCGAAGAGCGGCAGAACGTCCCCTTCCTGACGATCAGCCGCAAAGAAAAGGTAATAAAGTTACGGCTCGTCCAAAGTGCATTAACGCGGCCAAGATCGGGAGAACGTTGGGTCAAAAAGCAATCTGACTTTAGAACCGTAGCTTGTTAAGCTTCAGACCAGTTATTTAACACGTTTTAACCAATGTCTGGAATGATAACAGGTTTAGATTTATTTCCGGTAACCTCAAACCGTTCGTCGGCTCCTCCGGATCGCTGATGAAGCTTCCACAACCCACTGAACGTTCTGCTTAGTCTTTAAGTTGAGGTTCCTGACTCAGAACAGAGAAGGTCAGAGAGTTTGCGGAGCGAGTGTCACATGCGCCGTGATTTTGTGTTTACTCGCTACAACCAGCCCTAGGAGTGAAATCGGATTATCTCCGCGTCTAATCCGGCACAGAGTGCTAACCTTGTTCTCGAGGAGTAAACAGAGACCTTCGGCCGGAGAATAGCGGTGTCGTCGGACAATCTGCCATTGTTATGGATCATGCCAAAAAAACACCCTGATCCCTTTAAAAATAATTCCTGTGCTTTAAAAGCCACGTTATAGGGGGTTTTATTAGCAAACGCTTGGGGTTCCTCTAAAATATATTGTTCGGCTCTCCTGCAGGCTCCAGCTTTAATAAATACCCCCTCAAAGACTCGAAGATCGCTAGTGATTAGGTTGACGATATCTTATCTTTTTTTTAGTGTGGAGAGGTCCTGTATGAAAAGAGACAGTACGGAAAAGCCAAATGGGCTTGTGTCAAAATGAGCGAGGAACAGTACGAGCAGAGCATATGTCTGGGCTTCATGAAGCTAATGAGATACATCTGCGAGCAGAACTCGGCAGGTAACGTGTCATAGCAACGGGCCGAGGCGGACGGTAACAATGTGTCTACAGGGATCCACTTAGAGAATAAAAAGTTCCAAGTTATCTCGGTGCATCTCCATAACCCGTAAGCCGTCTCTAGAGAACGGCTCCTCCGAGACACGGTTATCTTAATAGACTCCAAAGTCCAAGTCCTTCTAACCTTCGAGAAGAGAGCTGTAATTTTTAATTGATTGAAAAGGGTTTAAACCCAACTATCCGTATGACCTTACAACATTTAATTTATAGGTCTATACCTCGGGATGACTATTCCAATCCTAACAGTGGTGCACACGGACGGGTCTCAGTCAGGACTCTCGCGCTCGGTCACCGTGGCCTACTACGTCCCAACTCATCTTCAGGAGCAACCACCGCAGCCAACGGATCAAGACGTCGTCGTTGAAGAATGGCCTCCTACGATTGTTTTTACCAGGTAAGGTGCTGAATGTTAAACACGCATTATGTTAAAGAACGGACACCATCCAGGTGAGGACACCAATACCAAATCCAACGGGATCGTAAATTCTCCCTCGCGTTCCAACCTCAACAAATGACTTCATCATAACGAGATGCGCCAAGATCATTCGAGAAGAAAACTTAATGATGTAGGAGAAAGCACAGAAGGGAAAAGAGACCCTCTTGCATCAGATTTAAAAATATTTTCTTTACATTAATATATATAAACAATTGCCAAGAATCTAACATCTTATAAGTGCTTGGAATGGGATCTATCTAGAGCTCATTGATCTGATAACTAGGGTTAAGGTTTACCAAAAAGTATTCTCATGCCGAGCTAATTAGGAGTGGTTAATAATAATCATAATGGGAGTTGGGCTTTAGCATTCAGTTGATCGTAACACAAAGACAAACTCATAGGTAATGGCACAGGTTCAGGAACACGGCGTCACCCTGAGATAATACGGTGTGAGCCGTTATTATATTCTCCACAAAGGTTTCCTTCCTTTTCAAGAGGTCCGCTTTTATTCAACAATCAGCTATTGGGCATCAGGTCGGAGTGACCCGGCACAACGTTTTCTCTTTAGTAACTTAAAAGGATGCAATATGAGTATTAAAAGTTAACGGAAGTAAGCTTGCAAGCTGGGTCCTCTTCAGCTAACGTATCTGTACGGCTTTGAACATAGGGACTGTAAGAAGTTCTGCGGGATTGGCTGGTGCTTTATGAATATTAACATAACTTCTCTTAAACAAGAATGTACAGATCCAGACGTCTAACACTTGAATTGCTCCCGATTGTTGCAGGTCCTTCAGCGGCGTCACCAATGAAGAGTCCATTATGCATCAGATCCACTTGCTTGCCGAGCTCCTGGAGTCCCCGGACTTATGCCTTCAGGACACGTTCATCGTAGCCGGATACACCAACCCGGCGGCGGCCAACAGACAGAACGAGATCTGGTTCATAGAGAGGCCCTGAATGGCCAGATCCAAAAGGTGGGAAGCACCAAGCAGACCAGTAACATTGTAACCACTTCCAAGCAAATGGATTCCCAGTGTCCTTCTTGTAATGTCCTGCTGGCGAGGTCCTCTCTACTGATTCCAGCACTGAAGACCATCTATCACGTCTAAGATGCTGCGTTAGGAAATTATTCAGATTAGAATTTTCTAGCCAAGTTATTTCCTAGGATCCCTCAATACTTTGCATGGATTTGTTAGCCCAGTAGGTAGTTGTAATCCGCTTCTTGGACCATTCAACGTAAACACATGCAGGGGGCTGGGTGATGGTTAAAATGGTTAAAAGCTTTACTGAGAGAGTAGTAGATGAGTGGAACAGCCTCCCAGCAGAGGTGGTGGAGGGTAATACAGTGAGGGGATTTAAACACGCATGGGATAGGCATACGTCTCCTGAATCTAAGACGAGACCAACGACCGATTGAGGTACGAGTGTTTACATCATGGTGATCTTTGGACGCAATTAATATCAACGATTCCGGTCTGTAAATTTATTGGCTTTTTAAGGGTGACAGCGAAATGCAGAATTTTTTCCGGAAATTTCTTACATCTCTCAGACATAAGCTGCGGGTCTCTTGTGTATTCATTAGACCTGAATAGGATTTGCCCAATTTAGCCATTTCTGAGCTCCAAATCCAGTACTAACGTCTTGGCGAAAGCAAGAGGTTGATGTCCTGGCCTTAATCTTATTCGAGAGCTTTATATATACCCCCCGTGTGGCTCACACACGCGAATACAATGACGCAGTTCTTCATGTCATGTGCTCTGTAAGGTGGATAATAGTTTACATTCCTGCCAGATAATATTATATTAAAAATATTAGATATATTTATGTATTTTGCAAAATGTAATCAACACGTAACATATATTCATAGCCATGAAAATGAGACCAATGGGTTAAACATCTTACTGAATTTCTAATGGTAAAAGACAATTTTCTATTATTAAAAAAATAAATAAATAAATAAAAGTACATTCATAGAACGTCTCCCCCAGAAGGGTTAAATATTTCAACGAAAAGCCAGCGCTGGTAATTAACATAAATCAGGCTTCAGACCTAATCCTCTTAGCGTAAGCTCCATCCCCCCCCTTACACCTGCAAACTAGCGCAATATTTTTCAATTTATATAAGCAGGATAATAATTAGTATAATTATACAACCACGTAATAATTAAAGACTTAGCACCGTTCCGCCATAAATAATCACCATAAAGCGATGGCTGACTTATAAAAATATAGCGCAGGCGCGCGACGGCCGCAACCTCTAAAACGTTGCCTGTATCAAAATACTTTGTATATTTTTTTTGGTATATAAAAAAAAAACAAAAAAAAAACGCTACAAATATTATTTAAATATGACATTTTACGTTCTCAAAATTTATA
>VKOC01000008.1:21922010-21937312 GCA_009364415.1 Spea multiplicata
ACTTCACATACGCTAATTAGAACGTTGTTAATTGATCTTCACCACCCCCCACACCACCACCACTTCCAATGAAGATGAATGACATTGTAAGTGGGACTTCAGTGTTTGCCGAGTACAAAGCGTAGAGCGAGCTTTAGAACAACTTGTACCGAACCGTGAGAGTCTGTCTTGACCTCCATGGCTTGTCCTACAGCGCCGGCCTACAGACGTCTCAAACCTCTACGAGGCTGCCTCGCTTTGCTTACGCGTAAACAAAAATAAATAGTCGGCGTCGATTTTAAAGTAGACTTTCGGAGTCCGGTTAATCTGTGACATTGATAAACATACGTGGAATCTTTCCGCAGACCAGAGCGCCCCCGACCAAAGTCCCGAAGACACTCGCATTATGATCTTCTCGTCCTTCCGAGACAGCGTCCAAGAAATCGCCGAGATGCTTGACCAACACCACCCAACGGTCCGAGTGATGACCTTCGTGGGACACTCGAGCACCGGCAAAGGTGTCAAGGGCTTCACTCAGAAAGAACAACTTGAGGTACAAAAAGAACTTTTTGAGTTATGCTTCTCAAACATTTTTATAACAATTATTTTTTGGTTCCTCCTTTCGAATGAATGTTCTGTCGTGATCAGAAGGGGGAAGCTCTACAACCTCGCGCTAGGAGCACGTTGCGATATGTTTGGAGGTTTCTCTTAGTCGTAATCCAGTGGGCTCGGGTTAAAATGGCTGTTGCCCTTCCCGTTACACAGGTGGTAAAGCGATTCCGCGAAGGCGGATATAATACTCTAGTCTCCACCTGCGTGGGGGAAGAAGGCCTGGACATTGGCGAGGTGGATCTGATCGTTTGTTTCGACGCCCAGAAGAGTCCAATTCGTCTCGTGCAGAGAATGGGCCGAACCGGAAGGAAACGCCAAGGACGGATTGTCGTCATACTGTGTCAGGGACGCGAGGAGCGGGTAAGCCATTGTTTAGGAATAATTTGCCTTCTAGGTCGACTATCCAAGATTAAAGCGGAAGTCCCACCATACTTTGCTTATTGTGATGGGAACTAATCACTAAGAATGTGACCCTGGGACATATTGCGCATGTGTTGTGTGACTTTTTGTGCAAGAGACCAATTGGGACCTGCTGTTAAACTTTGTTCTTTGTAGAATATGTTTGATTAAATCCCCCGCCGTTTTAAATGTCTTTTTTGGACAGACCTATAACCAGAGTCAAAGCAACAAGAGGAGCATCTACAAGGCGATGCTGGGGAATAACCAAACTCTTCAGCTCAGTAATCAAAGTCCCCGCATGGTTCCGGAAGGGTTAAATCCCAAAGTCCACAAGATGTTCATCACTCAGGGGGCTTACGAGACGAAGGAAAGTCTGCGTCCTTCCCTCAAAGACAGAAGGTCCAGCCTTGGACACCGTAAATTGATATTTAACAGTGAAGGTATGTTCTTTTTCTATTCTTACCATGAAACAGCGGGGGTCCCAAAAAAAAGGAAAGCATAGGCCCCCTTGTCTTAAAGCGAGTTGCGGTTTTATCCTATTGGCTGAATAATGCTTACAGACTTCACTGGTGGGGGCAATAATTAGTCTCTAATTTGGCCTCCCAGCCCCAACGCGCGGGGATCCCTCTGGTTTAGGTTGACCTAGAGTAAGCTCAGACTAATTTCAAGGAGCTGCCGACGCCAGGCAAAGAGTAACCTGTGATTGTAGCGGACGGTGAGGTTAACGGTGGCTGCCATTGAGATATAAGAGCAGAAGCTTCTTCTGTAGACCCTGTGCCACTAAGTTACCCTAAAATGTACAATGCAATGGCGCCAAGATGTATTTCTACCCACGTTAAGAATAAACGGATATATCGAGGCAGATTTTCTGGTCTCGGAAGTATGGAAAGGCTTATGATGTGCTTCCTGAAAACATTGTCCTGTTAAATAGTTTTTTGGGTTTTTTTTTAGCGGACGCTATTAAAGAAGGTTGGTCGATGACGCATTCGGAATTTAACTCCTGGAAGGCATTGTACCGGCTCCAGGAATCGGATGGGATTACTGACGTGGTGCTGCCAAAAACACCGTTTGAGAACTTCAGACTTCCCGTTGAAAGGACAGTAAGTCCAGCGTGCCAGGTATACTAAACGAGAAAGTGTTTCTGGGTGTTTATAGATTATAAAAAGGAATGTATACATGTATAAAAACTCGGCGGGGAGAGGAATGTAGAGACCCTGCAAAATTGAATCTCCGATAAAATCAGGGGAGAACATTTTAAACCAAATTGGAACCCTCAAATTGAAAAAGAAATTTGAAAAGAAATGACGGAAAACCAGAAAAATGCCAAAAAAAAAAAATAATGCCGCGGCCAGAGTCGTTCAAGCCGTCAGTAATATTATATACATTATGGTTTGTTTTGTTCAACTTTGGAATATGTCTTATTTTTATTCCCCTCCCTTAATATAGGAAGAGGAATCCCCGGGTGGAAATGTCCGGGCGCTTTCCCTGACCGAATGGAGCGTCTGGCAGAACCGGCCTTTTCCTACGGAAATTGTAGATCATTCGGACAGATGTCGGAACTTCATACGGGTCATGGAAATGATTGAGATGATGAGGATTGAGGAGGTGAGGATGTCCCGGTTACTGTGAAGTAATATCATTTGCCACTTTTCCATGAGAGAAGCCATTATGGCAAGGGCGCGTGAGGTCGGCTCCTGGCCCTACCAGGATCTCTCGGATCTCACTCTCCAGGCGCGGCGGATTCTACGCCCTCGGAGCTGAGCAGGCTGCGCATCCTGTATCGCTGGGGTCACCCCTTTATGCTTACTATCAGGCATGGCGCTAATTCCCACCATGTGTGCTACTACCGTGACCTTCCTGCGGTCTTATCCGCCCTGGGACTTTCGGACCTCACCATACCGGACTGGTCCCTTCGACCCTGATGCGGAACCCTCCTGACCAATGCCATCCCGCCAGCCCAGGCGCTCTGAACGCACCCGTTGGCTTCCTGTCCGCGCGGCAGCTGTTCCCTCTCAGCGCCCGCCACCGCTGCCTCGGGATGCTGAAGAATAGAGGACCTGTTTTCGCTACCGCGCGGAGTTTTCGGTATCCTTATAAATGTGTGCCCCCCCCGTACGCTTGTGTGTGCCGGTGGTTGGCCGGTTACTGTGTTTTCGGTCTGTTGGCATTTTTTATTTGTTTGCTTGTTCTAATCTCTGTCCGCTCCGACACTGGTGAGACCCGGTGCTCACCCTGGTTGCGCTCGATGCTGCGGGTTTTTTTTTTCTTTTTTCAATTTTATTTTATTCTTACACATGTGCGTGTCCTCTTGCGCCGCACTTCTATCGGCGGCGATTGGCCCCTCGCGGAGCCTGCGGGTGGCAGCCTTGCCCGCCCTTGTTGACCGGCGGTACCCTGGGTGGCCCTCTTCGCCTATCGCACACTGGTCCTACCGCACTGTGGCCGTCTTCACTGTGTACCATATACCTACTACGCATTTAAGACTGGTGACGGAGCAGGTTACGTCCTTTCTATGATTTACATTCGCACGCATTTCCATGCTCTGGTACGTCCGGACACGCGTGCCTGCATTCGTGTATCCGGCTCCACACGCCCTCATGTTTTGTTATTTTTATTTTTTTTTGTACATATGCCCCTCACACGGTCTGCTTGAGGTTGTTGCTCTCCCAAGATGACGGGTTGCGGTCCTCACGTGCATACCTCACGCGCATGCGTGGCGCTTGCTGCCGCTGACACCACAGGTCCCTCTTGTCCACGCCGCTTTCGTGGTGGTGGCTGCTGACCTGCCTATGTGCTCCCGCTCCCTGGCCACACTCACATACACTGACACATAAACGGACACACCCGGACACGCTTATCTGTACTGACTTACCTGACACACACTGCACCCACCGACTCTTGGCTGGGGGATGTGCTTGCCTTCGGGCTACGCACCTGCCCTTGCTCTAACCCGCTTACGGCCCCTCTGGGGTTCTCTTCCGGTCCATTCTATTTTTCCTAGGGCTCATCCCTCCTGGGTTTGTCAATGCTCTGGCCTACTGTAGTTGCTTATTTATCACCTGTTCATGCCTTATGGTTCTGCTATTTCAATGCATTTGATCTGTATTGTACCGCATCCTTTGGCCTCCCATGTCCGGCTGCCTCCCTTGGCTGGTTCCTCGTGCACCATTTCTGTTTTTATTTATGTATTTGTGTACTTGTTATTATGGTTTAATTTTTTTTATTTTTTTGGGCGGCATCTCTGCCTTTTGCTTGTGATTGCTCTGGGGTACTCCCCGTGTTTCGGTTTTGCTGTACTGCTCATCACTCCTGATTATGCCGGTACCTTCGCCCGATGTGGCGGCTGGTTTACCACTTTACTGTGCCTTATGATGCTGCTGTTATTTAAATGTATTTCATCTGTATTGTACTGCCTATCCGGCTGTTCTCTTTTTTATGGTTTTCTATGCCACTTGGCCACGAACCGTTGACACAACATGATTTCTCTCTCCACACACGCCCGTAACACCTCTAGTTCACTGTCCAGACCCTCTGCTAGCCATTCCAGTTAGTTATTGTTACGTATTACTAACTCCTTGTGCCATTTCTTCCCTTGGGGCTGCCTAGGCCCTGTCACTTTGCGCCTGCTTTTGTAGGGGCTGGGTGATCCCTCGCTCGCCTCGGCGTAGCGAGGTCTGTTTTTTTCACCCTTCCCGGCGCACTTAGTGCCTTTTTCCCTCCACGTTCTTCCTTGTCTCCCCTCCTTCCCCCCTTCTTGTTGTCCTTCTTTCTTCCACTCCCTTCCCTTTTTTCTTTGTATCTGCTCCTCCTCTTCTCCCCCCACCTTTTTTTTTCTCTTCTCTTCTCTCCCCCCGCCCGAGAGAGCCCGCTCACGTTTCTGTTTCTCTCCCTTAATGCCCGAGGGCTGAATATCCCAGAGAAGCGTTCCCATTTGCTCTGTGACCTACGGCGGGAGCGGGTTGATGTGGCCTTCATCCAGGAGACACACTTTGGAGAGGGTTCTGCGCCCCGTCTGTCCAACCATTATTACCCCACAGGCTTCTTTAGCAATACCTCGGGCTCCAAAACAAAGGGTGTCGCCATCCTGTTATCAAAATCTGTCCCTTTCCGGGAGCTGGCCGTGTTGGCGGACCCCGGTGGCCGCTTCCTGTTTCTTAAGTGTCTCATTGCTACCCAGACTTATACCTTCGCTAACCTCTACCTACCCAACCGGGGCCAACATGTTGCCCTGCGGACCGCCCTCGGTCGTCTCAACGACTTTAGCGACGGTGTCCTGGTGCTGGGCAGCGATTTCAATATCGCCCTCCACCCATATTTTGACACCTTCACCGGCACCTCCCGTTCTCCTACACATGTATTGCGCAAGATCCTCTCCCTCCTCTCCCAGTATCGTCTCGTTGATTGCTGGAGGGCCCTCCACCCGGCTGACCGGGATTACACGTTCTTGTCTGCACCTCACGGCTCCTGCTCCCGAATCGACTATTTCTTCCTCCTGTAACCACCATGCCGCCCTGTTAAGCAGAGCCCGCGTAGGCTTGACCACGTGGTCTGATCACGCCCCTCTGACTGTTTCCATTGGCTCTCCCCTCCTTCGTTCTTCCGAGCGCACTTGGCGCTTCAACGAGTCCCTCCTGGTGGATGCCAGCGTCTGCGCGGACACGGTCGACGCGATCTCGCAATATTTCCGTGATAACCTCACGGATGACACCCCACGCCTCACTGTATGGGAGGCCCATAAATGTGTTTTCAGGGGGCGCCTTATCAGTCTCTGCCCACGACGTAAAAAGGCGGAGGGCCTGTCGGTCTTGTCTCTCTGTGCCCAAATAGCAGCCGCGGAACGCGCCCATAAGAAATCTTTGTCTGGGGAGCACCTGCAACGTTTATTGTTGCTTCGGAAGGATCTGGCCTCTCTTTTGAACGCCAGATACCGCAGATCCTATTTACGGAATAGGGCGCTTTTTCATGAGCACGGGGATAAGTCGGGTAAATTCCTGGCACGGGCTCTTCGGAACTCCCGCCGCCTCGCCTATATCCCCAAGATTCGTTCCTCGGATGGGGTAGTGCGTCTTCTCCATTCGGACATCTCGGCCGGCTTCCTCAAATATTTTACTCCTGGGGGGATTCACCCTCTCAGGTCCCGCGCATCCGCGACTACCTCGTGCGCACCCTGACTCGGCGTCTACCGACTGAGGCTGCGGCAGGCCTGGATGCTCCTATCTTTCTCGCAGACTTTTCCTTTGCTATCAAGTCCTCTCGATCTGAGAGATGTCCCGGCCCTGACGGATTCCCCCTGCAATATTATTCCCGTTTCCACGAACAGCTTGGCCAGCATTTTGTGGATGCCTTTAATTCTATTCTGGATGGCGGCCGGATACACCCGCACTCCACTTTGGCATCCATTTTTTCTTATCCCGAAGGAGGGCAAGGATCCGGAACATTGCGGCAGCTACCGCCCGATCTCCCTGCTTAACGCGGATGTAAAGCTGTTTGCTAAAATCTTTGCGAACAGACTGAAGCCTTTTCTTCCTGCCTTGGTACACCCGGACCAATCGGGCACTATCCGCGCCCCCCAGCCTAATGCATTTGGCAAGGTCCTCTTCCATACCCTCTGCCTTCCTCTCCACGGACGCCGAGAAGGCGTTCGATCGCGTGGATTGGACCTTTCTGTTGACCACTCTCGAACACATGGGCTTTGGGGCAGGCTACCTCTCTTGGGTCCACTCGTTGTACTCTGCTCCTTCGGCACGGCTTTGGATCAATGGGCTCTTGTCGGACTCTTTTTCCCCATTCGTAATGGCACCCGGCAGGGCTGCCCCCTGTCTCCGTTACTGTTTGTGCTCACTCTCGAGCCTCTTCTACAAGCTATCCGGCTGAATCCTGACATCACTGACATACCGGTTGGCGACACTCAACATAAGATCCTGGGTTATGCTGACGACCTTCTTTTCGTTTCGCTCGCGGCCGCGTTCCCGTTCTGTCGGTGCGATGCAAAATTGCGTTATCTCGGTGTTTGGCTGTCTGCGGACTTCTCCCAACTTTTCCCTATAAACTTCCTGCCTATTCTTTCTGCGTTGCGCGCTGACCTTGCTTGATGGTCTCGGCTCACTATCTTCTGGGTGGGAAGGATTAACTCAATCAAGATGAATGCTATGCCCCGGCTTCTCTATTTGTTTCAGACCCTTCCCATTCGCGTACCACCTTCCTTTTTCGCCACACTTCGCACTCTCTTCCTTCGATTCGTTTGAGGTATTGTCTCTCCACGGATTAAACATAGTGTGCTCGTCCTGCCGAGGGACAGGGGTGGCCTGGCTCTGCCCTGCCCCCGCACATACTATCGGGCCTGTCACCTTCTGCGTGTCCTTGAATGGGCTATGGGTGGGGGCTGAGAGTGCTTCGCTTTCTGTTCCGACGAGTTATTTGCCCTGGCTCACCGCTGCCTGTGCCAGTCGTGTAGCTGCTTCTCACCCTTTTGTCTCTGCGACGCTCGGGGTGTGGCACTCCTTGCTCCGCGCTACCACCATCTCCACTATTCCTTCCCCCTTACACCGATCCGTGACAACCCTGCCTTCCCCCCGGGGTTGGGAGTGGACCTCTTCCCTGAGGTGGCGGCTAGGGGGGTGTCCGGGATTGGGGCCTTCTTGTCCTCCCGTGGCTTGAAGCCGTTGGGAGACCTGGTGGCTGCTGATCCGCCGGCCCCTCTTGACCGGTTCCACTATGCCCAGCTGGGCAACTTCTTTTGGACTCTGGTCCGTAAACATGAGGTCTTCCGGGACCTTACTGTCTTCGAGAATCTTTGTGTGCGAGACGAGACCCCGGCTCACGGTATGTCTCTGCTTTATGGACTTCTTCTGCCTGCTGTTTACCCCGCTACTCCGCCCCATGTAAGGAGGTGGGAGAGTTCCCTGAATCTGACCCTTACGGAGGGGCAATGGCATAAGATATCGATCCTCACTCACCAGTGCTCTATCAATAACAGAGACCAGGAGATGTCCTATAAGCTCTTGGCCGGTTGGTACCGTCCTCCGTCCACGCTAGCCCGATAATCCCGACATACGGGATGAATGCTGGAGGTGTGGGGCTTCCCCGTGTTCGCTCCTTCACTTATGGTGGTCATGCCCTCGGATGCTCTCTTTTTGGACCACAGTCCATTCCATTGGCCAAGCTCTTACTGACAGACAGCTGCCGTTCACCCCCGAGTTCCTCCTATTACTGCATATGCCCTATCCTGTCTCTTGGTACAAGTCTACGTTACTCCGTCATCTCCTGGTGGCGGCCAAATCTATAATCCCCCTGCACCGGGGTGACCCTGGCCCGCCCTCGATTCGGGAGTGGATCCTGCGGGTGGAGCGGAGACGTATCCTTGAGGAGCTGATGTGCTCGGTGGACGACAGGTCTGAAAAACATCTTCGTCTCTGGTATCATTGGGTGCCCCTATACCTATCGGGCCCCAGGGTCCGCCCTCACCTGGCGGCCACACCTGCTCTGTAGTCCCACCTTGCCTACCCCCTCCCTTTTTTTTTTTCCCTTTTCTTCCCGTTCCCGTCCATTTCTGCCCTCAGCTTCCTGTCTCCCTTTCCCCTTCCTGGATCCTTTGTCTTATTGTCCTCTTCCCGGTCCGTCACGATACCGCGTGGGTACCTTCTTTCCGGTTGCCCGAGGTGCCCCATCCACTGTGCTGTACCCAAGCCCCGACTTCCCTTCGATGTCGGTTGCTTTTCGCCTCCCATGTGGGGCTGGCCCCTGGCTGTCCCCGCCTCTATAGTTTACCGGACTGGTCGGCCCCGCTCCACTCGGAGCCTTTCACACATACTACATCCTGTTGTGTCACGGGCCACGACGTTGTCGCTTCTCTGGTTTTGATTGGTCCATCATGTTTCCGTTGTCATGCTGCTGACTCAGATATGTTGTTCCCGACTGTATACCCATAATGCTGCATATTTTTTCTTACTGCATATGTTGTAATGGATTTGGACTGTACCCTCATCCGTGTCCCCCCCCTTTTATGTTTTTGTCCCCCCCCCCCTTTGTTTGATGCTCCAAAAAAATGC
Organism: Spea multiplicata; assembly: GCA_009364415.1. NCBI lineage: Eukaryota > Metazoa > Chordata > Amphibia > Anura > Pelobatidae > Spea > Spea multiplicata. The sequence continues at coordinate 21,931,049 of VKOC01000008.1, forward strand.
TTAATAAACATTGATTTACCCTAAAAAATAATATGGATAGATATTTTTTTGTGCATTATTTATATATAATAAAATAATCCGTAGAGGATAAGCGGGCTCCCGCGGCCCCCTATTCTTTCATCACACAAAAGAAGTTTTTAAGGGACAAAACCAGAATTGTGTGGCTAATGTGTATGAAATTATAGCGTACACCAACCCTATTTATCCCCATGACGATTTTCTACCGTGTGTCAATTACTTTCACGCGATAAAATTGTTTGCGACCCTTCTCTTTCATTCCGTTGCCCTTTTTCTGCAGAAGCTGCCGCCTTGTACTAATGATGTAGGCGAGCGGCTTTTGCTTAAAGCTGGCTTGAGCGTTCTCTTTGTCAAGAGGCTATTCTATGAATCCGCGCCTCTTATAACCGGGTGGAGGACGGCTCAGTATTAGATGCACCTATTATAACCGCTAATACGATAATTAAACATCTCTTTTTTTGCTCAGCATTATTATTAAAGTCTTTTTCTACTTTATTAACGTATCATTGGTGTAAAAAGTGAACGATATATACTATTTTCCTCATTAGACTAGTTATTAGCATAACGGTTTGCATGTAACCCCCGTGCAAATTACGCTCATAAATATTTAAATAGAACAGATATTCCAATTTCGTACAAAAATATAAATTTAAGACTTGCTTTGAATTTAAGAATGGTGTGATTGAGGTTTAAGGGCAGGAGGGACTATTTTATATCCTTGGGTATGAGTACAGAGGATTCATATTTCCAATGTCACAAACCCACCTAGAATAAAGAAATTCAAGATGGCGGCTCTCGGTGACCTGAGGCTAGGGCAGATTCCTAATTTTCCTTTTTCATAGAATAAATGTTTTAATCCTTTTATTTATTTATTTATTTTAGGATGGGTGCAACTATGATTTGGAGATGATGGCCTACTTGCACAAGGAGGATGTGTACGGACCAGAGAAATGTACGGAAGGGAACCTCGTCCGCTCCGCCGGCAGTCTTAAGGTCACCAAAAAGCGTAACAGCAAAGGAAAGACTTGCGACAAGGGATCCGGATTGACTGCTTTGGAACCCGATGAAGATTTCATGCCTCTCTTCAAAACTACAAAAACCAAGGACTCCAAACGCCCCGAGGACCCCGGACGTACGGATTCCGAAGCAAAAAGCGAACATGGTGCTGATCTAGAACGTGTCAATGACGTGTATCCACCTGGAATGGATGTATGCAGTGAAATGGATAACAGCGAGGCTGGCTCTAGAACCGTAAGCAGTCCAACGTCTGAGCATAAAGACCGGTTATCTCCACGATCCGGCGGCGAAGCATCTGAAGGCCGCGCTTTTTCACATGCTAAGCCTGACTCGAGCTATCCCGAATTCAAGGGAGATACATCCTCTTTCTCATCAAGTATGTTTTATGCTCCTCGGTCAGATTGTGTCGTCTTCGCGGAGTTTGATGGCGACCCAAAATGTCAATTTGCGAATATTTTATCAAACGTCAAAAAGTTTTTGTCCGATTCGCCCCCTGAAATCGGCGAACTTGATTTCCTCGATGATTATCGTAAATCTACGGCTGAAAACCAATCTTGCGACCGCTTTTTTTCTCTCTCCCCGTGTGAGAAAAGCCCACCCGATCCACTTACGCAAGTAGCTGTACCTGGCGCGATGCAGACGGATCACCGTCCAACTGAGGCTTGCAGTCGTTTAGATGACCTTATTACATCTGCCGACGAGATGGAAGATTATACAACCCCTGACGTGTCTTTAGTGCCGGAACTTCTGATGGATCCACCTTGTGGTGGAACCGATGCTTCGGATGACCTTGGCGTAGCAAACAGGGATGCTTCTAGAACCAGTAGCACCAAAGAGGCTCAAGATGACGGAGGCAATCATGATCCGGAGTGGGATGACGGTGACATTGAGGAAGCTGAAAATGATGTTTCTCGGACTAAATGCCCCACAGACGAAAAGAGCAACGGAGCAAAGGTAGCTCTAGGTGATAGGACCGTCGTCGAGACCGTAGTTGACCAAATGGAAGACAGCTTTGACTTGTTTGAAGACGATCTGTTCCGTGACATTGACCAAGAATCCCTGGAAAAGAGCCCCAGCCAGGCAACCACACAAGTCAACTTCAACATGATTGACCCAGCTGTTTTGCTTCAGGACAGGCCGGGTCAAGATTGTGATGACGGTCTAGATGAGAAAATAGATGAGGAGGACGAGTTTGATTGCTCCGGAGAATTGTTTTCTGTTAATTTTGATCTCGGATTTTCCCTGGATGACGACGGCGAGGAGCCGCCGGAAAGTGAATCGCCTGAGACAAACGAGAAGGAGACGTCTCCCGATCGTTTCAAGGTCCCCAGTCCCCCCAAGAGGGCAAATATTATCGGAGGCAACGTGTCTACCCCTCTGACATCTTGCGTCGAAAGGTCAATGTTTTTGGAAGCGACTGAAGAAAACATATCGGACTTTTCACCTTTGCAGCCAGCGAAAACCAGATTCTCTCTCACCCCCCGTAACCCCCTGCGCTCAGCATCGTTTAGAACGCCGGCAGGTGAAAGGCCGGAGACCCCCGCGACTCCTTTGTCTTCGCCGGCCAAATTTGACCTTGAGACACCTACGACGGCAAAGACAAGAGATGGCGGCGAATCAGAGAGAAGAAGAAAGGATACTTTAGATGCCTCCATAACAATCGGTAAGGATCCTGAATATGAAGAGTTACGTTTGTCCAACCAACTTTTTGTCATAAAGCCCTTGTTTTCCAACAAATAATGGTTGATAATGTATAGAGTTAATTGACCTTGGGCAGACGATGGTTTCAGATTTAGCAGCGATAGATGTATCTCTGAATGCTTTCTTCTTTTTCTTAATCGCGTCGGGATTGCCGCATTTGTTGTTTCCCAACAGGAACCAGCCCCGAAAGCGAAGACGACGTGCTCTTCAAAAGGAAAAGAAAGTTTGCGAAGGCCAACGTCCTCACGTCCCCGGAGGTAAGACCTTGAAATGCAATCGTGTTATTCAGCCTTGCGCACAGGTTCCCTTTTTCCTCTATTAACGCGTTTCCTAATTGCTTTCAAGTCCTTGAGCAGCGCCTGTGACTCCGAGTCTCCGATTCCTGTCGCTAAGAAGCGCAGACGCGTTCTGGACACGGTGAGTCTGAAAACTGTTTCACCATCTCGTGACACGGAGGGAAAGCCTGGGTTTAAATCACCAATGTGTCCCTTTATTCATAGGGGGGGCTGTCTGTGTCTGTCTATGGAGTTCAGCAGCGAACGTCACTTGCCTGAATTCATCTACATGAGTCGGCCGTCGTATGCTCTTTATTCATAGCTGAGCTCTGTGGTCCGAGGTGTTGGGGGGGTCTCTGCTGAATACCCGCATACGCATTTACCCCGTTCATGTCTCCTCAGCTATTTAGAGTGCAGGCCATGTCTTCTTTTTTTATGAGGGTTGTTGGAGATGTTCTAACGAGACCCCTCTTGTGCGTTTGCAGATCCTATTGAGATCAATGCAGCCAATAAAAAAGCACAAAACACTGAGGCGTTCCACTGCAGCTCAGGGGTTGCAGCTTCTAAAGCTCAGCGCCAAGGTATTCTACAAAGTCTGCTTGATGCTTTAAACTGCGTTTAGTAGACATCGGTCTTGGGTTATCTAGAAGTTGATAATACTCAAACGCCAAACACTTTTTTTTAAATATTATTTATCATGCATTTTGTTTCCTTTTGTGCCTTTAAAAGACAATATATCATTGCGCAAAACGTTTAAATGTCTTTTACCGGTAAGTTTCTAATTTCGTTATGAAACGAGCCGTCGCAGAGGGAAATAAATTTTAATTATCGAAGGCTGAATGTTTCTAAGCAACCGTGTGGAGAACACAGAAGCCTTTTCTTTTCTGGGTACAAGGCCGGGAGAGAGCGCGAGGCGGGTGAACGCGTCCTTGCCGGTTTGCCGTACGAACAGCCGGTAATCGCCTATTGTTCTCTCCCAATGCTGTTTATGAAATCCGCGATTGAAGGTCCTCGCGTCTCAGAATGTGTGTCAATGAAAAAAAACAAACATTTCGAAAGGCTAAACAAATTGTTATCTTTTTTAAAACTTTTTCTTTTCCCTCTCCCAACATGATAAATTTTTAACCCAATATTGAAATAATGTAAGAAACGAAGATGGAAAAATATCATTTTTATTTATATTTTAGTATAAATATTGGTTGAGTGCGTAACTTGATATCGGGGGGCATGACCCTTCTAATGTTGCCTCTTTTATTAAACAGCCGGATTCATGCGACGATGGTGAGGATGATGATGATGACTTTAAGTCTCTTCCCCGTTGCCGCGAGGAAGCCGCTGGTAATTTGAGAAAGTTGCGTCAAAGTGTGAAAAGATCAAGACCCCAAAAGCGCCCAAAGGTAGGGGGGGGGCTCCATGGTTGTGGTTAAAAGTAGATTTGTTTTAGAGTTTGCCCCAATAAATCTTGTGGGGGGCTCCATTAAATGTGGGAATAAAATAATGGTCACAGGACATATTTTTTCTTCCATTGTCTAAAAAGACACTCTAAGTGTTTAGCCAAAGAAGATCAAGCCAGGGGGGATCGGTTACATGATGTAGAATAAAATAACATGTCGAAGAGCCCCTTCTAGACTGAGAACTCATCCGATAATTTTCATTAAATATATATATATTTTTTTAACATTTTATGGGTCTACCTCTGATCTTAGAGATTTCCATAGACCCTAATATTCAAAAACAATCAAATAATAATTATCCTTGATTATCCATGCTCTCAGATCACAATATCATGTTGTAAATAATGTTTCCTCTAGTCTTCAGGGGTATCGTCGGCCTGTAGCGCTCTCCATTTCTGATTGTTCCCGGTCCGTGGGGTTACGGGGCATTGAGGGCAGAGACGCACTTGTAGGTTTAGCTTCAGGGGGCTCTTGGCTCAACTTAACGTTATCGGGCTTAAAATGAAACAAAATCTGCCCTTTTACTTCCTAAACTTCTCTTGATTCCCGCGTTTTCCCCGTAGCACGCGGCGCGACTATTTATCGACGACGAAGCGGAATTGTCCTCGGAAGGAGCGGAATTTGTTTCTTCCGATGAAGATGTGCGTTCGGATAATGAGCAGGACTCGTCCCTCGTAGGGTTTTTAAACGACAACACTCAGCTTTCTCAGGGTTTAAACGGTAAGCGATGTCAATGCACCCCCAAGGGGGGGGGGGATTTCTCCGGCTATTGCAGGACTTCTAATGAGTCTCAGACCGGAAGATACAAAGTCGCTAATGTCTCCGATCTTGTGTGTTCACACAGATCGTTCACACATCGTTTTCTGCCCACAGATTCTGAGATGCACGGTATATACTTGAAGTCTGTGCGTAGCCCGGCGCTTGCCAACCAATTCAAAATGGCGGCCAGAAGGAAACCCAGCATGGCAGTTTTCTCCCAGGTATGTGGAGACGTGCGCGGGTACTGTATGATGTCAATAATGTCTGTGTATAGGAGGGACAAAAGGCCTGTTGTGGAAATCAAACGTTGTGCTGACCACTAGACTTCTTTGAATGTATCAAAGTTTATTCCGGATATAAGCAGCTGCAGGGAGATCTGCACAAAAACAGGCAAAATCTTACAGCTTTACATTATCACACACTATATATACACATTGATAACCAAAGAAAATAAGTAAACTCCTACTAAAGGCTGGCATAGTTGTAATATCTCTGGGTTTACCATAAAAGGCAAAAGTCTATATATTTTATGTTCCTCTACAGAACAGTGCATCAGACTCTTATCACCAAATTGCAGAAAACAGTTAACCTCTTCCTACCCACACTCTCCACAGATTCCACAGTCCCCCCTTTCATGCTTTAAAGATTCCATGAAGCATGACTGTTAGGCATTCACCCACTGCGCTCGATCTATTTGTGGGCAGCCAAATCTTGGTCAGCGTCATATACAGATAATAAACCTATAAATTCTTGGTTTTTAATGTCTTGAGTATTCTTGGTTTGGATATTAGAATCTCCATTAGCACTAGAGGGACATTCATGAAGGGTCTTATCAATTAGAACCGGGTAATGGGCAATAGATGAGGTAGCAGAATTCCAACAATTAAGGAGTAAAAGCTTCAACACTGCTCTGGAGGCAAATCTGGTTGCGAGGAACAAAGCCCCTTTAATGAAACCATAGAAAATGTTTGATCCTAACGACACCCCAAACCAACTACCATATTTGCTTGATTATAAGACGACCCCCAAAATCTGAATAT
>VKOC01000008.1:21937412-21957104 GCA_009364415.1 Spea multiplicata
GTTGGTTTATACCTGCAATGCTATGTTTCCATGTGTTGTTTATTTGATCTATACCTGAACTACAGGGTGTAAGTAAAAGAGCGGTATGGTTTAGCGAATGAGGGGATAAAGGGACTCTGGGGATGATTACAGGGGAGAGGACCTCTCAATGTCACGGTGCAGGACTGACTCTCACGGTCTTCCCCTGATCTGCAGTCAGTGTGGGAAATATTTTTTTTTTAGTATGGTAGCGGAGGGAGTGATTGCATGCAAGAAAGCGTTGAGTGGGGCCCAAGGAAATGCTTGGGTAGGGTCCAATTTTTTCACTATAAAATATATTGGCAGCAGGGTCTAATATTTATATATATATAGGCAGCAGGGGCAAATATTTTATATATGTTTTGGCAGCAGGGGCTAATATTTATATATGTTTTGCCGGCAGGGGCTAATATTTGTTTATATATTGGCAACAGGGTCTAATATTAATATATATTGGCTGCAGGGGCTAATATTAATATATATAGGAAGCAGGGACTAATACTATATATATTGGCAGCAGGGTCTAATATTAATATATATCAGCAGCAGGGGCCAATATTATTATATATTGGCAGCAGGGGCTAATATATATTGGCAGCAGGAGCTGATATTAACATATATTGGCAGCAGGGGCTAATATTAATATTTATTGACAGCAGGGTCTAGTATTTATATTCATATTGGCAGCAGGGTCTAGTATTTATATATATATATTGAGAGCAGGGGCTAATATTAATATATATTGGCTGCAGAGACTAATAATATATATTGGCAGTAGGGGCTAATATTAATATATATCGGCAGCAGGGTATAATTTTTATGTATATCAGCAGGGTATAATATAAGTATATATCCGCAGCAGGGGCTAATATCAATATATATCCGCAGCAGGGGTTAATATTAATATATATCAGAAGCAGGGTGTAATATTTATATATATCGGCAGCAGGGTCTAATATTTATATATATTGTCAGCAGGGGCTAATACTAAAGAATGAAAAATAACTGCCAGTGCAGCTGTTATTTTGAAATCATATTTCAATCACGGTCTTTACTTCAAAGAGATAAGTGCATATTATGTAGTTAAAAATGCACGTCTAACGTGTATATATATATATATATATATATATATATATATATATATATACTTTTATATATATAGAATAGTATATATATAGTGTATATGTACCATTTTATAATTGGCCCCCCTACTTTGGTCCCTGGCCCCCCATGTGCCCCCCCTAAATATGAAAGCTGGAGACGCCACTGCTGGTGACTCACCAATGAGTCCGGTGTCAGCAACGGGAAGCAGCGAAACTATGCACTCCGAAGCCTTGTTCATTTTGTTCACTTCTGTGCTGTGCTAATAGTTATTCAGGCCTTACTTATTCAAGCACCTCTACCAATGACGTAGGCTTGAATAACTTTATTAAACAGCACATAAGTTAACAAAATGGACAAGGCTTCGGAGTTTGTAGCCTTCGTATGTTGGTCTGGCCCTCTAAAACCATTCCAATTTCTCATGTGGCCCCATGGGAAAATTAATTGCCCACCCCTGATCTAGATGTTTGCCAACACCCCGGCAGACCGGCATGCATATTCATGGAATGTTAATTATTTGCCGTTCTGCTGTTTTAATCCGAAATAGAATCTTGACATTTGTAGCTGTTCTTTGTAAGTTTGTAAATGTATCTTTTGGTTTAGGGAGCGCAACAGGGGGCAATCGAAGGAGATTTTGCTTTATGTATAAGCTTATTCCATGGATACGAGCTTCTTCTACAGATGGGAACTCGATCGTTGTACAGCTATCTCCGGACCATAATGGATGGATCTAAAGGTATCCATGATTTATTTAATCAAAATGTGTCACTTACTCACACTCTCTCTTACGCTCTCATTCACTCTGTCTTACGCTCTCATTCACTCTCTCTCTCTTATGCTCTGTTACTCTCTCATTCACTCTCTCACTCAGCCAACCCCTTCTGTGTCCCTGGCTCCTTTTCTCCTCTTCTTGTTCTTTAGTCTTTGTCCGCTTCTCCCCGGCCTCTGCTCCACTAACCAGACCTCTTGGAGTTAATTCATTAAATCCAGAAGGCAAAAATAAGGTGACAAAAGCTTACTTTTTGGGGGGTCAAATGTCATTACACAACTTAGATGAGAGCCAGCTTCAATCATCATGTGCAACAAATATTAAGAGCTTGCAAACATGTGGTCTCCAAACCTTGGGCAGGACATAATTCTTCTTCTAATCGATAGTATAGTGGTTACCTGCAATAGTTCCCGCACGTTTCTATCTGGTACGTAAATCCGCTGGGTCTCTGATCATCAGGGTTACGTTTCTCATACTGTGATAACATTGGATCGTCGACAGCTTCAGATTCCGCTTCTTTTAATAACCTCCTACTGAATTGTGTTGCGCAGGCATGACCCGAGCACGGAATGAACTCGGTCGGAACTGCGACTTCATGGAGCTCTACGAGCAGCTGGAGACCATGTTCTACGACCCCAACAGCACCGGGGGCAATGGAGGTCTTCTCTTCAACACCAGTCTAAGTTGGTTACGTTCTGCTTTATTTTAATCGTTCACTCGGACTTATGTATTTAAGTGTTTCCATTACATCCCTGAGATACCTTAGTCTTTCTTGATAATTTTTATCCGGGGAACCGTAGGGCCGCTGAAATATGTTCTGTATCCATTTCTGGGGGTCCTTCCCTTTGTGATAAACAGGAATAAACACGATTGAGATTCTGGAAGGTGCTTTGCTGGCAGTCAATTTGGTTGATCTCGTTGGAGGATTGTAGAACCCTCTCGGATTTCTTTAATGCCGTCTGCGTTCCGTTATCGCGCCTACAGCTTAGAAACGTTGTCTCGTTTTCCCTGATCTGTTATGTGGGTCAAGGTTGTGTGATAATGTAATGTTATTATTTATGCAATGGCTTTTATAATTCTTCAGCAAAATACAATTTGTGGAAGCATTTAATGTAAGCAGTTACTAAAAGCTCTCCGGAAAATGAATCCATCCCCCCGCCAGGAACCTTTGCTCTTTATCACTGGATTATAAAACCCCATTTGTGTGTTAATGCTATATAACTATCCGGTGTCAGGGCCGGCCGCATGGGCACACCGAGCAAATGCCCTCTGGGCTGCTGGCCGACAGCCACACGCTAGCCTTGTCTTCTGTTTGAGCTGTCGGCCTCACATAATCAGGAGGCCGCTGGCCTTAAAGTGCCAGGGCCAATCCGTCATCGCCAGTCCTGGCCCTGCTCCTATTGGTTCCCTCATTTGCATAGCACATTTTCCCAGCATGCTCCTCACCTCTTGCTGGTGTGTTTTATATGTAAATATAACACATATAGCTTTAAATGTTCTCTTCCGTCCGTCTTTTCTTCTCACGGTTGATTCTGCGCTTGGTGAAAATATTTTTTTAGTAAAGGCCCCAGTTTCTGGACCTCTAAGGAAATTCCTTTCTTGATGATGTTTGTTTCCACCTCCAGGATCTGAAGTGAAAAAGCCGTTCCTATACAGCCATCCAAAACTAAAGAAGTTGGAGGAAGTCGTCGTTCAGCATTTCAAATCTTGGAATAAAAACAAAAGTAATTTTATTTTAATTTATTTTCCTTTTTATTTATGTATTGATAATACAGATTACTGGGTATAGAAATAATATGATGCATTTCTTGCACTTGGCAGCGTGCTTCCCAATCGTTCATTATCCTAGGACCACCTTTGATAAGTCCTCAGGAAGACATGGGGGGCTGCGTGGACAACAGAGTGCTTACTAGTATAAAGTGCTGGGGGTGTTATTCTGATACGTGCTGGGGAGGTGTTATATTACTGCATTACAGCGCTGGGATGGGTGTAGGAACACTTAAAAATCTGAGGGGGCAGCATTTCCCCATCAGATCCCCACTGCATGGTATAGATTAACTGAATAAGACATACAAACATGTATTTGCAGGTAATATATAAATAATGTATGCGAAACATAGCGTAGCAGAGTATGCACGGTATAATCAACTGAGATTCACATAAAAAGTCGAGCATTAAAGGATAGAAACCACCCTAAATTACAGGCATAGAATTAATCAGGTCTGCACACCCCCAAGGCAATGCCCCTGGCGTACATTCTCCGTGCATATAACACTGACCACCGCCGCTCAGATTACACAACAAATACAGCTCCCGGCTGAGCCAACCTTTTGTCCCCACGCGCCCGGCCGTGAGCCAACCTTTCTGTCCCCACAGCAGCCCGGCCGTGAGCCAACTTTGTCCCACACAGCCCCGCGTGAGGCCAACTTTTCCTACACACAGCCCGGCCGTGAGCCACCATTTTGTCCCACACAGCCCGGGCGTGAGCCAACTTGTGTCCCCAAAACAGCCCGGGGAGCCCAACTTTGTCCCCAAACAGCCGGCGTGAAGCCAACTTTTGTCCCCCAAACGCCCGCCACGTGGTGGCGTGAGCCAACTTTTTGTCCCCAAACAGCCCAGTTCACAAATAATTAAAGCAATTCATCCACACATTAATTCATTATTTCACTCATTCACACAATTCATCCACACATGGATTAATTCATTCTCCTACTCATTCACACAATTCATCCACATATTCATTCATTCTAACTCTTTATTTCAATAAACTTACTACCCCCCTTTTGTTACTTTTATCCCCACTTCACCCCCCTTCTTACACTATCTACCCTCTCCCTATCCCCCTTTGTAGGTTACTTACCGTGCAGTCCTGTGGTGGGAGTGCGAGGCCTCTCCCTGGCTGCTCTGCCGAGATGCGCACAGCTTCACTGCTGAGCACCGACATATGACGTCATATGCCGGTGCTCAGCGTGAAGCGCCGGCACCGAGACAGATGCCTCACGCTCCCACCACTGCAGTCGGGGCAGCGTTGTGGCGGCAGGGAGCAGGTGAGACAGAAGGATGACGAGTGGTTGCTGAAAATGACCGCTCGGCACCCCTCTCCTCCTGTGGCGTTTCTATAGGGGGGGATTTCTTCATCTATCCCCCACTTCCCCCCTGGTTCCTATGTTCATGCACTGGGGGATATATAACTGTATACAGTGCTGGGGGGTTATTACTGTATACAGGGCTGGGGGGGTATATTACTGTATACAGGGTTAGGGTTTATGAAAGGCATAACTCAGTCTGTTGACTTTTATCCTTTACAAACAGCATATTTAAAATTGAGCTTCTTGAGAGTAAATTATATGGCATTTTGGGCACTATTATTTTCCTGTTGCCTGCAATGCGAACCAAGGAAGCACATTTAGAAGGAGTAACCCTGTGAAGGGAATTATCGACCTGAGCGCATCCGACAGATGATGAAAGATCAAATAACTTTACCAACTATTTATTTCAAAATAATGTTTTCTTTCTTCTTTTTTCCGGGGGGGGGGGGCATTTAGACCAGAAAACAAATTCTACGCCACATAAAGTTCAAAATGTACTCGTTGTGCTCTTCATCTACTCCCGCTATCAATTTGTTTTAATTAAAGTGATCATTTTTTCCTTTTTTTTTTTTTGCGCCTGTATTATGCGAGGCTTTAGTCGGACAAACAGTTCTCGGCTCGAGTGATTTCCGGGGCGGCCATTGATTAAGGGCTTTTTATCTAGGCCAGCTCACAGTGGCTAATTTCACGAGGGTAAAATTGCGAGGAAAAAAATCAATTTCTATGATTTGCTCATTTTGTCATGCAGGACTATAATAGTGGGGGGGAGAAGGTGCTCTTGGTCCTGACTTTTATGGATCAATCATCTCCGGAACTTCACATACGCTAATTAGAACGTTGTTAATTGATCTTCACCACCCCCCACATCACCACCACTTCCAATGTAGACGAATGACATTGTAAGTGGGACTTTAGTGTTTGCTGAGTACAAAGCGTAGAGCGAGCTTTAAAACAACTTGTACCGAACCAGGAGAGTCTGTCTTGACCTCCACGGCTTGTCCTACAGCGCCGGCCTACAGACGTCTCAAACCTCTATGAGGCTGTCCCGCTTTGCTTACGCGTATAAAATAAATATCCGGCGTCGCTTTTAAAGTAGACCTTCGGAGCCTGTGACATTGATATACGTACGTGGAATCTTTCCGCAGACCAGAGCGCCCCCGACCAAAGTCCCGAAGACACTCGCATTATGATCTTCTCGTCCTTCCGAGACAGCGTCCAAGAAATTGCCGAGATGCTCGACCGACACCACCCAACGGTCCGAGTCATGACCTTCGTGGGACACTCGAGCACCGGCAAAGGTGTCAAGGGCTTCACTCAGAAAGAACAACTTGAGGTACAAAAAGAACTTTTGGAGTAATGCTCCTCAAACGTTTTAATAAAAAATATTTTTTGGTTCCTCCTTTTGAAAGAATGTTCTGCCGTGATCAGAAGGTGGAAGCCCTACAACCCCGCGCCAGGAGCGCGTTGCGATATGTTTTGAGGTTTCTCTTAGTCGTAAGCAGAGATCCAGCGGGCCTGGGTTAAAATGGCTGTTGCCCTTCCCGTTACACAGGTGGTAAAGCGATTCCGCGAAGGCGGATATAATACTCTAGTCTCCACCTGCGTGGGGGAAGAAGGCCTGGACATTGGCGAGGTGGATCTGATCGTTTGTTTCGACGCCCAGAAGAGTCCGATTCGTCTCGTGCAGAGAATGGGCCGAACTGGAAGGAAACGCCAAGGACGGATTGTCGTCATACTGTGTCAGGGACGCGAGGAGCGGGTAAGCCATTGTTTAGGGATAATTTGCCTTCTAGGTCGACTATCCAAGATTAAAGCGGAAGTCCCACCATACTTTGCTTATTGTGATGGGAACTAATCACTGGGACATATTGCGCATGTGTTGAGACCAATTGGGACCTGCCGTTACATGTTCCACGTAGAACATGTTTGTGATTAAATCCCCCATCCCCACTGTTTTAAATGTCTTTTCTGGACAGACCTATAACCAGAGCCAAAGCAACAAGAGGAGCATCTACAAGGCGATGTTTGGGAATCACCAAACTCTTCAGCTCAGTAATCAAAGTCCCCGCATGGTTCCAGAAGGGTTAAATCCGAAAGTCCACAAGATGTTCATCACTCAGGGGGCTTACGAGACGAAGGAAAGTTTGCGTCCTTCCCTCAAAGACAGGAGGTCCAGCCTTGGACACCGCAAATCGATATTTAATGGTGAAGGTATGTTCTTTTCCTACTCTTTCCATGAAATAGTGGGGGTCCCCAAAAAAGGAAGGCATAGGCACCCTTTTCTTGAAGCGAGTTGTGGTTGTATCCTATTGGCTGAATAAGGCTTACAGACTTCACTTGTGGGGGGCAATAAATAGTCACTAAATTGACCTCCCAGCCCCAACGCGGGGATCCCCCTGGTTTTGGTTGACCTACACCACCAACTTAGTCCAAAATGTATAATGCAATGATACGTATTTCTACCCACGTTAAGAATAAATGGATATATTGAGGCACATTTTATGGTCTTGGAAGTATGGAAAGGCTTATGATGTGCTTACTGAAAACATTGTCCTGTGAATGTTTTTTTGGGGTCTTTTTTTTTTTTTTTTTAGCAGATGCTATTAAAGAAGGTTGGTCGATGACACATTCGGAATTTAACTCCTGGAAGGCATTGTACCGGCTCCAGGAATCGGATGGGATTACTGACGTGGTGCTGCCAAAAACACCGTTTGAGTGCTTCAGAGTTCCCGTTGAAAGGACTGTAAGTCCGGGGGGCCAGGTATACTAAACGAGAAAGTGTTTCTGGGTGTTTATAGATTAAAAAAAGGAATGTATATGTATAAAATTGAATCTCCCATAAAATTGGCGGAGAACTTTTTAATTAAAATTTGAACCCTCAAATCGGATTAACCAATCAGAAAAAGTGCTAAAAGAAATGACGGAAAACAAGGAAAATGCTAAACAAAAGCAGCAAGAGTCGTTCAAGCCGTCAATAATATTATATACATTAGGGTTTGTTTTGTTCACCTTTGGAATGTGTCTTATTTTTTTCCCCCTCCCTTAATATAGGAAGAGGAATCCCCGGGTGGAAATGTCCGGGCGCTTTCCCTGACCGAATGGAGCGTCTGGCAGAACCGGCCTTTTCCTACGGAAATTGTAGATCATTCGGACAGATGTCGGAACTTCATAGGGGTCATGGAAATGATTGAGATGATGAGGATTGAGGAGGTGAGGATGTCCTGGTTACTGTGAAGTTCCAGCTTATTAATGGCTTGTCTTAAAGGAAATATTTTTATATACACTTATGATGTCTTTTTTAAGAAAAAATAAATATATATATAGATATATACATTTGTATATAAAATAATGTATAACTATATTTATATATATATAATATAATATATATAGATAATTATATAATAATGCTGTATTCTTGTATTCTTATATAATAAAATAATCCGTACAGGATAAGCGGGCTCCTGCGGCCCCCTATTTTTTCATCACACAAAAGAAGTTTTTAAGGCACAAAACTAGAATTGTGTGGCTAATGTGTCGGAAATTATAGTGTACAGTACACCAACTCTATTTATTCCCATAACGATTTTCTACCGTGTGTCAATTACTTTCACGCGATAAAATTGTTTGCGACCCTTCTCTTTCATTCCGTTGCCCTGTTTCTGCAGAAGCTCTGCCGCCTTGTACTAATGATGTAGGCGAGCGGCTTTTGCTTAGCACTGGCTTGAGCGTTCTCTTTGTCAAGAGGCTATTCTATGAATCCGCGCCTCTTATAACCGGGTGGAGGACGGCTCGGTATTAGATGCACCTATTATAACCGCTAATACGATAATTAAACATCTCTTTTTTTTGCCCAGCATTATTATTATAGTCTTTTTCTACTTTATTAACGTATCATTGGTGTAAAAAGTGAACGATATATACTATTTTCCGCATTAGACTAGTTATTAGCATAACGGTTTGCATGTAACCCCCGTGCAAATTACGCTCATAAATATTTAAATAGAACAGATATTCCAATTTCGTACAAAAATATAAATTTAAGAATGGTGTGATTGAGGTTTAAGGGCAGGGACTATTTTATATCCTTGGGTATGAGTACAGAGGATTCATATTTCCAATGTCACAAACCCACCTAGAATAAAGAAATTCAAGATGGCGGCTCTCGGTGACCTGAGGCTAGGGCAGATTCCTAATTTTCCTTTTTCATAGAATAAATGTTTTAATCCTTTTATTTATTTATTTATTTTAGGATGGGTGCAACTATGATTTGGAGATGATGGCCTACTTGCACAAGGAGGATGTGTACGGACCAGAGAAATGTACGGAAGGGAACCTCGTCCGCTCCGCCGGCAGTCTTAAGGTCACCAAAAAGCGTAACAGCAAAGGAAAGACTTGCGACAAGGGATCCGGATTGACTGCTTTGGAACCCGATGAAGATTTCATGCCTCTCTTCAAAACTACAAAAACCAAGGACTCCAAACGCCCCGAGGACCCCGGACGTACGGATTCCGAAGCAAAAAGCGAACATGGTGCTGATCTAGAACGTGTCAATGACGTGTATCCACCTGGAATGGATGTATGCAGTGAAATGGATAACAGCGAGGCTGGCTCTAGAACCGTAAGCAGTCCAACGTCTGAGCATAAAGACCGGTTATCTCCACGATCCGGCGGCGAAGCATCTGAAGGCCGCGCTTTTTCACATGCTAAGCCTGACTCGAGCTATCCCGAATTCAAGGGAGATACATCCTCTTTCTCATCAAGTATGTTTTATGCTCCTCGGTCAGATTGTGTCGTCTTCGCGGAGTTTGATGGCGACCCAAAATGTCAATTTGCGAATATTTTATCAAACGTCAAAAAGTTTTTGTCCGATTCGCCCCCTGAAATCGGCGAACTTGATTTCCTCGATGATTATCGTAAATCTACGGCTGAAAACCAATCTTGCGACCGCTTTTTTTCTCTCTCCCCGTGTGAGAAAAGCCCACCCGATCCACTTACGCAAGTAGCTGTACCTGGCGCGATGCAGACGGATCACCGTCCAACTGAGGCTTGCAGTCGTTTAGATGACCTTATTACATCTGCCGACGAGATGGAAGATTATACAACCCCTGACGTGTCTTTAGTGCCGGAACTTCTGATGGATCCACCTTGTGGTGGAACCGATGCTTCGGATGACCTTGGCGTAGCAAACAGGGATGCTTCTAGAACCAGTAGCACCAAAGAGGCTCAAGATGACGGAGGCAATCATGATCCGGAGTGGGATGACGGTGACATTGAGGAAGCTGAAAATGATGTTTCTCGGACTAAATGCCCCACAGACGAAAAGAGCAACGGAGCAAAGGTAGCTCTAGGTGATAGGACCGACGTAGAGACGGTAGTTGACCAAATGGAAGACAGCTTTGACTTGTTTGAAGACGATCTGTTCCGTGACATTGACCAAGAATCCCTGGAAAAGACCCCCAGCCAGGCAACCACACGAGTGAACTTCGACATGATTGACCCAGCTGTTTTGCTTCAGGACAGGCCGGGTCAAGATTGCGATGCCGGTCTAGATGAGAAGATAGATGAGGAGGACGAGTTCGATTGCTCCGGAGAATTGTTTTCTGTTAATTTTGATCTCGGATTTTCCCTGGATGACGACGAGGAGCCGCCGGAAAGTGAATCGCCTGAGAGAAACGAGAAGGAGATGTCTCCCGATCGTTTCAAGGTCCCCAGTCCCCCCAAGAGGGCAAATATTATCGGAGGCAACGTGTCTACCCCTCTGACATCTTGCGTTGAAAGGTCAATGTTTTTGGAAGCGCCTGAAGAAAACATATCGGAATTTTCACCTTTGCAGCCAACGAAAACCAGATTCTCCCTCACCCCCCGTAACGCCCTGCGCTCAGCATCGTTTAGAACGCCGGCAGGTGAAAGGCCGGAGACCCCCGCGACTCCTTTGTCTTCGCCGGCCAAATTTGACCTTGAGACACCTACGACGGCAAAGACAAGAGATGGCGGCGAATCAGAGAGAAGAAGAAAGGATACTTTAGATGCCTCCATAACAATCGGTAAGGATCCTGAATATGAAGAGTTACGTTTGTCCAACCAACTTTTTGTCATAAAGCCCTTGTTTTCCAACAAATAATGGTTGATAATGTATAGAGTTAATTGACCTTGGGCAGATGATGGTTTCCAATTTAGCTGCAATAGATGTATCTCTGAAGGCTTTCTTCTTTTTCTTAATCGCGTCGGGATTGCCGCATTTGTTGTTTCACAACAGGAACCAGCCCCGAAAGCGAAGACGACGTGGTCTTCAAAAGGAAAAGAAAGTTTGCGAAGGCCAACGTCCTCACGTCCCCGGAGGTAAGACCTTGAAATGCAATTGTGTTATTCAGCCGTGCGCACAGGTTCCCTTTTTCCTGGATTAACGCGTTTCCTAATTGCTTTCAAGTCCTTGAGCAGCGCCTGTGACTCCGAGTCTCCGATTCCTGTCGCTAAGAAGCGCAGACGCGTTCTGGACACGGTGAGTCTGAAAACTGTTTCACCATCTCGTGACACGGAGGGAAAGCCTGGGTTTAAATCACCAATGTGTCCCTTTATTCATAGGGGGGGCTGTCTGTGTCTGTCTATGGAGTTCAGCAGCGAACGTCACTCGCCTGACTCTCTAGTTGAAGCTTGAATTCATCTACATGAGTCGGCCGTCGTATGCTCTTTATTCATAGCTGAGCTCTGTGGTCCGAGGCGTTGGGGGAGTCTCTGCTGAATACCCGCATACGCATTTACCCCGTTCATGTCTCCTCAGCTATTTAGAGTGCAGGCCATGTCTTCTGCTTTATGAGGGTTTTTGGAGATGTTTTAACGATACCCCTCTTGTGCGTTTGCAGATCCTATTGAGATCAATGCAGCCAATAAAAAAGCACAAAACACTGAGGCGTTCCACTGCAGCTCAGGGGTTGCAGCTTCTAAAGCTCAGCGCCAAGGTATTCTACAAAGTCTGCTTGATGCTTTAAACTGCGTTTAGTAGACATCGGTCTTGGGTTATCTAGAAGTTGATAATACTCAAACGCCAAACACTTTTTTTTAAATATTATTTATCATGCATTTTGTTTCCTTTTGTGCCTTTAAAAGACAATATATCATTGCGCAAAACGTTTAAATGTCTTTTACCGGTAAGTTTCTAATTTCGTTATGAAACGAGCCGTCGCAGAGGGAAATAAATTTTAATTATCGAAGGCTGAATGTTTCTAAGCAACCGTGTGGAGAACACAGAAGCCTTTTCTTTTCTGGGTACAAGGCCGGGAGAGAGCGCGAGGCGGGTGAACGCGTCCTTGCCGGTTTGCCGTACGAACAGCCGGTAATCGCCTATTGTTCTCTCCCAATGCTGTTTATGAAATCCGCGATTGAAGGTCCTCGCGTCTCAGAATGTGTGTCAATGAAAAAAAACAAACATTTCGAAAGGCTAAACAAATTGTTATCTTTTTTAAAACTTTTTCTTTTCCCTCTCCCAACATGATAAATTTTTAACCCAATATTGAAATAATGTAAGAAACGAAGATGGAAAAATATCATTTTTATTTATATTTAGTATAAATATTGGTGTTGAGTGCGCGTAACTTGATATCGGGGGGCATGACCCTTCTAATGTTGCCTCTTTTATTAAACAGCCGGATTCATGCGACGATGGTGAGGATGATGATGATGACTTTAAGTCTCTTCCCCGTTGCCGCGAGGAAGCCGCTGGTAATTTGAGAAAGTTGCGTCAAAGTGTGAAAAGATCAAGACCCCAAAAGCGCCCAAAGGTAGGGGGGGGGCTCCATGGTTGTGGTTAAAAGTAGATTTGTTTTAGAGTTTGCCCCAATAAATCTTGTGGGGGGCTCCATTAAATGTGGGAATAAAATAATGGTCACAGGACATATTTTTTCTTCCATTGTCTAAAAAGACACTCTAAGTGTTTAGCCAAAGAAGATCAAGCCAGGGGGGATCGGTTACATGATGTAGAATAAAATAACATGTCGAAGAGCCCCTTCTAGACTGAGAACTCATCCGATAATTTTCATTAAATATATATATATTTTTTTAACATTTTATGGGTCTACCTCTGATCTTAGAGATTTCCATAGACCCTAATATTCAAAAACAATCAAATAATAATTATCCTTGATTATCCATGCTCTCAGATCACAATATCATGTTGTAAATAATGTTTCCTCTAGTCTTCAGGGGTATCGTCGGCCTGTAGCGCTCTCCATTTCTGATTGTTCCCGGTCCGTGGGGTTACGGGGCATTGAGGGCAGAGACGCACTTGTAGGTTTAGCTTCAGGGGGCTCTTGGCTCAACTTAACGTTATCGGGCTTAAAATGAAACAAAATCTGCCCTTTTACTTCCTAAACTTCTCTTGATTCCCGCGTTTTCCCCGTAGCACGCGGCGCGACTATTTATCGACGACGAAGCGGAATTGTCCTCGGAAGGAGCGGAATTTGTTTCTTCCGATGAAGATGTGCGTTCGGATAATGAGCAGGACTCGTCCCTCGTAGGGTTTTTAAACGACAACACTCAGCTTTCTCAGGGTTTAAACGGTAAGCGATGTCAATGCACCCCCAAGGGGGGGGGGGATTTCTCCGGCTATTGCAGGACTTCTAATGAGTCTCAGACCGGAAGATACAAAGTCGCTAATGTCTCCGATCTTGTGTGTTCACACAGATCGTTCACACATCGTTTTCTGCCCACAGATTCTGAGATGCACGGTATATACTTGAAGTCTGTGCGTAGCCCGGCGCTTGCCAACCAATTCAAAATGGCGGCCAGAAGGAAACCCAGCATGGCAGTTTTCTCCCAGGTATGTGGAGACGTGCGCGGGTACTGTATGATGTCAATAATGTCTGTGTATAGGAGGGACAAAAGGCCTGTTGTGGAAATCAAACGTTGTGCTGACCACTAGACTTCTTTGAATGTATCAAAGTTTATTCCGGATATAAGCAGCTGCAGGGAGATCTGCACAAAAACAGGCAAAATCTTACAGCTTTACATTATCACACACTATATATACACATTGATAACCAAAGAAAATAAGTAAACTCCTACTAAAGGCTGGCATAGTTGTAATATCTCTGGGTTTACCATAAAAGGCAAAAGTCTATATATTTTATGTTCCTCTACAGAACAGTGCATCAGACTCTTATCACCAAATTGCAGAAAACAGTTAACCTCTTCCTACCCACACTCTCCACAGATTCCACAGTCCCCCCTTTCATGCTTTAAAGATTCCATGAAGCATGACTGTTAGGCATTCACCCACTGCGCTCGATCTATTTGTGGGCAGCCAAATCTTGGTCAGCGTCATATACAGATAATAAACCTATAAATTCTTGGTTTTTAATGTCTTGAGTATTCTTGGTTTGGATATTAGAATCTCCATTAGCACTAGAGGGACATTCATGAAGGGTCTTATCAATTAGAACCGGGTAATGGGCAATAGATGAGGTAGCAGAATTCCAACAATTAAGGAGTAAAAGCTTCAACACTGCTCTGGAGGCAAATCTGGTTGCGAGGAACAAAGCCCCTTTAATGAAACCATAGAAAATGTTTGATCCTAACGACACCCCAAACCAACTACCATATTTGCTTGATTATAAGACGACCCCCAAAATCTGAATATTAACTTAGGAAAAAAAGAAAAAGCCTGAATATAAGACGACCCTAAAGGAAAAAAGTTTTACCAGTAAATGTTAATTCATGTAAACTATTTTTTTTAATAAAAGCTATGATTGAGAAAAATATTTTTTTTGTTTTTATTTCCTTGTATTTTCCAACCTGTCCCCCAGTTACGCACATCTGCCCCCAGGCTTGCCACTCCAATATGGCACTGTGGCCCATGATATGCCTTTTAACCCTCTATATGCCACTGTGCCCCATGGTATGCCTTTTGACCCCCTATGTGCCACTCTGCCTCCAGAAATGCCTTATACCCCTATATACCATTCTGGCATTTAGGGGGTTAAAAGGCATATTATGGAGCAGAGTGGCATATAGGGAGGTGTAAGGCATTCAGGAGGCAGAGTGGCATTAAGGGAGTTAAAAGGCATTGTATAGAGCACTCTGCCTCCAGAAATGCCTTATACCCCTATATTCCACTCTGGCATTTAGGGGGTTAAAAGGCATATTATGGGGCAGAGTGGCATATAGGGAGGTATAAGGCATTTCAGGAGGCAGGGTGCTCTATTAAATGTTGGGGGGGCATAGTGCATTTCTGGAATGCCTTATACCCCTATATGCCACTCTGCCCCATAATATGCATTTTAACCCCCTAAATGCCAGAGTGGCATATAGGGGTATAAGGCATTCCAGAAATGCCCTATGCCCCCATTTAACACACACACACAACACACACACAACACACACTCTCTCTCTCCCAACCCCCTCTCCCCTATCTCTCCTCTCACCCCTCTCTTACCGGTGCTTCCAGCCGGGGCAGCAGGTTGCCGTCTCCTTCCCCTGCAGCCGGAAGGAGGTGGAGATGGCAGTGGGGGTTTGTATGCGTCCGTCCCGCATACATTCCCCGGCTGTCAGAGATCAGCACCGGTGCGGGGAACTCTGATCTCTGACAGTCGGGGAATGTCTACGCGACGGACGCAGACAACCCCCGCTGCTAGCCACACCTCCTTCCGGCTGCAGCGGACGTTGTCTACGCGCATCGCGTAGACGTCAACCCGCTACCCGGCAGGAAGCACCGGTAAGTGTGTGTGGCGGGGGGGTTTAAATGGGGGGAGACAGGAGGATCCAGGTCCCCTGCAGCGGTGCGGGGGATCTGGATCTTAGTCTCCTAATCAGACCTCTATTTGAGGTCTGATTAGAAGACGACCCCGATTACAAGACGAGGGGTATTTTTCAGAGCATTTGCTCTGAAAAAAACCTCGTCTTATAATCGAGCAAATACGGTACATACGTTCCAAAATGTAATATTGTGACAGCGGAATACTCTCCTTCCTGCATACCCTTTCCAACCATCCATTTAGGCTTTCTGATGCACAGTGCATGAGACAAATATAAAATGTAACAAACTTACCTCCATTGTCTTGAGAACTTGGTGTCCAATCTCATGTTTGTAGTACCCAACTCCGGTTACGGTCATATTGATTATCAACATGCCACCCACAGGCTTGCCAAATGTGTACCTGGAACAAGAAGTGACAGACTGAGGATGATAGAACATGAGAGACGGCGTGTGGACTATAGAAGTATTTGTGCTACTTTAATGATATACAGCTTAACGATAATTAGTGTAAAATGTGAACAAGAAAGATATGGTGTTTAGCGAAAGGGAAACAGTAAAGGCAGTAAAGGCCTTCAGTCGGCAGAATGTATTCACCTTGCTGTGACAAAACCCTTCTCACAGGTGCCAATATCCCGAATGTATGGTGGCGGGGAGATGACCAGCTCAAATTTTGGTAACACTGAAAATAAAGTAATAAGTAATTATTTTAAACTGAATTTCAGGAAATATTTGAGTTGGAGTATGTAGCTTGTGTACTTCATAACTCAGAAGACCACAACGAGAAATGTATGTAGCCAATATAAGACATTTTGCAATTTCGGAAAGCATATATTTATAGAAAAGTATAATTCACTCACCATATTTCTGCACTGCAAATGACTTGTTGTAGATGTGACCTTGTGTCTCTGCAAATATTAACCAATCCCCATACACAGGTTGGTCGGACAGAGGGAAACTCATGTTAACAACACCTGGGTGACAAAGATGAGAGAGTTATAGCAACAGATGCTTATTGGGACGAAAGTCTGTGGAAAGTCAGACAAACGCATGTTTCTCTCACTTTGTATTATTCCTCCTAATAGATTGAACCGGTGGTTCTCAAGGTGTATTGCCATTTTATTGCTATAGTTAATTTTCACTACACCTCTATTGTTATAGTGCTACGGAATCAGTAATGTTCCCTTGGTGGGACCAAAATCAACAAAGCAAAATTATAGAATTACAATACCAGTCTAAAAAGCCTGCATGCAATGAATAATAATAGTAAAAATAATATTTGCTTCAAGGAAAATAAACCAGGATTCTTCTTTTCACACACATTAAGTTGAGTGTACACCAGTATGAGTCAATGCCTGAAACATCAAATCCAAATCCATAAATCAACTTTGGTAAAACCTGAGTAAGAGACATCTGATGCCAAGGGAGAGCTGGCAAGGGGCATATGGAGCAAAGAATGGCTCGCTCAGATTTAAAGATTGTAGATCAATACCAAAATATTTGTTGTGTTTCTAATATGCTGGATGTTGTGTTGCTTTTACAGATTTTTCTATCCTTTTCTTTGCAGAAATATGTTTTGGATAGGACACTATGTAAATTGAGAATGCTTGGTTGGAATTACTGTCTGTAATTAATGGTGAGCTCTCCCTACCATGTGAGTAGACTATGATTTAAAACTGTGCCCACGTTTGCCGATTAAAATACCAGATTAGATTTTAACTTTAAAGTGAGATTTTAACTTTTTTATAGTTAAGTTTACTTTATGTCCTATTTTTCCACAAAGTTAAACCTCAGACTAAATAATTTGTACTAATTCGACTCACCACAACAGATTGGTTTCAAATCATTCCACTGAATAATCCTAGAGCCTCGAGGGTCCTGGAAAGAACAACATAATATGTTGAAATTTTATACTTGCTCAAAGGCATGACATGTAATGAGAAAGACAGTCAGCTATTTTGTAGCAGTATCTCAGATCCACCTGCTAGTACCTTTTGCACCTTTGCAGTTTCTCAGTCCCCCTTATTACACAAAAGGACACATAATTTTACTTGTCTGCTGAGAATTGACCAGAAAATGATTGTTATCGAGAAGATCAATTAAATATAAATCTTATTTGTACGTTTAAGAATGCTAATTGTCTCTTTCAGATCAGAAGCCTAAATATCCCTGAATCTGAAATCCTTCATTCTTGTAAAATATTCTTGATCTATGTCTTGATCTACTCACTGTACACTGTACTTCATGTACATGCATTACTTGCC
The DNA here is from genome assembly GCA_009364415.1 of Spea multiplicata. Lineage (NCBI taxonomy): Eukaryota > Metazoa > Chordata > Amphibia > Anura > Pelobatidae > Spea > Spea multiplicata. The sequence goes on from VKOC01000008.1 coordinate 21,955,398, forward strand.
AGTTTAACCCAGCAGCATCACATTTGTTCCTGGGACCCTGCAGGATTGGTGCAGGAAATCAATCGGGACTCAGCTCAGTTGGGTTCAGAGACTAGCCTTAGAATAGTGAATTTGCTCTAATAATCCACACCTAAAATTGAAGTATAGTATCTGCAAACTATAGTTTATTAATCCATTTAAAAAAAGGTAAACTTACCAGGATATAAGCATTAATCTATAAGAAAACAAAACAAAATCAGTATTAATGAAAGAACATGCTTACGTGAGTGAAAGCCTAACCCATTTTTGCTTATGGCCTCCCTGCCAATATGTAATTGGGACAATATGATGAAAAAGAATGATGAGATACAATTTTATTAGAAACTGCAGCATTTCCAGTTTATTATCCTGACACTTTTTTCTAAAAGAAGCTGTCTTTTGAAACATTTTTCACTATGCATTTCTAAAGTATCAACTCAACTCTATTTCATACCTCCCAACATTTCAAAATGTGAAAGGGGGACACGTTTTTTTTAATATCTCGCGGAAATCACCGATACAAGCAATTGCACTTTACAATGTGGCGCTCGCATAGCCACTTAAAACACACTTTGTTTTTGCCAGCACAGTCATGTATATTAAAAATAACCAACACACTGAATTGAATTCCCATGACGCTCAAAAAGACATACTGCTTCCATGATGCGGATGAGCGTCATGGGAAGTGCAGCAACAATAAAGCTGCAGATACTAGCTGTGAACAAAAATTCCCATGATTCTCAGCCAGCCAGGTGTCCACCATAATCATTGGAAGAGTAGTCCACAGCAGCAGAGATTTTTTTAAATGAAAAAGGCTAATGTTAGCCTCCCTCCCAGAACCCTTATACACACCAGCCCATAAACACACATTTACATATACACTGCCTTTTCACACATATACACGTTCACTGCCCTTACACACACACGCATATACACGTACACTGCCCTTACACACACATAAACATGTACACTGCCCTTACACGCACACATACACATACATTGCCCTTAAACACACATACACATACACTGCCCTTACACATACACATATACACGTACACTGCCCTTATACACACATATACATGTACACTGCCCTTATACACATACACGTATACTGCCCTTACACACACATACATGTACACTGCCCTTACACACACATAAATACACGTACACTGCCCTTACACACCAGCTAACAAGCACCTATACTGCTCTTACACACACCGGCCCATACACACACAAGCTTACAAATACATACAATCACATACACTGCCCATACATCCCTTTCTCCCCACCTCTTACCTCTTCCACCATCCTTCTTCCTTCTGCCTCCATCCTGTATCCTGTGGTGGGAGCGCAAGGCCTGTAACTTTAGACCTCGCATTACTGCTCCCTCATCACTACGTGCTGGCTATTGCTGGAGAGCGTAGGGATGACATCATATGCCCCTGCAAAGCGGGACAGAGGAAGGGATATGCAGGGCACTGGGACAGAGACCCAAAATCGGGACTGTCGCGCCTAAATCGGGACAGTTGGGGGGCATGCAGATATGCCACTCTGCTCCCCAGATATGCTTTATAGTCCCCAGTGCCCTTACACACACACATATACAGGTACAATACCCTTACACATACACATATACACGTACACTGCACATATATATGTACACTGCCCTTACACACACACACACATATA
>VKOC01000008.1:22000387-22014426 GCA_009364415.1 Spea multiplicata
AAAAAAAAAAAAAACACTTCTGGAATTGGAAAAACACGGAGCAAAATACTGTTGCTAATGAAAAAGAAAAAATAATATTAATAAAAAACTTAAGAACATGTATAACAGACTGTTCATATATTTGTTTGTAAACAAAGTTGAAACGTAGCGCCGTCCCTCGCCGATGGAGACATCATCTCGCAACACCCCGGCATTTCGACCCCAAAAGAGCCACCTCGACGCTCCGCTCCTCCAGGGGATCGGCGGGACTGGCAAAGCCTTGGTCCATGTTTGTGCTTACCACCATCAGCTACTTTTAAGAAAATGATACTTCAAGGGGTGGTGGACGGATGGGACCAGCTTCTCTGCAGAAGTGGCAGATGTTTTTCTGGCGTATGATATATACATGTTCTTCGTGAGCATGCAGGGGAACCAGGTTTCAGAGCCAGAATAACGAGCAAGAGGGAGAGCATTCTCAAAACCTCCGCGGCCAAAAGGATGAAACCCTCCAACACAACCTAGCAAGCAGAACCTTGTATGTAGCAGAACCTTGTATATAGCAGAACACGCACCAAAGATACAACGTACCGTTTGAGATGTTGAGGTCATTATCTAAGAAGACACTGAGTTCAGAAGAGGCCGAGGCTGGAGGAGTAGAAGGAGTGTTGGGAGAGATAGGAGGGGACGTGGTCGATTCATGCTCCGATTCGGTGATCCGGCTGAAGCTGATCTTGTAAGGCTCTCTCTCCAGGGGTGTTGGGTGACCTCGTAAAGTATTGGAAGATGACAGATGTCTCCCACTGTTAGGTCTGATCCCTGGAGACTTGAGTGAATACGTGGTTTTTCTTGGCTGAAATAAACAATGGGACGCTAGTCACAAACTTGGCGCCATTTTGGATTTGCTTGGTTATTGAGACAACGGCAACAAAAAAGAACATACAAATCTGGGCGGCTGCTTGCAGCCTCGTGGCTCAATCTCTAGTGACTTATTAAACAAATAGTCCGAGAACTCTTTCTCTGGTGTGCTCCCCATCGGGTTCAGATTCTCAAAGAACCTCTAAAAGAAAAAGATAAGCAGAGATAAGCGGCAACTTCTAAAGGATTTCACCCCGTATGGGGAAGTGAGAGACGGAAGGCATGTGATAGAAATGCATAAATACAAAAATTGACTCAACAACATACAGAACAAAGCATATTTCACAGGAGGAGGAACATTAGGACAAGAGGTAATAGTCTAAAATCAGAGGGTCAGAGGCTTGGGTGCAATATAGGGACTGCGAGGGAGGTGGGTAAGCGGCTTTGCTTCTAAACAAACATTTCTGAGACATGCGCAAACAGGCATTAGAAAGACGTTATTCCCTACCCGAATTTCGGGTTCGCTCCGCAGACAGTATGGCTGATTTTGGTACTGCTGAATCTCTCCTGTGATCTCAGCCACTCTCCTCCTCTTGCTAAAGTTGATGAGTTCTTTCCCGCATCGCTTGAGAAAGTCTGGATTGCCTTCTTCGGTCTTTAGAATGTTTGTCAAATATATTCCTGAAAACCCACAAACTCCGATTAGCTCGCCGCCTTCATTACGCTAAACACCTACTACAGGGTCCCTTCCGCGGAAGTGTAACTCACCAAAAAAAGGCACGCAAGGCGGGTTGATGGATTTCAGTTTTGCCAAATATTTTTTAAAGTGATCTTGACTAAGTTCCACAGCTTCGTCGAGGATTCTCTTCTTCCTCTCCTGTAACGCCTTTAGACAGATCAATACGTTTGCGTTACTTAGAAGTGGAAATAACCGCAGTAAGCGATACCTTAACCATTTTAATAACTATACAGACAAAATGTAATTTACATTAATAAGTAAAGACAGGCTAAGCATTGTGCCATTTTATGGACATGGGATTTCGTGGCAGGTAAGGACCCAACGAGCCCATCTGTTCTGCAAATGTTCCTGTCTAAAGGCTTTAACCCTTAATATCACCATTAGGGTGATAATTTCTTGCGTCTGAGATCAGCATTAGATTGTATGCTTGTGTCACACACACACACACACACGAGGCAAGGGGTTTATAACACTAACCTCAAAGGTGTGATCCAGTCGGTACACGGGCACGGAGTTCACTGCGCTCACTATTTCCAACACTCCATTGAAGTTATTCAAGTCTTGGAAGACCTGGAGGATCTCAATAATCCGACTGAACACAGCTACCCGCTCCTCAAAATTTTCTGTCTCCACAAGACATCTAGAGAGAGAGACACAAAAAAAAATGAACTTTGTCTTCTTCTTAGGGACATCTAATCATAGATCTCATGATTCCTACAAATATCGAAGCCCGAAGTGGTTAGGAATACTTTCTAGCGGGCAAACAACCCCGAAGTCCGGAAGCTCAGGTTACTCTACATCAGGGATCTCCAAACTCGGCCCTCCAGCTGCTGCAGGACTACATCTCCCATACTCCTCAGCCAGCCCCTTAGCTGAAGGAGCATTATGGGAGATGTAGTCCTGGAGCAGCTGGAGGGCCGGGTTTGGAGATCCCTGCTCTACACGTTACTTTTATTACCGACATTCGGCACATCTGGCCTTCCAGTTTCTAACGGCTATAAAAGCCTGAAGCATTATTCGGTCCTTGGTCTTGTTCGATGTTCAGGATCGCCTTACGTCTATTCTGTGAATGCTTCATCACCGCCTCCGCTATAAGTTTGTTCAACTTATCTACCACTTTCTAAGTGAAGTAAGGCATTCGCACGTTCCTTCTATGCTTTCAACCCTCTGGCGTTAGACTTTAACCTCTAGTCCTATCATTTCTATCCTCTTTATCCCCTATTGTACTTTGTCAAGTCCCTTTGTGTATTTAAAATGATTCTATCATATGCCTCCTGTGTCCTCTCCCCTCCAGGCTATACATAGAAAGACCCCTTTCCTTGAACATTTGTCCACTAAGACGTAGCACAAACTCCTTAGGATTTTCTTCTCTGGAATGAATACGATAATGTCCATTTTCATGTTAAGCGTATCTCAAACCAGCTGTTGAGCAACCCCCCCCCCCTAAACCTGCGACCTCCATCCTATCCTGCCTTCCCCGTTTACACCAAAACATAAATGAGTCCATTAAAGCTCAACGCACTTTTCAAACCACAGCGTGAGGTTGGTGGTGTGGCGGATCATCTTCAGTAAATTGGGAGAGTTGATTTCTTTGTCTTCTTTAGTCCACACGCTGCCCACGAGCTCAGATGGCTGGACGGCCCTGAAAGAAACGAAGCCCAAAACAAGGAACGTGAGCTCTACTCTCAGGAGGCAAGATGCCAAATGTGCTGCGAAAAATGCATAAAACCCCCCAAAAAACGTGAGGAATTCATCAATCTTACAGTAATAGAAGGCTGACTCCTGCATGCCCTTCTGATCCGTGGCTACCAATGAATATCATCATAAATGCAGAGTAGCCCATCGCAATAATAAATGACAGCATCACATGAGTCCCACCTGTATAGGTCGGACTCTATCAGAGTCAGCTGCCGAGCAATCTCTATTGGATGAAGGGTCATGAGGTCAAAGTTCTCAGGGTGGCCAGCTCGGCTAATGTGCCATTCTATAGGTGGTGGCGGACTCTCAAAAGTGATATTGTGGCTCACGCCATTGGCCTGAGCTTGCTTTTTCCTTCTGATGATTTTGGCTATGGAATCTACCCATTTCTTCATTGATTTTCCTAAAAGAAAAGAAAAAAAAGGGGGGAGGAAAGAACTACATTGAATCTGTATATAGCAGACACATGATGTACACTGACAGCACACAGGGAGTATGCTGGCAGACATGGTCATCTACAACAAAACACACAAATCAAGAATACATCGAGATTATTTTATAGACTCAGATTGTGGCAAATATCGGTTTATGACTCTTGGTAGTTGTAGTTTTTTAATAACGCAATATTTGGAATTTTTGAACGCTCTTACCTCTAACGCTGGAAATAAACGTTTCTAATCGGTCGAGCAGCTCGTCATCTCTTTCAAAATCATAAAAGTGATGTTCAACCCAGTGCCGAAAAACATTTAATACCCTGTAAGAGATTATTAGTTCTCAGAAGTCTTGGAGACAACACATGTTCCTTATATACAGTGGGGGGGTCCTGTTCCTTAGGCCAACAAAGTACCTTGCACACCATCACTTGTATATAGAGGTCCTTTTATAAAACACTTCAGTTCTTTCCTCCTGCGGATTCTTAGTCTGTTTTACCTACTGCATGCAACTTCATCTCACTTAACGAACTTTAACGGCCTGACCGCTATCAGAACCGATAAATACCTTTCTAAAGGACCCGACGTTTTAACCATTATCCCATGAACTGTAGTTTTCTAGGCTTGCCAAATATAAATGACATTTAATACAAGTTTTAACATTTACGTGTGAAACCATTGATCCAGTTAATAGATGTTCCCCTTAAAATTTACAAGTTTGCAATTTGTACAACCGACAAATCCAAAATGCAGCAAGTGAATTATCAATTGCAAACATCACCAACCTGAGTTGCACCGGCTGAACGTATTCCTTGCGAAACTTCTTGAGGTTGGCGCTGATGGGCTGTTCTCCTTTCTCTATGGCCATCCTGTCCGCTTCTGTTGGCTCAGGATCTGGGATCTCAAACCTAAACAAGGCGTACGGCGGAAGAAGAAATTAAAAGAACTTTGGCTTTGAACAAAAGATATATAGCATCAATAACCACCAAATGTAATATAGACGGTCACACTAGTTGCTTTGATGCAGAAGACAATGGTGAGATACCAAAAAGTACTTTGTGGGCCTATGCCTACGATATCTAAGCTTTTACTTGAGATTCAGCTTTAAAAAATAAGGATTCTTCCTCTTAAAGAGCTCTGGTAATTTATAAATGTAAGCCATACCTTTCAATGAGAAGGCTAAGCAGCTCCTGTGGTTTGCAAAAAGATCGATATGTGGTCAGGAACGTGCGCACAAAGTTAGGATCTGCAAAGGAAGTCCATTTATAAATTGCTTTAAACGGTAAAGTTCTCACAACACGATCGTACAATCTGCCCTTGACCGTCTAAATCCAGCTATGTAGCGTCGTTTCCACTAAATTACTTTTCAGAATAAATCCTATGCCCAGCACACACAAGCACTTGCTACATCAGCCTGTGGTTTTAATAAATGATAATAATAATAATTAAAATGCTTTTAATAACGTGAAAATCCATTTGCCACAACCAAACATACCTGCATACATGTGGTATGTAAGTCTCTCTATCAGTTTCACCACCGTGCCCCCTTTAATGAAGGGAATCCCGCTTCTACTTTGCACGTTGTCCTCAAAAACAATGTTCTCCTCGGAGTCCTCCTCAACAAATCGATAAAGTTCTGGAGCGGGCAACCGTAACGGCTGCTTGTTCTCCTCCTGGATCAGCACCGAGTCCAGCATCCGATCCAACGTGCTGCGATACTGCAATGAAATCAGAGCCGCCATCCAATTGCTCTTCTCCTCGGCGGTCTTTGCCACAAATACGATGCTGTTTTCGTCTTTGGAGTGCAGCTCAAAGGCATTCCTGCAGTCGCTCGTGTCTTCTCTATCGTGGATATGCACCTTCCTCATGATGAATTTCTCCTTCAGTCGATATTCTGCTGAGCTGTACCCGGGGATGCGGGATTGCCCGTGATTCGTTTTACAACTAATCATGAGCCCGTCGAAAAGGAAAATGTGCCGCTCGTGCTTGGCGCCCACCCTGGTCAGCGAGCCTTCCATGATAAACTCGTTACAGCACTGGCCAATGTCCTTGCCCTCCCAGCCGTCAATATTCTTCTGGATCTCATTCATCTTTTTGATGGCCAGGTGCTTGCTGCGCATCTGTCTGTTATACAGACGCCACGTGTGTTCCCTGTGTGTATCGGAAAATATGGAGAAAGAGCATCTTAAAAAAAATCAGGTCATACAGTATATAGCATATAGTTATATAGTATGGGTTAGAACGTATAGCTTTGAGGTTATGTCTCACGCAGGTCTGCGGCGTGGCGAATGCTTGTTGTAGATGCGCTCCATGCTACAGCGTAAATTCAGGAGGGCCGTGATGGCTTGTTTCAAACATTCTTGGTCTTCCTGGTCTTTGCTGCACTCCTGTAGTTGCTAACCACAAAGATTAAAAAGACATGAGTCTGAAATAAAAGTCACTCAAAGCGAAATGAGAGGCGATCCGATTATACGTTACGCGTTGAAATGTGCAGTGGCGGAGCTATCTAGAAATAGCATAAATTTAAATGGTTATCAACCCCAGCACTCGGATCTTTAGCTGCTCGTTACCCTGTAATTCCTATTCCTCTGTGTGTCCGTCATCAGATCGCGACTATAACCTCGGGATCATAATGATTGTAGTGGAAAAAAAAAAAAAAAAAAAAACCTCAAGTGACAGAGACTATTTAGGCATGTCTGGGACCGCGTGCGGAAATCAACAAGTACTAATCTGAACTACCACCAAGCATAGGCAATAAGCTATATTTCACGTAAAAAATATTCTGTAGATATTTGTGAATAATGGTATTTTACAAAAAACACACAGAAAGAATAATTCTTACCTCCAGTAACTCGAAGTAATGCAGACAGTGGTAAACTGGAACCAACATCAGGCGCGGGAGAACATATTTGACGGCTTCCTTAAATCCTTCAGTTATAGACTTGGGGAATATAAAGCCAACATTTAATTACGTATTATACAGGAGACACAGGAAGAAAACAAGCAGTGATCATAATGATAATAAACAATCTTTTGTTTATTTTAGCAATTAACTCACTTGGAGAACATTCAATCAATTGGTTTCTACTGACAAGACATCTGTCCCTTTAACTCTGACCCGACAATCCGTAGACAAAGAAACCAAGGCTTACAGCACAGTCACAGAGATGTTTGCCCAGAAACGCTATCGGATAAACTGACCACCAGCCACACCTCGTCTCTTGAATCAACCGAATATGTTATACCTACAGAGCTCCAGGTAAGGGACAGTGCCTTCATAATTAATTAAGCTTATGGAGATCCATGCACAGGTAAAACATGATAAGGCAGGTTACATAGAATTCGAAGACAGGTTAGAACCATTCTGCCTGTGTGGTCTGTCCAGCGATTCCACCTTTATCAATCTTTGGTCTTGTCTTCTGGATAGCCATTTGCCCCTTGCATGTTTACTTGCCATTGCTTACGCTAGGAGGCCGTTCTGCTTAAAACATCTTGTGGTCCTATTTTATCCTCCTTCCTGAACTTAACGTCTGGAGATGGGGTCTCCAGAACAGTAGACAAAGCATAATCATACCTGGGAACTCTCAGGGTTTGGCCCCGAGTATCAGGGTTTTAGCCCCAATCTCAGGGTCACAGGGTGCCGGGGCAGATTCTCAGAGTTAGACAGCCTGGAGCCCACGTCTTCCTATTCCATACTGCTGCTTAAAAGTCCTAGATTGCTGGTTTTGCTACCAGTATCTGATGGCAGATATCCCCTGCTTGTATGCAAGTGACTCAAGTGTATCTTTTAATAACGACAAGTCAAGGGTTCATTGAGGACCACTACATAGGACTCCTCCCGATGGACTATTAAACGGTTAATATTTAGTCTCGGGGTCAGCTCATTTAGAAAGTCCCCAAAGGATCTCTTAAAAGGATCTCTTGAAGAACAGACGACGTTCCCCGAAGCGATGTCGCTAACCTTTCAATGCTGTATGTATGTATGTATGTATGTACGTACGTACAGGCTGTGAAACAGCATGTATCTAGAGAAAACTGTAACTGCAAAAAGGAAAGTAGGTGATAAATTAGTTTTTAACATAAAAAAAGATTGCAGTACGACCCTCTCAGCTGACCAAGTCCATATCATTTCTGCAAAGTCTAAGATGAAGACAAGAAAACTCACCTGAAAATACAGAGCGACCGCAGGTTTGGCCATCAAGGAACTAAAATGCTCCTGGAACTGGGTAGCGAGGATGTCTTGCGACAGGGTTTCATACGGGTCAAAGGCCTGCTCCTACAGAACGAGTCCAAGCCACATTGCAAGTGATCAACGCCAGTAAGACACAAAGATTTTTGGTGCATAATTTACACATCTAACACAACATATACAACCTGGCGATCCCAACCACTGTCACAACCACTGGGATGTGCATCCCGACTAAAGGCATATCTTTCTGGAGCAGGAAGATATATTCCCATCAAAGTTTGATTTAACTAGAGATACAATTTGAAAGTAGTTTAAGAAAAAAAAAACTCAGTGCGACAAAGCACTTACCTCTGCCAGATCTTCGAAGCAGCTTCCAAACAAAGGATGCGGATTACTCTCGTCTGTCATTTCAACGGTGTCCTCAATCAAACCGAGAAGCTTCACAGTCAGTTCATGGATGTCCAAGATATTACTGAATATGATGTCAATGTCCTAGAAAAAGGAGGTTAGATTAGTGAAAGTCCTCTTAGTACGCGGCAATGGGTCTGCATCATATTATATGGTGTTCACAGATTTGGGGATCTTGGCACAGGCTTCTAGGGTCAAAAGCGACAGAGCCATCAATTCTTTTTAGTATTTATTTTTAACAATGCCAGAGCCCTAAATAAAGGCGGACGGCTAAATTCATCAGTGGCAAACAAAACACAGAAGTCAATGCAGAGTTACCCAGAACCAGATCTTTGCTCTCTGCTGCCAGGGGGGGGTATGAAGGCCATAATAAAGCAGTGTGTTGAAGGGGACTTTCAAAAATATAAAATCAGCAGGAACACACTCACTAATGAAGAGAATAGGTTGTTGTTGGAAAGGAAGGCTTCTCGAAATACTTTGATGATCAGATTTAGTTCGCGCAAGTACTGGCGTTCCCCAGCAAGCTCAGTCCGGACCAACTCATAGTAATTCAGTTCACCGGTTGAAGTAGGCTCTTCATCGCAGAGGGCGACAAGTCCAATGTCATCAACCTGGTCAAACATGTCCATCAAGACCTGGTGGCAAAAAGGCAGACTGGGATAATAATGAGCCCTTGAAACCTTCCAAGTGTTGCCAAGCGCTTACTAGACAAGAACAAAGACAGCCCTCCATTTGTCTTTGGGTGATAGACAACGCCATATGTACAGCCTCCCAAAATTCTTCAACTTTCATGTACCCCCAACACTGGTCTGAGCCAATAATCAGGACCTTAGAGGCAGATTTACTGGGTTGTGGGAAACAGAATGGCTGGATATTCTGACGAAATGAAGTCTAGGGTCATAAGGAATAAGCTCGGCGTCTCAGCAGAGAAAGTCACCCAAAATATCACATGACTGACAACAATGGCGGCCTCCAAATCCACAGACTAATGGAGTTTATTAGAAAAAGAGATAAAGCCAAGTCTAGTTATTGTCCTCACCTTATCTGCGCACATAGAAACTTTAATGTCCTGCTGTGAGATCTCTAAGTGCCGGATGTTAAAAACGTAATTGCCTGCGAGTTTCAGAATATCCGCCGAGATATATTCCAAGACCGCCGCGATGTAAAGAGAGACATTGTAATCCACCTTGTAGCCGAGCACTTCCTACACAAAAAAAAAAACACAAAACAAACAAACACTTTTAAACTCTCCAGCCATCATAAACACGGGCACATAATGCACACCGCGTAGCTGCATCGTCCCTTTACATTTTCATGTGGCCGATTTTTACGCGCATGCGTAAAGTCATCCCGCCCATTTGAACGGTAACACTTTCCGGACACTGATTGGCTGCTAAGGCTGTCAAAGAGTAACAGGACATATTCCCATTGGTTTCATTGAAAGTCCTTACTTACTGCGGAAGCAGCCAATCAGTGGCAAGCAATTTGGGAGCATGAAGGAAGAAGGCAGTTCTGCGGTACTTTAACATGTATTCTTCTATAGTCGGGGTGTCAGGGACGTTAAACTGTCCTCAGTGGATACAGAATTTGGATAACTTTGACAGTGGCCCTTCATTATGCCATTTTTTATTTATTTTTTATTTTAAATATACAAGTTCTGAACAGCGATTTAAATACCTTTAACGACGGGTGTATTTTATCAACGGGCAGGAGCAGAGGATTCCTTCTCTTGCGCTTCTCAATGGCGGACTGCGCGTCGGCGATGGCCCATTTATCGATCGGGTACGGAAAGGTTTTCTGGACCCTCTCCTGGGCAAACAGAAGAAAATAAAATGAAAAGTCACGCAGCATAGAGGCTCGTGACATCTTGGCTCACATTCAGACAAACATCAGCCCAGCACTATTGTCTTCATGCTATTAACCCCTTAATGACAAAGCCCGTACATGTACGGCTCAAAATGCATTGTTTTCAATGGGTTTTGGGACCGCCCATTGTCCTTAAGGGGTTAATGAAAGAAATATAAATTATTGGGAAGTATTATACCATTAAGTATACCTTTTTGTTTTTTGCTATTTGGTGCTTTGGCACTCGTTTGATTATATTTATTTCACCTGTGGCACTCCAGGTTTTTTCTTATTATTCTTATTTTTTTTTTATAAGGTTATTAAGAGTAATTTATATATATTATAGTATAATCATTTATTATATATATTAATTTATATATTGTTGGTTTTTTATATCTATTTCATCCTTCACACTTGCTTATTGTATTTAACAAAAAACTGTAATGGATGAAGAACGAGGCTTTTAAACGGAGTGGATCTAATAGATTCTGTTTCATTGTCTTTTTTGGCAATACCTTAAAATTAGCTACTCTTTCGCCAAGTAAATTTTATGTAGATCTGCGGTTTTATCTCAATCTATTTTAAAGAGAAAGAGAACAGCAAATGTTTTCCCCGCTGCTATGTGCAACCAAAAGGTTTTTCAAAGTCATTTATTTTTGTGTCACTTGACATCTAGCTTGAATTATTGCGTTGCCCAAGGAAAATATAAATGGGGCAATTTAACGCTGTTTAGCCAATATTCTTGGTCATCGGGAATAACTGGAATTGCCTTTGATGGTTTTTAGCTGTATGCAGAATGGAACCATGAAAGGGAAACCAACACATTTATGTTTAAAGACAATAAAGAAAAAAACGAATGCAAAAAGTTCATCATGTATGTGGTTTTCAGAAAAATAACACATTAAAAATTAAAAAAAAAAACGCAGTAATACAGATGTGCAAAGAATTACAAAAGCTATGGGTCAAAGTGGATAAAGAAAAACTACACGTTCATAAACTACTCAAATGAGACAAAGTACCCAGCCGAATACCAATGCGTGATTTGGTCCTCATCCAGCAGGTCTGCTCCAACATGGTGCAGGCAGGACGGTCAGGAAAAGGCTTTGCCTAAAAACTGGTCCTATCAGCACCCCCTTGATTGAAAAGGGAATACGTAACGCCCAGTCCAGCAGGGGTAGACCTGGAGGGCCTTGCGCTCAACATACCTCCACATCTTGCACGGTCCTCGGCTGGGCAATGCATAGTTTGTTGAGGAGCTGCAGGATGAGTTCCTCTATATAATACAAGGAGTCTTCTTTAGCAGAGAGGGTCGGATGCACCTGCCGCTGGACCTAAAAACATGAGAAAGACATTACTGAAAACGTAACAGTTCAACGTCAACAATCATTGCGAGACATTACCCACACGCCATGGTGGGTCAAACCCGGCTCCCCGTCCGATGACACATTCTTTGTTTTGCCAGACAAGCCTTTTCAAGCAATACCAAGGTACGTACAGCATAAAAAAAAAAATGTATGATGTAATAAAACCTGAGAACTCCCCGGATGTATAATCAAAAGGTCAACAGGTTCTTGGCCCCGCAAATTCCGGAGCGGAGAACACAAACTTTCTTGTTAATACGTCATACCCAAGGATATGCCGTATGCCGAAGCGCAGGATCAGGCTGGGGTGGCGAAGTCTTTACAATTTTGAGCTAAAATGCTCTCACTCTTTAGAGTGAACCTTACTTATTTTAAAAGAAAAAGGCTTGAATAGTGGTTATCCGAAGCAAAGTTTCGATGGCCGATTCCTGCACCGGACAGAGAAGGTGGCCGGAAACGTCCATACAGCACCGAGGACAAGTCAACGCGGTATGGACACAGCCGGTGAGGGCAACGCGCCGGAAGCGAGCATCGCAAGGCGAGCAACTCTCAACAGAACTTTTTTTTTTAAGATGAAGATCGTCTAATCCATACATTTAACAGAAATAATGTTCGCTACATTATATACTCCGTAGAATGAAAAATGGTTTTCTGAGCTCATCAAAACAGGTCACGGTCCTCAAGAACCTGTTTATAGGGAAAAAGGAAAGGTAGACACTCATGTTCTTGTGTAAGGTGACCCGTTTTGATGAGCTCGGCAAACATTTTTTATTCTTTGGAATAGAAAATAGAAAAAAACGTATTTATCTTAAATGTATAAATGTTATATAAAGAGATGAGAAAACCCCCCCCCCAGAAGTTGGGTGACCTCTAGAGAATCATAATGGGGCGCTTGTGCAAAATAAAACAAAAAGAACATAATAGAGTAATGCGTGTAGACCAATGTAGATGGTACATCCAGAGGTTTTGATGAAAACTCAAGGTGTCTTATAATACGGACGACGTTGGCGGACTTATTCGTTGCCAGACACAGGAGGAGACAAACATACTTTCACTCGGGAAGTCTTTTGTTGGATCCTTATCAGGACTAAGGTAGCGAAGGTATATTTTAATACGCAAGCTCGGTGAAAACGAACGCAGATATCAAACCTCAGGTTAAAGTTTTGTTACGCCAGGCACACCCCGCAGACTTTTCCTGTCCGGATCTTAACTGTTTCGACGCGGCTACGGCAGACCCATTACACGGACCGCAATAACCGCAGGCGCTGCATTAACAGATTTCACGGGCCATCTAATCAACGTTGGTTTTATCAATACATATTTGTAAATGTGAATGCGTTTTATATATTATAATATATATATATTATTATTTTTTATTTTATTTTTTTATTACCGTGAAGTAGAAGTAATAGAACAAAATTTGACCAAAGGGAACCCCCCACCCCACTGTATTACCAGTATCGGATCTAAAGTAAGTTTTCAAAAATATCCTGGGTTTCGTTAAAGTTAAAGTGTTTGCAAAATATAATGTTTTCAAGCAGCTGCATGGTTCTCACGTCTACGCGTTCTAGAACCGTTTTCTTAGCCCAATCTGTTCGATAAACACCCTGACGCCTTATAATACCACCCGTGGTAAACAGGCTGTCTCGGTCTTAATTACCCAGTCGGGACGCTCTTACTAATGAAAGTCTATGGAGAACGGACTTCACTAGCGTTGCCATAAAGAATCAGCTCAGCGTGGTGATTGAGCCGGGAGAGACACCCAAAATATCACATGAATGGCAGTAATTGTGGCCGCCAAGTCTACAGATAAAGAAAGATTAGCGGCGCAAAATTAAATAAAACCAAGTTTTTGTTAGCGCTTATTTATATATTTTGTATACAGCTTTGTATTGTATGCTCAAGGAGAAAAGTATTTTTTCGTAGGACTTCCTCCTCGCAAGAGCAATAGCAATAGTCCGGAAAACGATTTATCTTCAGCCCCGCAGCTTTATCTGACAGCTGACTTCAGGTAAGGCATGTATGTGATTGCAGCTGAACCAAGGACCAGGTCATCAATCATGCCAGGTACCAGAGAAAGGAAAGAGCAGATTTCAGACACTAAGATCATTGAAGGCTTCTCTGCAGTGTTGATTTTATATCCGCAGAGTTCCATCCCAGAAGAGCAAATGCGTATACCAGCCCAGAACGCAAACAAGACCGAAATGGGACATCCGTATAACGACTTGCCTAGCCCTAGACGGCAACGTGCGCCACCAGCTGCACACAAATCAATATTACTGACCAAGACCTTGGTTGCCAACTTGCCAAAGAAAGAGCATCATCTGTAGGCTTAACAAAACAGAAGCCCATTGTATTTTTCAGCATCATCTACATCCCTGCTTTATTCTCCAACAGCCAACTGGCCGATTACTTGGAAGAAGAAAACCTCTGCATTGGGGTATCCTCAGGTTGCGCCAAAATGTTAAACTAATGTACAAAGATCGGATCAATGGCCACCTTTGGAGCTACATCACGGTAGATGATCAGTGGAC
>VKOC01000008.1:22060715-22077284 GCA_009364415.1 Spea multiplicata
TTATCACTCCCATCACTCCCGTGTTCCAATGGCCCTTTATCACTCCCATCACTCCCGTGTTCCAATGGCACGTTGTGTTCGCTGATCCAAATGTAATTGTAAGAGACTAATGGACGCGATTACGTTACAGATGTCTCCCCTCGCACTTTTGAACAGTACGGTGAATTCCAAGGATATTTCTGAAATAGTAAGGGAAGAAACGGAGCAGAAGGTGGGATTTACCAGAGGTAGCTGCCGAAGTACGCCACGATGTTGCTGTGCTTACACTCCTTCACCATGAAGATTTCCTGCTGTATTAGAGAAAAGTCATCGCCTGCAAAGAAGAAACGATGAAAGAAGAGAGAAAGTTCAGCTGGAAACTGCCTAGTAAGCACATTTCACTAGCATGAGAAACATTAACTAAACGCAGCATTCGACGCATCATCCCTGGTAACTGCTGAACGCCCCAAACCCTTCCTAAAAATAATTCTACAATCAGTAAAAAAAAAACCTTATTCATATTTTTCGAGGGAACCCTTAACGGTCACGTGACACAAAGGCAGGCACTGATAGGTTGTGGTTCTAGAATCCAGAAACGTTTCTCTTGGGGAGGGGGCGTCAGGAAAGCATAGGTGAGAGTACTTTATTATGTGTGTTTATAGCAGCGATATAATAAAATACTATAGTATAGGGGGGGGCGCCTACATTACACCCCTGAAATTTACACACCGCGGGGGCCGGATTGGCAGTAGGGTTCAGCCGTCAGCTTAGACAATGCGGTGCAACGCGAGTTTGTAAAGTGGTCTCTATACCATAGCGGTTAATTAAAGCGTACAAGCGGTAGGAACATCCCATAGGTTGCCATAGCAACAGGACCACTGTTGCCAAGGAGCGCGGAAATGTTTCCCAACGTGTCCTAATATTCCCACAACCGACCTGAACATGTCCGGGCGACCGCCAACACCCATAACTATCAGCAGCTCCTGAAACGCGTACACAGCAGGAAGACAACGCCATCCGCAGATGGGGCGGTCATTTGCATACGTGCGGAATAATGATGTCACACGTAACCAACCACCCAACCACCCAACAAAGCCCCCGGTTCTGGTTCATTATGTCTTCTAACATACGCGCTTACATGTAAATATGTTTACTACGCATTCAGGGTGTGCAGGGCCTTTAAGCACCAGAACCTCCGTATCTGAGGCTGTCTCAAGGTAAAATCTGCCCGGACCGCTGGAAAAATAATTACATCAGAACCGATTTCCTAAAGATGGGCTCAGTTTGAAGAGCGGAGGCATTTTAAAGGGAGCTATGATGTCGTAAAGAGCTTATTTTACGCACTTGCTTCTGATCAGCAGCTCCTGGCGCTCCATAGAGCTTCTGCATGAGAAGGCATTGAGAATGCAGACAATTTCTATATCCCCCCCCAATATCCCACATGGCCAAGGAGGAACACTTTAATTTCAGAGGAAGTGGTTGGATGATATACATTTTATCTGACTTTATGACCTATTAATGTAATTAGCGAAGGGGTTTAGAGGGTAACGGGTTTAGGGTGGTGAAACTCGAGTGAGCTTTAGGGAGTCCTGGCCTTAACCCCACCGAACATCCTTGGGAGGAATTTGAATGCATATTGTGAGCCCGATCTTCTTGTCCAACCTCACAAATGCTCTTTTGGCCCAAGTTCCCGCAGACACACTCCAAATTCTTGTAGAAAGACTGGAGGCAACTCCATATTAATGCCCGTAGATTTGAAATGGTACGTCCAACAAGCTCGTATAGGTGTGATGGTCCTTTTGATCATATAGCATCTGAAAATGTTTCACCACAAGCCTGGTCTGACCAAAGCCATGCCCCGTCCCACACGCGCGGCAGAGCCTCTGGTGGAACAGAGTCCTCCGTTGGTTTGAGGTAGAATGACGATGCATTCATGGCGGCGTTTTTACATAAACTTTATTTAATGCGGTAGCAAAAAGTGAAATGTTTTGGGTCACCAGTACATAACCAGTATATAAACTACCTACATCGTGGACCACAATTATTTGACACCAAAATGCCAAGTCTGCTTCTCCGATGTGGTTTTCTTAAAGCAAGAGAACAGGCTTGGGCGTGCTACAGAATCATTTGTTTACGCGGAAGTCTTCATTGCTCCATCACCTGACAAATACTTCCAGCCGGTTCTGTCCTCCCAACGCCCTGACGAGACCGGCTCAGCACGCCGTGCCCGGCCATTGTCTGACGGACGACGTGGGCTCTGCTTTCCCTACTATTACGGGCCGAGGCCTGGGAGCGGCACGCTACGGGCGCGAACTGGAAGTGCTAGAAGTATTACGAAACACCCTCGACGTATGGCACGGCCACGCTGGAGAAATAAGGCTTTGCTGCGTACTAACAAGGTCAAGCAGTCTTCAAGGAAGGCATTGTCAGCTGGGATTTAGGGCCATTTTATACTAATAAACAATTTACGGGGCATAGAAAACACAGTTTAGGAATTTCCCATTGGTTGGGTACATTTCTTACACATGGCCAAATTACCCCACGTGGCAAATTAGGTATGGGGGCACCCCAGGATATAAAGGAGGGGGATTTAACGGTGGCCTGACGATTCCACATATACTCATTCCACCTTTTCCCTGGCCAAGCCCACTAAAACGGATGTTTTACAATTCTACTACGTTCCTCAAGATAAAAAAAGAGCTTGCATTTACACCACGACTGGATTCGTTCTGTGTACGTCACACGGGTTCTTATGCAGTCCCATAGATTTGAGTTACTTTTCTTCCCTTTGGTCAAATGGGTTTCAATCAGCTTCTACTATTTCGACTGACTTACCCCAGCTTGAACGTAGCCCCCCCCGAGGGCTTCTTGGCAAAGAATCGGGTCCTGTATAATTTGCCCACGTCTCCTCCTCGTGTCAGTAATTTGCTTTTTTTCTCCCCATTACTGAACATACCCAAGGTGTTTATTAACATACCGAAACTGCATTTAAATGTTCTCTATTATTTAGAGCCCTCTAGATCTGACACATTATTCATACATGGTGAGGGACCCCTGGGCACAGCTTGCGGTGGAGGGGGTTGCAGGATATTGTTTTGTGCCACTGTTTGTTTTCCACCGCAGTACATTTTATAAACACGGCATTCACTAACTCGATCTCCCTCCCCGTGTAAATGAAAGTTTACTGGTTGTTAAACAATTAAATACCAAAGATACCACAGATACGAGATTATGGCTTCTCTTTTCGCTGAACTGTAAACAAGCTGTTAAACCGGGAAACCTGTAGATGCTGCAATATAATATTTGGAAGTCTTATAAAAAAAAAACAATCAGGATCCATACTAAAGCTTTCTCTGCCTAAAGAGTATGGGGAAAAATGTGCGGAGAAAGCAAAGTGATTCTAGAAGCTTCCTTTAGATAAGGAAGAGTTTGTTAGAGCACAGATTGCCAGGACCCCACGTGACCCATGAAATGGGTTTATTAAAACTGTGACATCAGAACGATACCATCATATTAATCATGCCTTACCGCAGATACACCCATATTGGTTTACACACAACACGACATGGAAAGCGGAGTCGGCTGCGCAGGCAGGCAGGTCCTGCTTCTGAAAGCGTCGGCTCATAATACAGCCGGCCGGACGGCTGCGGTCGCGGCCACTAATCCCAGTATGCACGGTATGCACGGCCTATTCTGTAGCTGTCAGCGCCGCGTCTTCCACCGAGACCATCGACACCGGTTACCCACACCCCTGGTGTTTGTACGGAGCAGATAATGGTTTGAACGTTTCATGCCTGCAGGGCACTTTAGTCACCCTCCGAAACTCGTCGTAATTCAACTAACCGACACAAAAATCCACCCGGAAAGTGACGACTGCGACTATTCCACAAGGAAGGGTTATTGCATTTCAGCAAAGCCACTTTATTTGTTCGTACAACATATGGGGGAAATCCACCGGGCGCAAAAACAGGGTCTTTTAGGGATTTGGAGCTACTCACCGGGCGTACATGCGCAGATGCATTATCCCTTCACACATACTGAGGTTAGACTAATAATTGAGGTACAAGACGATTCAATCATTTGGTGGCGCATACAGTGGATTGGTCTCGATGTAGGGGGGGGCTCGTACTTACTGGGTTCCAGTTTAATTATCTTGACAGCAGCCAATTCACCAGTCTGTAGATTTCTAGCCTGGAAACCAAAAAGAAACAGAAATTCAGTATTCCGGGAGAATAGCAGCAGACAGACATTTATAAAGCATGAATTAAACTGTATGGTTGAAGGTCGTCGTATATAATTCGGTGGGCAGCTTTTTTTGGTCAAGCATTCATTGGGGATCGTTTATATTCCTCTTTGGGAGCGGAATCCCTCTTTTCTCCCCCGATGCCGGGTGTGAGGGTATTCTACAGCCCCTAAAAGCGGCGACATATTTAGGCTTAACCCGGGGCAGCGCCACCAGCCGCCATTACTACGTGCGGCTCGGGGCAGAAGGATACGGCACGGACTTCTGTAGAGTTACTGGCCCGTCAAGCAGTGGCGCCACAGAGAGCCCGATCGCTCAGCAGGGCAATTGGCTCCCTATTACCCGGCAGAGGGGCTGTTGGCTGAGGCCGGAATCCGTCACTGCCTAATAGTGCCTAAATCGATACGCTATGGTCACAAAGTCAAATAAAATGTCACAGTTTTGGCCCCTGGCCCATTCTAAGACAAAAGTGTCTATAGGTGTGACCATTTAAAATGTCGGCGGCTATGAGATGGTGATTTCTACCACCGGGGCGAGAATGACGACGACCCCCAAGGTGCAAAAGGGAACACAAGATCTGTTTTATATCGCCGATAACAGAAACAAATAACAGGGCTGTCTAGTTAAGGAGAGATAAAGGTCTTCTCTGCCGTCTCCCACAATCCACGGCTGCAGAAAGCACGCTGAGCTTTTGTTGAAAGTGGTAGAACCGGTTCCCGGCTGTGGCCAACAGAGAAATGTCAAGGAAAATATCTTAAGAAACCAGCAAAACGTCAACCTCTTCAAGCACAATCCCACAGGCAGTTTCCTGCTTAAAAACGTGGATCCATTATACCAAACGTTAATAGAAAAGACTCCATGCTTATTGTACTCATAACGCTGTACCACGCGCCACAGAGACTTGGATTTCACAAGTATCGCCTCGGCACGTAGAGAGCGAACGCGACACTCCTCCCAAACGCCAGAGCGAAGAACTCAGGTATGCAGAAGATATCTGCTTCACGACAAGCCGGTACCTGTCAGATCAGGGAGAGACATCCCAGTCTTGCCACGCTGTCATGGGTGGTGACGTTGGACTGCTATGCTAAAGAAAAACCCACACGTACGGAAAAAATAATATGGGGGGGGGGAAACGACCTGGTCTTATCTTTTATTCAGACCTGAGATCCTAACGGCTTGTCCTCACCCCATAATAATGTCTCCCTTCCTTCTCCGCTGATCGATTCCCTGCCCCCTTTTCCGCAGCTCCGTTTCTTCTCTTGCCTCTTCTTGTTCTTCTTTATTCGTCCGCTTCTCCCAGGTACCAGCTCCGTTCTCCGTCCGCTTCTCCCAGGTACCAGCTCCGTTCTCCGTCCGCTTCTCCCAGGTACCAGCTCCGTTCACTTCTCCCAGGTGCTTCCACATAAGGGCAGAGCCTCCGTGTGACCCTCTCCCCAGAACGGACGAACAGGGGAAGAGGACGTCCTCATGGGGCGCACCATGGCTCTGGCCTTATGCAAAACTACTCCAAGAGGCCAGAATGTTGCTGAGGGATTCGTGGAGAAAAAGAGGTGTTTCTGCAGGTCTTTTTCTCCAGCGCGCATCACAAGGACAGCCCCTCACTTGTTCCTCCAACTGGGGGAGAGGGTATGCACGGGGGCTCTGCCCTTTTGCCAAAGTATCTGGATAACGGAGCTTATACCAGGGAGAAGCGGATAAAGAAAGAAGAGGCGGCAAGGAAAACAGAAGCGGTTGGAAGAAAAGGTAAGGAGACATTGTCAGCGAGTAAGCGAATGAGAGCGAGTAAGTGAATGAGAGCGAGTAAGCGAATGAGAGCGAGTGAAACTACCCAAAGCAAACGCTGGTTTTTGATCCCCCCCGATACAGTCTTATACTCAGGCCTTTTTTCCTTTCATTAATACCCAAAGAGCGGGGGTTGTCTTATAATGAAGCAAATATGGTATTTTACTGATACCTCTCTACCATCCACATTTATAACGTGCGATAGCACTCTCCAAGATATTAAGTGTTTGCACCAAATTTGCACCATAATTTGCACCAAGTCTTACTTTACTGAGAGGATGGTAGATAAATAGAAAAAAGACTCCCATCAGAAGTGGAAGAAATGAATACTGTAATAGAATTTAAACATGCATGGGTCCGTGGCTGGGGATTGTAGGAGTTTTAGTACAGCTAGAAAGTCACAGTAGGAGAGCCATGCTTTACGGACCAATCTGGTATAAATGTGTACCATGCTAGCCGCAGGAAGCAAATTTGGTAAAGGCGATATCATTATGGGTTAACGAAGTATAAGATTACAAGGTTCGAGACAGTCCAGTTCTCTGTTCCAGAGAATATCCATAAAATGTCATAAATAATCTCAGCTTCCACAAACGAGAAAGCAGAATGGGTCTACAAAACCACATCACTGGTACAACAAATACTTAACCGGCAAGTCATAATGTTCTTTAAAGTTCAATCATAACGGGCAAGGAGATCGGAAGCCTCACCGGTCAACCTTTCAGCCAAGCATGGAAATAATGGGGAAAGGGTTAAAAATATAGACCCCCATTAACTATAGTGTTGCCTACAAATACTAATGTTCCCCAGGCAGTAATTGCAGTTGAGTAATTACATTGTATCAGAGCGTTGATACGTGGTTTCTGAAAGCCTCGATGGCCTCTGGGGTATGGAAGCATCGGCTGGGGTATCTGGTATCTTTCCTCCCCGGTGGTGAATATGAAGACACCGGTATTTGGCTCTTGGAGGAATCTCAGCTGCTTATGGATTAGCGGAAGGAGCGATGCTGGGGTACGATCGACGTAACGCGGTGTTGGCTTCAAAATCCTGCAGCCCTTTAATACATGGGTCAGCCCGGGGCAGAGTATTCAGTGACCTGACCCTTAAAAAAAGAACTTGGCCACACAGCCATCTATTTGAAATCCTATCCATATGTTGTCCACCAAAACTCTTCTTCTTTAACCCCACCATCTAAATTCTTCTACAACATCCCCGTTTTATACACGCTAACCTTCGCACCTCGCTTTACACGCAAGCAGAGCCGATTTCCGGCCCCAGGCAGTGACGTAGTCCTGGCCTAAGCTGACCAGGCCTAGAAGGGGCAGCAATCCCCCCTCAAGCCCTCCCCCCAGTGTATGCCCTGATATGACATCATAATTCGGCGCTCTGTTTTTTTTACTATTTACAAACCATTATTTGTGACTTTACAGTCACTCAAACACTTTCTTGGAGATTGAATGAGTGACTTCCACCAGCGGTGCGACAAGACAAAACCCCGAGGCGGTCCCAGGGATACTACTCCACTTACATACCAAAAAACCTCACTCACACTTGCACCTAAATTAAATGCAAACGTAAAAAGACCTAGGGCAAGGTGACGACGTATGAGATATGGAAACATCACGTGAGGTTCCTCAGAGAGAAGAAAGGAAACTGCCTTCAACCACATTAATTTCCATTATTGGACGTTCTTTCAAGGTACGGAACATTTCAAGTATATATATACTTCCGCTTAACTGCTTTTCATTGGATTTGCAGGACTGCGCCCCCCCATTTGGTGGAAGCTGATTGGTTCTGTACCACCGAGTGTCACCTTCTAGTACGGCCAATCACTTTGCTTCCCTGATGCCACTCTATCCTCCCCTGATGCCTCTATGCTCTAGGAGGTCAGAATGTTTGCTGGGTATGAGGGGATCACAGGGTTCTACAGCCCTAAAAGCCCCGATAATGTGTATAGAAACAGAGGATAACATTTTATAATTCAAACTGTGTGAGTTAAATACATTATTCATCTTTTTGGATTTCATACTCCGTTATACAAATATTAATAGGTCACAAAGTTACATATAAGGGGTTAAAGTCCTGCCGCTAATCAATGCCTCTAACCCCCCCACTCAACATAAGCGGCCGGTGCATATAGAGGACACGGAGCTCCTGTTATGATATAATAGGGAAGTGGCTAATAACAAAAGGCACAGAGCAAACAGAGAAAAGTCTGCCGAAAATGGTGACTCCGAAAGAAAAACACCCATTTGATATAATCCCCCCCCCCCGGGGTGCACCATAGACTCTAATGCTTATGTAGAAGGAATACTCTGGTCTATAAGCACGGCTTGTTACCATACGGTCAGAGGAGGATGGATTTCTCCGCTCATTGTCCGTAACAGAGAGCGCCATTGCCTGGGCAGAGAGAGAGATCACCGCCAGGCTCCATTATAAAGACTGACATAAGAGGCACGGATAACGTAGACAAAGTCCGTCTTCTCTGAGCGCACAAACGGCAAATCACTGTCCTAGAGGGGATGGCTCCTCATCTCCAAGTATTTTTTTTGGGCACATTTAAGTTCATTTAAGCTTTGGTTACCGGTAATCGATATCCATGGCACAGCATTGTAGGTCTATCTGCATTGGCACTCCCGGTTGAGTTGGTACAGCTGGCATCCGTTGATGCGGGCAGTTCCTCTAACGAAATGCCATAACTGCAGTGCTAGAAATCACACGTGCCTTCAGGATGTTAAAACTTCGAGCGATTGCTTAGGGAACAACCTGAATATCCACAATCAACGGAAGAACGAGTCGCCACCAAGCGCCCTCATCGTTTCTGATACCTTTGATGGGTTTAAGTTCAACCTAAGTTCCGTGTCCCGCATCATAGTCAAGATGGGCAGTGGATTCCATATCTTTCCAGCCCTTATTGTAAAATAATTGTTTCGGTCGCTGTAGATGACACAAGAGTCGAGTTATTGGTATGTTTCCCGGGCTCTGTTTATAGTCGGCCTTTTTATACGTTAGCGTGTCGGAGAGAAAAACGAGCTTTCCGTTAAATCTGTTAATTTCCAAACATCCCTGACATTCCGGACAAATCTGACAATCACTCATCTCATTCGGGATCTACATTCATACAGAGCAA
Organism: Spea multiplicata; assembly: GCA_009364415.1. Taxonomy (NCBI): domain Eukaryota; kingdom Metazoa; phylum Chordata; class Amphibia; order Anura; family Pelobatidae; genus Spea; species Spea multiplicata. The sequence continues at coordinate 22,069,847 of VKOC01000008.1, forward strand.
AGATAGAAGGAACCTAAAACAGTGGAGAGAAGTGCAGCGCCAATTAATCGTCATCGTTATTCATTATACATGTGCTTTTAGAAGGGGAAGTTATGTGAAATGTTTGTCTAGAAAAAGACACGTAGTTGACAGATAACGAGATCTATTATTACGCTCTTAAACATTTTCGTTATTTGATGACACGCCAAGGCTTCGTCGCTTAAGAATTCGGCAGGTCTGATCTTGGAATTCCGTCTCTCTCTCCGTTCTTTTTAAATAAGGGGTAAAATCTTAAGCAAAACAAAAATTAAGAATTGGGTCATTGCTTTTTTTGATGATTATGACCTAACAAAATTGCGCAATACTATTGTTTGCATGATACAGAGATAAGGGCAGAGTGCTGGGCGCAGACGAATAGAAGCAGGACTCGCGTTTGTAGTAAAACTCACTGGTAATCAGGAAAAGATATTGACCGTCAAGGCATCATACGCACTTTAATCCCCGTGATAGGTGTGTGGTCCATGTGTCAAATACACGGGTACTTTGGAGAATCCAAAAAATGCCGTTTCCCCACTCCCTAGCTAAATGCCCCCCGCAGCAGATGCATTCGGTCGAATGCATTTCCCTACACTTTCCTGCTATTGATTGGCTGCTTCAGCTGTCAATCAGTGGAGGTAAATCTTTCAGAGTACTTTAATCTGCATTATTCTGTAACAGGGGTGTCAGATACATTAAACTACCCTTTAAAAAGGTAGTTATTTAACAAGCTTTGTTTCTCAACAAAACTGTAGAAGCGTTGGACATGTAGGTCTCTTTTCTCTCCCCATCAAGCATGTAGCGCGACGCAGAAATGAAACTCACATCACATACTAGTTATACGCATTGCAGACGGAAAGCAGAAAGGAAACCGTCTGCTTAAGAAATAAACGCACTTCATATTTTAACAAAAACCCCAAATTTAGATCAGATAAATAATGTAGCGCATACGGCGGTGCTCTAGCGCGATATTTTTGTATTTACAAAACCCACCTGCACCATGGACCCTAAAAGCTGCTAAGTCATTTTTAAAAACGAGACGCCCATGGTCAAACACGATTGACCCAAAAATGACGTGGTCCTGCTGTGGCCCTCGAGGATGGGAGCTAAGCATCGCCGCTCTATGCCAACCGAAGACACATCTTATAGTGGGAAAAAAAATCTGTTATGATGGTAATATGTCATTAAAAGGAATTCAGCAATCGCCATGGAAAACCAATGGAAATGTTTTTCTGGACTGTCTACTTGTGCCACAGAAACCCTCTTTTCTTAAACCCGCATTGTTCTCTCCAAGAAGGGGAATAAGAACCAGGAATTCTAATTTACACCACCAATTCAGCTAGATTCATTCCTTTTTTTTTTTGTAGAAAAAAATTTTTTTTTACGGGGGAAAACTTTTTTTAAAGGGAAAAAAAGGGCCACGTTTTATTGGAATGCTGCGATTTAATTTAGAAGAGCCGTTTATCAGGTATGGGGCGGGGGCAGAATGTGCAGAACGGCAGGACTTTTCCTTTAAGGAACATTAGGAACGTTGAATTGCGAAATGCATTCCCAAGGACACCTTTGACGCGTCGCAATCACCCTGTGAACATCACTGCTGGGAAGGTAGAAGTGCGTTCCCTTTGTCCTGGCGGTCACAGGCTGTAAGGAAATGGCCCTGGGGGGCCTGACGATGAGTCTATGAGTAATTGGGAGTCCCAACTCAATCACCTCCCTGGCTGCAGGGTCATGGAAACACGAGCATCGCAACACACCCAAAGAACATCGAGCTTTCCGCACCGGCCCGTCCGCCTGTTACAAGCTCGCAGGCAAAATCCACGCCGCGAAATGCGTGCCGCCAATTCCCGCAACCAAAATCAGAACACGAGGACCGCAGTCCGCTCGTCACGGCAGGAGATGCTTTGGAGGACGAGTACAGAAGAATTAACCAACAAAGTCCTAGATCCCAGGCAACGTTGGGCTCTAAATGGTTTAAACGTCTACTTAAAGCCAACGATAACGCCTTACAGCCAGCGGAATGGGAAATTCATTAAAAAAAAAACAAAAAAAACCATCACATTAAAGGGTTTACCCCCCCCCCAAAAAAATATATTTAAAAATAAACCATGGACAAGGATAGACACCTTATCCCCAAATAACGGGTATTCCAAACTCTTATCAGCCTTCTGATCAAAAAACACACAGATCGGTTCCTTTCTCCTACATATTAATCAAAGCCTAAAATAACCCCTAATTGCAGGAACCGTCTAAAAGAAGAGATCTTATTTTTTGTATTAGATTTTCTCGGCCCATCTATATCCCGATAAGAGTTCCGTCTTAATTACTTTTGGAAAGTAACAAGGACGGCCTTGCGTTGCAATCTTGAAACGTCCTTTCTTAAAGAAACAATGTGGCCATATGCGATATCAAGTCCGTGGCACTGCGAGGCAGCATACGATGGCGCAGAATTAATTAATAAGCATTAGGTTTCTATATAAAAGATAATACATTAAATAAAGAGAACAATAGCTTTATTTGGCAATCTGCGATGGGTTAGCAAGTTTGCGGTTGCCACGGTTTTATTAATAAAAATAAAATTGGTTTAAATGGGGATTTTTCTTTATATCCAAAAGGAAGTCCCGGGCCGATATTTTGGACGGGACCTGTAAAATTGTGGATAAATCAAGTGACATCACGTCTGGATAAATCAAGTGACATCATATCTTTTGAAAGATATGGCCGACGATGTAAGACTAAACATATTAAACTGTTTATTTGCTGCCCCGGCCAGGAATGAACACGTGCCGCGTCTCTGGAAGCAGACCCTCTCCTTACGCAAATGGAAGCGAGCCGGGCTCTGTCTAGCGAGAAAGCGGAAACATCCCTGGAATGCACAGGAACGTTTAGAACGTAAAATACGAGCAATTAACAGATCAAAGTGGTGGCAGGGGGTAAAAGCAACCCTTTTAGACACTTCTAGGAAAGTATACTTTGTAGGCAAAAATGTTTTAATGAGGAATCCTTCAGACCCTAAATCCTTGAGGTTCTCAACGTCCTAAAACGGAGGTCTTCACAGATTCGTATCGACGCGTTTATAAAGCACCCACCGATTTAGCGGATCTGCGACACCAAAGCAGGCAGTTGGATGGGGCAGGAAGCCATGTTTATCAGGAATGCTGGGGAATTAAACTCATGAACTGTTACCAGAAAAGAGCATTTTAAAATTGTATCAAAATAGTTTTTTTTTGTGTTTCAGGTCTTCAAACCTCCTGTTAAGGGATGAAAGGACTTGCAATGCCATCCCACTCATTTCTGTATGAACCTCGACATGGTCTATCTTGTGTGACAGACGTAACATTTTGCTCCTCGGCAGGTCGGAAAGCGCTTTCTTCCATGATCGTCGCTTCCTTGGAAGACGGACGCAGTAACGCGAAGCGGGAAGCATAAAAAGAAAAAAGACTTCTGCTGTGATATTCCTGCGGATTCCCAAATCAAGAGAGGCCGCCATCATGCTAGTATTGTATGCCGAGGGAGGACATTTAAACATCTAGAACATTAAAAAGGTAAAGAGAAGGACGTCCCTGGGGACATCAGCACCCAGCCAAGTCCCCAGCGTTGTCACCAACCCAAGATCCTACCACATTTAGCTTGTAAGCATTTAAGGATCCAGCCTCCCCATCAGGGGGTACAAAAAGGATACATTTATTCCCCCTTATTTTTGTATTCTCTTTACCAGACCAAAGCAGCCTTCCCATCATCATTGGCCAAGACCCCCCATAAAGCCCCAGAGAGAACATTCTTGAGTCAATTTATCTACACGGTTACGAGCCAGGAAGTGGCGGACCCGTATATATTACCTTTTTGGAGGACCATGTCTACTAAAACGATCAGCCGGCTGGAGAGCCAAAGCTTAACCGTTTCCATGGTATGGATCTTAAATAAAAATGAATTATACCGGGTCACCTTGTAAGAACAACAAGCAGAGCTACTATCCGACGGCAAGCGCTTATGGCCAAATAATGAAACGTTGCATTCGCTTTAAGGAAGCAATTGCTTGCTTGGTGTTTGCAGCATTACCTGAGGAGGCCCTGCTTGCCTCCCCAACACCTCCTGCGCAAGGAATGCAAGGGAACGAGTTTTAGTCCAAAAGACTAAACAATGATTCACGCCGCTCTGGAATATCTCTCGATGGCAGCCAGCTGCGGCAAGTCTGGCCGATGGCATCAATGCGAGATCTGCACGGGACGGGAGAGCGGATCTTCTCCAGAAAGGGTTAAAGGGAGGGCGGCTGGGCACGGTTCGCTTTCCTCTGTGTAATTATCAGACCAAACTTGTTTGACAACGCCAAAAATAATAAGTGGAATGGCGGTGCCAAGTAACTCGTGAGCCGCTGAGCACGTTTTCAGCCGTCCGTCACATCTGCTTCTCTCATTTGCTCTTTATAAGGAACTTGGTGCAGCAAAAGCATTTATTAGCTGCGGGTCCAGATCTTGGGAGACCATGAACTCCTCTACAACATGGAGGAAGAGACTCATTGTACCCTCACCACTGATAAAAAGCTGGAACCCAAGGGTTGCCACAGCAGCGGGTTCACCAAAGCTTGAGTTGTGGCTACTTAGCCCAGCAATTCTAGACTTAAACCTTAAATCATAAAGTAGCCAAATGCGAGGACTTTTACTGGCAGACACCCGACCACAGCCTCAGTCGCAGGTGGTCACTCCGTTCTCCGTGGCTAACCCTTTAAGAACGCCGGGCAGGGAACAAAACTCTGAACTCAGAAGCGAGTGTTTGGTGGACTCGTCCACCAGAGGTCCATCACCTTTGGCACCGGTACCAAGGGACCCCCTGCTTCCGGTGACAAGTTTTGCGAATACTAAAGACTAACCCATCACTCACGAGATATAACCCACGGTGTTTCTGGAGCACGGCCTCTAATGACTATCACTTTCACTCGTCACATCTAAGAAAGGAATCTATTTGGCAAGAGTACACCATCGGAGACCGAGATCAAGGAACGATCAGGGCAAAATCGGATTTATCTACGAGGCTAGAAAACCTACTGCGTAAAGCTTAGCAGCAAAGTACAGAGACCCCCGAGGACCCAAAAGCTTACATAACAAGATATATAATAATAATAATAATACATCTGAAACGACAGCTCCCCCCATCACACCTCTAGTAAGTGCCGTAGATACTCCTCGTCGCTTTAACCTCTAACCCCTAGCAGCCGAGGCGAAGGACGCAGCTTCTATATAACAGACTCCAGGTAAACACGTGATGCACAAACCACGCAACGTCATAAACCACAACGCCATAACACTGTGCTGCTTAAAGGGACCTTCCGTGTATTTACCTCAATGTATGTACCTCAATGTATACGATAGCTGAGTAACCCTTTCATTTATGGGGTCCCCCCTTGGAAATGCACGGGGGGGGGGTGCTACAGGAAATCCTTAGCTACGCATTTGCCTATTTCTCCAGGCTTGAAAGCTCATTTGATAAGATCCAACATCTCCTGCTGACCAAAAGGACTTGCGCGATGTCCCCCCCCCCCCCCACCGGCTGTGCTAGAGTCCCAAGGGGTCTAGTGAGATCACGCTTTGGCGTGTGCCGAAAGCACTCCCATTCAAAGGAACGATACAATAGGCCACAGAGGAGGTGTTCTGCAGCAGCTCTGGAGCTGCAGCTTCTCCCCAAAGTTAAATAATACATTTTACAAATATACTATCCCTGTTATTATTAGTTATTTTATATAGTGCCATCAAATTCAATAGCGCTGTACAAAGCCCTGTAAGACAGAAGACATCAGTGCTAACGTACAGCAGCATTTTATAAACGGTTTCTTTGTATTAGTATAGTACGTAAAATTTTTGGTGCACCAATACTCACACTGTCGCTACTCATTCACTCATCCACGCGCGCGCACACACACACTGACACACACAATCACAATGCAAAGAGGTAGAAATTCAGTAGGGACATTTCATTTGTTGCCATGGTAACTGCTCCACTTTCACTAGGTTGCACCGGAATTGCCCATTACACATAACCCGCTGTAACGGTAAGCTTTATCACTAGCAGACAGGAGAACATCGCACGCTTTGCCACACAGCAGAGATCTCGGGGAACCTGGTGTGATAATTGTGGTTAATAACCATTATTTAGCAAGCGCTTAACCAGTTCAGTGCCAGAAGGGCGTGTGTAAGCATAGAACGTGATGGCAGAGAAGGGCCATTTGGACCGGATCGCCTGCCTTGTTTTCAGGCGGTTCCAATGGGTCCGTTTCCTATCCGCTGGAGCCGCAACGTAACCTACGAGGACACCGTAGATGTAGCCTAAAAGTCAGCTACCAAGGTGCACCACTTTTCCCAACCACAGCTGACTTTTTTAACCCTTTCAAGTTGTTTTTTTTCTGCATTGCACATATGTAACGGAGGAGGGGGAGGGATGATTAAACGCGCCTGGTGTTCTGCCCTTCTACCTTGGGGGTCCCCCCTCGCTGTCCTCTTTCTCTGGACATCTGCCCTCCACATGTTTTATTGATCAAAGGACGGGTCGATGAAGACTTGCCGCGGAGGAGACTCTTCTCCATGTGCTTCCTTCGGTGTGGAGTGTAACCCGTCGCCCGTGCGTTCTCGTTTATTGGTGCTCGGCTGGGATGCTGGGGGTTGTTACTGGTCTGGGCGCAGAGTACAGAAACATCGCCGTTTGGATGGTGCAATTTTATCGGGGGGAGAGGGATGGGGGTCATCTTTTCCCCTTTTGCTATCAGAAAGCTGTGTGTTTTAACAAAGTTAAAGGCTGTGTTGGAAGATCTTTCAGACAAAGCCCTTTGGAATTCTGATGACGGGGGGGGGGTTTATTGAGACATTCTTTCTGATGAAGAGGACACGGGCACCGAACAGCAGGGAAAAACCAGCCACACGGAATGCGAGTACAGAACACGAGATCCCTTCCCTTCATATAAAGACATACGACACGCAAGCGTCTTCATTAAAGTAGACCGCAGGTGCCAAATCCACTTGGCGTCTTGCGTGCTTTTGATCAGATTATTAATCTACGGAACGGCGCTGCTTAGATGGGGCAGGAGACGCTGCTTCTATATACTAAGTCGAGCTGCTATTACGGGGCATTTAGGGTCCTATAACCGGACCCCTGATAAATCCGCTGCACCCACAGCAGAGCAGGCCCCCTGTCGTCAGGCCCCTGATGACAGCTGTGTCAGGATCCACAACACCGAGGCCCGACGATAGCCCCTGACAGGGACGGGAACGTAACAGAGGACTTGGTGTATTGGTTAGACGAGGCGAGAGAGTCGCGACCTACAGTGCAGAATAGGCATTCATTACATTTAGATTAAATACACCAGCACTCAAAAGTTTGGGGTCACTCGGCTGTTTCCATGGGAAACAAGTAGATGTTATTTTAATGGACAATATATACT
>VKOC01000008.1:22167819-22186080 GCA_009364415.1 Spea multiplicata
AAATTATCCCTAAACACCCCATTAAGCATAACTGACCCTAAATTTTCCCTAAACACCCCATTAAGCATAACTGCCCCTAAATTAACACTAAAGACCCCATCAACCATACCAATTTATTAGGTAATTTATCTGGAGTACATGCAATTAATTTAGGGGCAGTTATGGTTAATGGAGTATTTAGGGTTAATTTCAGGGGCCGTTATGGTTAATGGGGTCTTTAGGGTTAATTTCAGGGGCAGTTATGGTTGATGGGGTATAAGGGTTAATTTTATGCTGATGACTGAGGGTTAATTTAATTAATTTAATAAAGTTAACTGTAGGTGCACTTATAGGTAAAGGGGGGCAAACTCAGGGAATCTAAATCCTGGGGGCAGTGTGAATATTATTAATTTATTTATTTATAAAAGTATGGTATCAGTAATATTCTCTGAATGATTCGAATCTCTGTAAGATTCGGATCCTTGTAAGATCCGGATCCCTGTAAGATTCGAATCATTTGAATCATTTGAATCTTCGGATCATTCGACTCTTCGGATCATTCGACTCTTCGGATCATTCGACTCTTCGGATCATTCGAATCATTGAACGAGTCTCTGACTCTATGAGTCATCGTTCCTCTGTGAATTAATGAGCTGTAACCTGACCCCAGAGTCTGTGTCTGAGTGCTCTGCAGATGACTCACAGCTCTAGGATCAGGTTACAGCTGCATGATTCACAGACTGAACCGCTACAAATGAATCGTTCAGTCTAGTGAATCGATTCATCCGGATCACTAAAAAGAACCGGATCAAATGAACGATTCGTTCATGATCCGGACATCACTAGTCTCAAGTTCTTCATTGTTTGCGGAAGTGACGTGGTGTTTAGGTTTTGGCGCGAGTGTTTCGAGATGGCAGCAGAGAAAGTGAAGAGTAAAGTGTCCTCTGCTTTCAAAATGCACGGCTTGCTGCTTCGATCGTGAGTACCGCTACCGTCGCGTCACCCGTTAGGTTAGGCCAAGAAGCTGTCAGAGGAGCATGGGAGATGTAGTCCTGCAACAGCTGCAGTGCTGCACTTTGGAGACCCCCTGATTTACACTAAGACATGAATGGCGGGCTCTTGTGTAAGAAAAGGCCAGAGATCATTAGTATTAAGTGTTAAAAATCCATTCCTGACATTCACTGAGTATTTTTTTAGAATTTTATGAATTGATTAGTTTCAGGGTTCCTATTCTATTTAGCGTTAGTAATTAATGGCAAGCTTTTTTTTACTAAAATTCCTCATTATAGGTGATCCGCAGTGTATTGCTTCTGATTAAATTCCTACGGAAAATCAGACATTTGTGTATTACGTCCCTCCAGGCATCGCATGCACTTTAAAGCATATGATAGAGCGGAGGTCCCTATTTTGCTAAGACCCTCCTGCAAATGAATTGGGGGGGATTCTGCAGAATCCCCCATACGGATTTACCGTCTCACCCGCCTCCTTTCCTGCGTGCAGAAGATGTGACGGTCCGCACACGTCCCCCGGCGTGTGATCTACCGCCATCAGATATTAAATGATGTTCCTGGTTTTTAAAGTGACCTGAATTTGGGGTAACATTTGCGGTTTGGCCTCGACTTTATCCCATGTGTTTTTGTTTTATAGAGACGCCAGTAGATATCTCACTGAAGTCTTAAGGTCTGTCAATGAATTGGAACTTGAAGATGCCATTGATAGCATCATCAATGCAGTGGAAAAGCAGCCGTGTGAGTATATGGCTTACCTATCTTGATGCATAGTGTGTAAGATGGCTAAAAAAAAGAATCCCACCGCACGGTAAGCATAGGCTATTTATTTCAGCCAACCCATGGCATTTGCATGGCGATCTTGGGACGCTGGGTATATCGGAGACCGTTGGCATTCTGTACGCTTTCGCCGTCTAAAATGATGGCAGTGATTTCTGTAGGTACAGATGTGCTAGCGAGTGGGCACGTAAACATTCTCATCTAATTCTGCTCGTGTATAACATCTAAATTCTAAATAGCAAACGCATAATCAGGGAAAATCATTGTATGGAGTGCTTATGAAGGCTGTTTATTTCCCTGTCTTGTTTTAACCCCTTCAAGACCGGGACGTACCAGGTACGTCACCGCTGATACGCGATCCAGCGTCGCTTTCAACCCCGGGATCGCGAGGGGCGGCTGCTACTGACCGCTGGGTGTCCCCAGCCATCAGTAGCAGCCATCCCCCCCTCAATTCCGTGCACGTGATCGCTTTGCAGCGAATCACGAGCACGGAATTTAAATATTTTTTTAAAAAAAACACTGCGGTCTTCAAGGGAAGACACAGTTTTCAAATGCCGGTCCGGAAGGGGTTAAACAGTAGTGACTTCATTATGCACGCGGTCACCGTTTCTTTATGTTTTTCAGTGTCGTCTAATATGATCGAGCTGTCGTCTGTGGAAGCAGCTGTGCAGGAATGTGGCCGCTCCGGCGATGAAGCCATGTATGGTGACTTCTCAGGATTTTAAATTAGTTTTATTTGACAGAAAAGAAATTGTAATTAGTTTTGGGGGGGGGGGTTTCCCCCTTCCAGTTTTTTGTAATTTCTTGATAGGATTATCTATATTTTCCGTACTCTCGTGTAACTCTTCGAGGGCCGTACTTTAGCCTGCATACTGATCTTGATAGAAATATTGGAAACGGTTTAGCTTATGAATTCAGTGCCTGGCTTAGATATGCTTTTATATTTTTCTACACAGAGAACATATTTTCAATATTATTGGCGCATACGACATACCCCGTTTCATCTACAATTCAGAAAGGAAGAAGTTCTTGCCGTGAGTTATTATTGGAATACATTTGACATTACATTTATATTTATGTAGTTAGGTGCAATGCCTTTCCTGGGTGTCCTAAGCATATATATATATATATATATATATATTACAGCCTGAAGATGACCAATCATCCTCCACCCAACCTCTTTGGAAGCGGCAGAGACAAAGCAGAGCTGTTTCGCGAGAGATACACAATTCTACAGCAGGTAACGACTGATATGCACCAGCTTACTGCAAGCTTACATCAACTTATGTATACATATGATTGGGGTCTGACCTGTGTGATATAATTACCTGTGTAATATAATTGCAAAAGAGTTTTCTAAAGATCAATTAGCCTTTGAAATTTAGGATCAGCAAACACAACTTGCCATTGGAACACAGACGTGAAGATAAAAGGCCTCTGTATGCCAAAGAAGATATTACATAAAAAAATCAGATGTTTCCAGCTACAGTAATCATTAACAACGTCTACATTGTACTTCCGAACGATTTCATGTTTTGGAGAGATATATATTATACACACGCAGATTATTCTACTCTCATTTGTCTTATGTTTCCAAATGTCCACTTTTTTTTCTTCTTCATATTTTTAACTGTATGTTAGATGCTTCAGTGCTTACTTAGATGCGCATCCCGTGTAACACGACACAATGTATGTTGCGCGTATTTGTCTTTCTACAGAGAACGCACAGACATGAGCTTTTTACCCCGCCGGTTATAGGTGCGCATCCCAGTGAAGGCAGGAGCAAATTTCAGGTAAGTCTTCGACCAGTGATGTAGTGATTAACTAAAATACGTGCTGAAAGAAAAAAATTGGATGTGTGTGTAAAGTGATGCCTCCCTAATGAGAACCGCAGCTACCCAAATAACACTTTCCTCTAAGTGTAAAACAAACCAAAGCCAAACTATATGGGGCGCAGGAACATAAAAGGAGAAAAAGTGGTACAATATACCCAGATATGTCACTTGAGTAATATAAATAGTAAAATAAAGCAGATAACTCCAAACTAGGACAAAAAGAAATGTAATAATGGTAGTTAAAAATGCAAAAATGGTCTAATGTTCAAATTGCAAATGCACTTACAGTTTCTCATGCATTGGAATTGCATATATGGATGTGAGATAGGAAAAGTCCATCCAAATGAAGGTAAAAAAGGAAGTCCCGATTTGATCTGACGCGTTTCATCCCTTGGGCTTCTTCAGGAGATCAATTAAAAGAAATATCCGTGGATAAAAACGAAAATCCGATGATCCGATGTAGCCTTGTCGCAGGTCTTGTCTTATTGAACAGCGTGATCAACTTTTTTTTTATTTAAGTCTTCCAAAGCCACTCCATGTGTACTTTGTTCAGTATGCAGGAATGGATATAATGTATGCATTTCATATAGCATTTTTAAACGTCTAAAAGACAACAGCGTTTGGGCTTAAAAAATATTTTGGTGGCCTTGGCTGCAAAGCTACAGATAGTAAATTGCAAAATGTATGAATTTATCCTGTTGTGATTGTCTTTCAGCTCAAAACTGTAGAAACACTCTTGGGTAGTACATCAAAAATGGGAGAGGTGATTGTTCTTGGCATGATAACCCAGCTGAAGGAGGTGAGCTATTTTGCTGTTTAATTGCTAAGTGGCATTGCAAAGTGTTCTGGCCTTATGGGAGATGCCCAAGAAGCCATGCATGTTTTTAACTTGATCCGCTTCATAGTCTGCATTGCAGCTCCATTTTTTTGTCTTTCGATCACATAAAAGTATGTTTTCAGTTTGGCTTACAACAAAAAGCTTACAAAGCACGTGCCCATGTACTCAATGCCTATAATGGGTAACCCATTAGCATTATACACAACATTTTCTGTACTTTTGTATTTAGGATGGAGCTAGTGATCTGTTTAGACACCTACCAGATACGTTGTGATGGAAATACTAGGCTGTCGGGTCATTGTAAATGCTAATGTACACCTGAGTGAACTGCAGGCGCACTCCATAAAAACTATTTCTGGGATTAAAGTTCTCGAACTGGTAGAGCTGCCGGTTTGGTTTTTTTAAATCCCTTTTCAAGGATCCCTTGCACAAATAGTAGGCTTGAAGAAAAAAGAATTCTGGGACACAAAAGAGTTGCGTATTTTTTTTTTTTGCACTTAACATACAAATCATTGTTTCTGTTTATTCTTTTCTACAAGGGCTAAGTTTTTTTGGAAGGACCCCAGCTGGAGCGGTTCACTTGATTGAGCAAAGCATATCCTTTTTATAATAATATAGTATATATATATATATATGTACTTCATTGGGGGGGGAAGCTACGTGCATCACATCAGTCATAAACAAGAGTTGTTTATATGATTTTTAACTCATCGGCACACTACTGGTTTAGTGAAGACACCCAAAGACAGGCAGATATTACCATTTTTAATTCCCTTTAAGCTTCATGTTTGTGCGAGATAAAGCATTTGTGGTTTTCTTTTACTCCTGTGCACCAGTTCCACAGTGGCCTGTATACAGAATCCTGTTTTGTATTGGCAGAAGGTAACCCCCCCCAAATAGCCTTATTTAAGGTCTGATTACAACACAAGAAACTTTAAAAATAAAAAATAAACATTTTCTCTTCTAGGTTGGTATGAAGACAAAGTATTTAATGTCAACGCCTTTGGTTTTCCACCCACCGAGCCTGCTAGCACAACCAGGTGAGAGGGTTTTCTACATGTATTTTTAGATTAATTTCCGCTACCTGTAGACACGTTAGGTGTGAACTGGTAAATGCATTTATTTCGCAACCAAAATATGAATGCATATTTCAGAATTTTAATATGAATAAGTTATACACACACTTTTCATGGGTGTATGTTAAAAACAAGTGTAAAGATTCGCATTGGTGCTGAAACAAAAAAGTCTTAAAATCAATCAAAATCTAGGTTTTTTGATTGTTTTCTCTGATGGGTAGAATAAGTGGTGATTAGAAGTGGCCCTCCGTAAAAAGACTGATCACTTGCTGCAAAAAACCCCAAAACATCGGATGTACCAATACATCCGAGGAGTCATCTGGACTTTTTTTTTGTCTATCGGGGCATTAACGGGTTAAGCATGTTGTCTGAGAGATGTTTGGAGCTGTGTTATTTGCCCCAGGTTGAATTTGTGTTGCCCTCCCCTGAGTCGTGTATTGTTCAAGAGTGTGAAGACTTCTCTATTGAGATTTTTTAAGGAGTCTGGTTAAAGATGAATCAGGACTGAAAGAATGCAAGAAACAAAACATAAAGTATCACCCCAAAGCTGTAAGACTGCGAGGGACTGTAGATTTGATCACAATAATTGTTGACTTCCGGATTGTGGCGCCAGGCTGTCTAGGCAGGGTGGTATTGTGTTTCTAAGTAAATCATCTTCTGTATATAAACCAGTTTCTGTTTGTCTGGTAATTGCGGTAAATTGCTATATATATACAGCCATTCTTCATGGTTCCAGTGTTGAGGAAGCAGTGTCATATAGGGGAGGTACAGGCTTTCTTGGGGCAGGTTGGCAAATAAAAGGAAATAAAAGCAAAAAAAAAAATAATATTTTTCTCATTCATAGCTTTTATTAACTATGAAAAAATAGTTTACATTAATTAATGTTTACTAGTAAAACATTTTTCCTATAGAGTAGTCTTATATTCGGGCATTTTCTTCTTTTTCCTAAATTAATATTCAGACATTGGGGGGTCGTCTTATAATCGAGCAAATGCGGTATATATACCAGAAAGCCAGCAGTATAACTGCCTCGAAACTGTGAAGTCAAACCTTGCAATGTTTTGTCTTTCAGGGCCTATTACGGCAACATTAATTTCTTTGGCGGACCGTCTGCGACATCTGTAAAGGCTTCAGTTAAACTAAAGCAGCTGGAAGAAGAGAACGAGGACGCCATGTTTGTTTTTGTGTCCGATTTATGGCTGGATCAGGTGGAAGTGATTGAAAAACTTCACACTATGTTCTCAGGTACACAGTCGGCATCCAGCCTTTGGTCTTTGTGTGACTTAAGACGTCAGACAGAGCATAGTAGCCGATACGGGACGGCATTTAGTGGTATTAATTGCGACATTCTACTGTAGCTGACATGGTTTATGAATGTGGGGTAAGTGTGAGCGGATATTTCAACATTATATAGTATAAAATTAAGGACAAAAAGCGCTCTACACCGTCAGGTATAGAACATACTCCGGATATTTTACAATCTATCAATCAGCTTTCAAGCATTCATTATTAGGGGGAGTAAGAAGGCTGTTGGACGCATCCCCTAGGGCTCACTTGGGTTAAAAAGGAGGGAGAGTTTAGGTAAGTCTCATGACCCAGCTAACCTTAGTCCAACCATGGTTCAGGCGCTATGATTATCCCCACACTGATGATAGCCCATGCAAGGTAACTCACAAGATATAAAATATCTACATTTATTTTTTTGTCTTTACGTTTTAGGCTATTCCACAGCACCGCCAACGTGCTTCATCTTCTGTGGAAACTTCTCTTGTGCGCCATATGGAAAAAATCAAATTAAGGCCCTGAAAGGTATGGTACCTTTTATGATGAGATCTAGAAATGAGCTCAGTGGGACCATCATTTACCCATCTAGCTTAAAAAATAAAAAACCGCAGTAGCCTATCGTCAGAAGACTAGTAAATACGTATAAATATCATACACTGAAATTCAAGGACGCATTATGTGTCCAGTTAGCTAGGAGCGCAGTTTGTGTACCCCTTATGTGCTGACTGTGAGGCCGACGATTGTACGTGATCTTGTTTTGCAGATTCCTTTAAAAACCTGGCGGATGTTATATGTGAATACCCAAACATACACAAAAGGTATAACCTGCGCCTGAGTTTTACTTCCCCCGTGTTATGTTGCAATAAAATAAACCCCGAAGCGTGAACATCTGTAATGCGTATAATAACTGGCAACATGTTCTAGACCACTTACAGTTGTGCACATGTTCATACAACCAGTCTGAATGGGTATTTTTAGATCTCGAACCTCATTCTTTCTCCGTTATTAACATCGGTTTCCGTTTCGTGGTAACAGTAGCCGATTTGTGTTTCTTCCTGGACCTGAGGACCCTGGGCCTGGATTCATTTTACCCAGGTACCCGTATTTCATAATTCTACTCGTAACTTCATATGGTTAATCTGTCTAGCTTTATTTTGCTTTTAAATACGCTATTTTGTCACAGGCCACCTATTGCAGACCATATCACGGAAGAATTCAGGCAAAAAGTACCTTTCTCCATTTTCACTACAAATCCTTGCAGGTATGTTTTAGTAACTGGGATTATCCTGTGAGAAACATTCTGGAAGATTTTGTGTTTGTTGTGTTTGTATTTCCATAACATGGAATGCCATCCCTGCCTTTTCTCTTTCTGTCCATGTATTTTTGAGGCGCTAAACACACGGTTTGGGCCGATGTGACACTTGAATGCAATAGAGAAAAGCCCCGTTTAATATTCCTCCCTAATATCTTTCAGAATCCAGTACTGCACACAGGAAATTGTTGTAATCCGTGAAGATTTGGTAAATAAAATGTGCCGGAATGTGTTCGTTTTCCAAGCAATTAGTTTGACAGTTCCAAACCATGTAAGTCATTTAAAAAACTTACAGGCAAAAAAAAAAAAACAAACCACAAGGCGACTGAATGGCTTTCTGCCTGAAGAATATCCACAAAAGAATGTTTTTAATTAATAAACGAGGTTTCTTTGTTTTCTCTCTTAGTTTGTCAAAACCATCCTTTCCCAGGGACATCTGACTCCCCTGCCGCTTTTTGTCAGTCCTGTGTACTGGGCTTACGATTACTCTCTGAGATTGTACCCTCTGCCTGATTTAGTTGTCGTCGCGGACAAATACGATCCATTCAGCATTCAAAACACAGACTGCTTGACAATAAACCCTGTAAGATATATTCGTTACATTAAAAAGATCCGGTGTTTAATACCCCAGGGTGGTACTGATCACGCTTTTTAATATGTTGCTTACCAGGACATATAAAGTGCTGCCCAGTGGTATTGTATGTGAATGTATATGCCTCCTGGGAAACAATGACCGATGGGGGCAACTCTGATTGTCTGCGAATGGAAGTGAGAGAATTCGCTATATAAAATGTGTTTCACTTTGTGTTCCAACAAACAGGGATCGTTTCCAAGAAGTGGGTTTTCTTTTAAGGTCTACTACCCTTCGAGCAAAACCGCTGAAGACAGGTAACTGGAGAAGGAATCAAAGTATAGGTCCAAACCATGTTTATAGCAACTTGCCATAGTTCTGTTTTATGTTAATACCTTTATATATATTGGTAAAAAGAACAATGGCGTGTCAGAGGCTGTGTGACTTCTACATGACACTTTATCCTTAGACCCATCGGGATGAAGCACAGTTCCCCAGGTTATATCTACCTTCCGTTTAAATGACCAGAAGCACGCATATACCCTGATATGGGTCACTCTTTGGGTATATGGAGAGTGATCGGGCAGTACTGTGAAGAGTAATTAAATCCCCTGACAGAAATCACTTGCTGCCCAGCACTATTTGCGCCGTTCCTCCCAGATCCAAAAGCTGACTAGGCTAGAAATATATTGGAAGTAAACACAAGCTTTCTGTGCTTGTCATATTATCCTAAATTGATGTATTTTTTTTTTTTTTGTTCTCTTTCAGCAAACTTCAGAATCTTTGAATTTCCACGCGGAAGACAGCCGCAAAAAAATTTTGTTTTTTTTTATTATAGAAAAATAAGTTATGACTCTATGAATGTGTTTTATTCTGCCTTTGTAATAAATATGTACAGGAATAAATATAGTTTGTCGGTTTATTCCGCCTTTACTTTTTTTTTTTGTGGATGTTATATGTGTGTTTCCTGGTGGTTAACACCTTGCTGTCAGGGCTGGGAAAACACTCCAGGTTTTAAGGATAAAATTATCCGGTTCCGTTGCTTCAGATGTTTTCTTAATTATTTTTTAATTGCATTCAGTGATTTCGATGATGCCCTTTTGAGTAAAAAGTATCAAAAAACTTCGCACAGTTTACACGAACTTTCTAGTAGAGAAACTGCTGCTCTCTGATTGGAGGAGCGCAGGCTCGCTTTTTTTGTCACGTCACGTGGTCGCTTTGCATCAAGGCCGGGTTTCGGCGGTTATGTGACGTCGTAATCGCGCGCCCGCTTCTAATGCGTCGGTTTCCTAGGAGAGCGCTCTACGCTTCCAAAGCAAAATGGCGAGCAAGCTAAAGGACCTGAACGTCACCGCGGACGAGCTGGAGCGCTTCCACAAGGCCTTCCAGGATGAGCAGTTTCGGAAAATGTTCGCCGAGTACGCGGAGGAGCTCAGCAACCCCGAGAACCGGAGGAGGTACGAAGAGGAGATCCGCCAAATGGAGCGGGAGAAGGGGATGGACGCCCGTTTTATCTATCCTCACCCGGGGTATGTGCTGCTGACCAGTGCCAACGGTACTCAGAAGTGCTACCTTAATATCTGCAGCAACAGCTCCGTCCCAAAGCCCCAGGGGGTACCTGGCACCGATGGGAAAGCCCGGG
The DNA here is from genome assembly GCA_009364415.1 of Spea multiplicata. NCBI lineage: Eukaryota > Metazoa > Chordata > Amphibia > Anura > Pelobatidae > Spea > Spea multiplicata. The sequence goes on from VKOC01000008.1 coordinate 22,178,144, forward strand.
GTGGGCACCACTGGACACTGCCTTACACCATCACCCCTGCCAGGGAGGAAATGGAGAAAGGGGGCAGCAAGTACCTCCTTTATGACATTGTTTTCCACCCAGACACTTTAGCTATTGCAACCAAAAATGAGAAATTCAAGGAGATGGTGGATTCCACGGCTATGGACGCTGTAACGAAGAACTACCAACAGCAACTAGACAGGACCAACGTGAAGACCCTGAGCTTGAAGTATAAGGGGGTCCCTCAGAGTGGGGTGGTCCGCAAACCTATACCAGGCTTCACCCCAACACCCGAGGATCCCAATGATCCCCTGTGCTTTCCCTACCCGTACCCCCCTCACAGCAGGGAGGACACAGGAGAGGCACCTAGTGGCCAGGAAAAGCCAACCGTGCAACCGGTGGCTGGGAGTGACGGCTCCACAAAGCCACACGAGGAAGCCACAGCTCCCCGTTACACCATCAGACACAGATCGTACGTCGACTTCCAAGATTACACCTACTCCAGATACTCTGCTCCAAGCCCGGTGCCCAAGGAACTGGTGGTCACCGTAGATCTGCCTTTGTTGACGTCGGCTGCCGGGGTGAATCTTCATATTTTAAGCAAACAGCTTGATCTAGACTGTAAGCAGCCGTCTTATAAACTTCAGGCAAGTCTTCCCTACCCGGTGGATGAGAAGCAAGGTAAAGCCCAGTTCAACAAGGCCACGAGGCAGTTGGTTATCACCCTGCCTGTGATTCAGCAGAGCGCGATGAGCATAATGCAGGATCATATCAGAGCGGATGATGGCCAAGATCAACCCAACGGGCAGGAGGAATATGAGGTGCAACAGCATGAGAGCTGTGAGTATAGCCATAGTGCCTCGGAGAGCGGTTTCCATAACCCAGCATGTAGCCAAGCGGGACCGTCTCATAACTCGTTATCTCAAGTCGTCCCCAACGGACACGGCATGATGACCGAAACTTTGCCAAGATTTTGTCAACAACACGAAACACTGACCGGTAACCCGCATTCTCTTATTATGCCTCCGGATACAATTCTCTCTCCCACGTTCACGTGCACGCAAGACGCCACATCTTTGACTCTAATCGTACACGTTAAGGAAATAGACGAAAAAAGCATTTGTTCCAGCGTGGAGATGAACCAGTTTCAGATTAGCTTCCGTGTAAAAGATCAATATGTCTGCTATTTTTTGTTAATCCAGTTCCTTCCCAAATACAGTCTGAACACGAACGAGACCTCCGTCAATGTCTCTGAACACAATGCGGTTATCGAGCTGACCAAGTCGTCCGAAACCTTTGGAATTTGGAAGAATTTTTATTTTGGTGACAACGTAAATCCGCTGCAGGTAACTTACAGAGGTGTCTCCCCAACAGGGCTAGGAAACTACCAACTTTTTGGACCATTGGACCCAATGTGACTAAGAGTGGTGAGGCATATATCTGACAACTTAAGGGAGAACATTGGCTGTTGACAACGCTAATGAAACCGGTACTTTTTTCCCAGTATGTCTCCTGGTTTGTAGATTTCAGAAATGTGTCTGGGAACATTTAATTACGAATATGAATTACTTTTTATATTAAAATAGGTTAGAATGGTTAATTAATATATATTAATAGGATTCCCCAGCAGATAAGAACCGTTCGGCTGTATGGGATAGACATAAGGGATAGTCTTATGTCTATCCCATACATGTTTAAATTCCCCTACTGTATTAGCTTTTACCACTTCTGATGGGAGGCTCTTCCATTTATCTACTTCCTTATTTGTATAAAACAGGAGACCGCTCTTGCTTGTTTTTGCACAATTTGGCATAAATAAAAATGTACCGGGGTCATAAAGTTTTCTTTTTAATATTGCACTGATTGTGAGTTATGTATACAGAGATTCTGGTGTGATGTTTGTAAGGTATCCTTATTACTATAGCAACCAAATGAAGACTCCATTTAGCACCGGTTGCCATGGTGACTGCTTTTTAAACACTTTTTTTTCCCCAACTCCCCCCCGGTGTTTACTTTCCGTAGTGGGGAGAAGTGATGTCTGCTTTCAGGAGTGTCTTTCTCTTTATATCTTCATGTTTGTAAGTTTGTTTTTTTCTTTTATTTCTTACAGGAACGAAGATTTGTCACCGAGGATAATGTAACGAAATTCTTGGAAAACAACAACCAAGCCGCGCAGGTTCCCTGGTCTACACTGGAAGACGAGCTTTTACTGGATGTTCTAGAACTAAATGATCAGACGGCTCGCATACGGATTAACGTAAGGGTTCCCTTCTAAAATCCACAACTTAATGAGTTTGTCTGTTTCACCGAGTGTAAAGTGTACGTCTCCTGTACATTCTGCGTTTAGTGTATAGTCTTTAGTTATTGGAATTACAAACTGAGAATTCTGTCACATCTTCCTCCTCCTCTACTGAAAGGAGGATTTGTAAGTAGGAATTCAGCTCATACCCAGCAAATACCATTCAAAAACACCTAAGGCATAAATATTGGGGATCCCATCACCTTATATGTCCGTACATTGCTTCGCCCACCACTTTGCCAAAGTACCCCAAGTTTGGCGAGTCCTATCTCATTTTTCATGGCTATATTGCTTATAAAAATTAGATGGGACCCCCACACTTGGGATGACAAAGTGGCGGAATATACAGCAATATACAGCCATATCTCTAGACTGTAAGCTTGTTTGAGCAGGGCCCTTTTCAAGTCAAATTATGTTGCATACTTCTTATGTCCTGTCTACCCATTGTACAGCGCTACGGAATTTGATGGCGCTATATCAAACAATAAAAAATAGTGTGATGGAATCCCCAATATCTTATATTTGTATTTTTGAATGGTATTCGCTGGGTATGCTCTGAATTTCTGCTTATTGGTCTATTATTCTAGCAGCTACCCAAGAATCTGAATGTTTGGCTTTTATGCTTTTTAGGTTGTGTGCACCTCTAGTTTGTATATTGTTTGTATGTATGCTTCGGTGGAAGTGCTATAGCGCATGCGCAGGAAATCAAGGGGATTTTAGCAGCAGCCAGTTTCATGTATGAATGCTGAAGTTGACAGCTGCTACCCAAATTTATTTAATTTGACTCTTTTAATACTCTACATAAAATGTAGAATGGGGTTTCCCTTTAACCTACGTAAAGACCACTTAATATGCAGAGCCCCCAATGCACCTGTAGCACATTACGCTAGTTTTCTGAAGTCACAGATATTTATTTAGCAAACTCTGTTTGTTCCAGCAGAAACCTGAGTTGGCAGGCGAGGAACCTGCAGAACAACTGGAGCCGGGCACAGAGACCAGGCATAGGACAAGGACGGGGAATGATGCTTCGAGCCCGGCTGTGGAAAAGGATGAGCTTCAAGTTCTGCAACAGCCCAGCGATGAAAGCCATGTGAATCCAGGAGGACAAACTGTCGGCTCTGAGCCCCTTTCAGACCCTGCGGAGTCTGCGTGTGAACCCGCCGTCAATAACGGCCATGCTGTTGAAGCCGATAGCGTAGAAAACGAAACTCCTGATTTAAAAGAGACTGTAAAGGAAAAGCAAGATGGAGCAGAATGCACGATGAGCACCTCATCAAATCAAAGCAGCCAAACTCCTGTCCTAAAGGAAATCAGTCCAAAAGATGGGCAGGTGGAAGTCATCACAGATCACACTACACAATGTGCCTTCACCTTCCAAAATCCCCTCTTATATGATCTGGACTGATGGGTTTCTATGAATGATTTGTTTACAGACCTTTAACCATTTGTGCCAGGGGGGAGTCCCTACCGGATTTACTTGTATACGGGTTATATTTGCTGCTTGTAGCCTTCTAGGGATGAAGACAAACTACAGAAACTTTGTTACGGCGCGATGTTGCTCTGAACGGATTAATGCTTTTCTTATTGGTAGATCTGTTCTAGTTCTGGCTCTGTTGCTCATCCAAAAGCAAATTCAACATGTTAAAAGACCTTTGCTTTCTTAGTTTAATTTGTATTAAATATACTATTTCTTCTGTCCCTGCACCTCCTGCAATAGCGATCTCCCTGTAGAGCACATCTGCCAACCAGCACAGTAGGTTTTAACTGTTCAGGTACCTATTTTCTTAATTTTATGCTTATATATTGGTTTGCAAAGATGTGTTATTTGAATGTTATATTAATAAATCCAAAGTATGAATAAATGCATATTAATGCACACACACACGGGTCTTGATTTTGTGTGATCCCAAAGCAGATGTATAGTGTGTGTTGCAGTATTGTATAGCAGTGAGATAAGGTTGTGTGGATAGGTGTGTGCATGCCACCCTTATCAAAGCTTTGAAACATTTACATTTTGTGTTTTTCTATATGAAACTATCATTGTACAACCCTGCATTCTAGATATAGTATTATGGAGGTTTTAGTAGTGAAATCACTATAGAAAAAAAAGTGCAGCCGAGTCCCTGAAATATGCTTTTGTTGCACCAAAATGTTAATGATAAAAATAAACAGTATTTTATATGTTTAAAATAAACTTAAAAGTATATTTTACAGCATTTTTTCCCAGTGCTGTGTGTGTATATTATATATAATATTGTGGTGTCATAATCTCTTATCTCTGTATGTTAGGAGGGATCAGGCTAAGCTGGCAGCATACTGTCACGCTTTCACTTTTTTGTATCCCCATAGGCTATCATGGTAACAAGCGGCTATGAGCGATTGTGATGCCACACCACATGTGTATATATATATATGTGTGTGTATATTATATACACACACACACACACACACACACACAGGCAGGTGTAAAGGATGCTTTTAATGTTAAAAAATAATCTAATCATCTAATTAATACTGTTAATAGTTATTTACCAAAAATGCAAAGTGAGTGAACAGAAGAAAAATCAAATCAATATTTGGTGGGACAGCTCTTTGCCTTCAAAACAGCATCAATTCTTCTATGTTCACTCGCACAGAGAGAGACATGTAGTAAGCTGTATGATTAAACAGTTATACCAAACAGGTGCCTATGAGCAATATGTTGGTTGAAACAAGTCAACCAAAACAGAAACAGCAATGTGGGATGAATACAACTGGGTGAGGAACAACCAAACCAGCTGTGAGGTCGATGAAAACTGCTTAATGTCAAAGGTCATAGACCAAGGCAAGACTGAGCACAGCAACGAGACACACGGCAGTTACACCGCGTCAGCAACGTCTCTTCGAGACAGGCAGGGATTTCCAGATGTTCTGTCCAAGCTCTTAAGATAAAGCACAAAGAAACGGGCAATGTTGAGGACGCTAGACATAGCGCTCAACCAGCAGATGAAAGGCACATCATGCTTACTTACCTTCGAAAGGTTTGTACCAAAAAGCGGTACTTCTGCTGTGGCAACCGGGCCAAGTGACTCAACTAGTCACCAAAAACACGGTAACTGGGGTGCAGAAATATTGCAGCAGGAGCTCTGGCCTGATGAGTCCAAATTTGAAACGGTTGGCTGAAGCAGAAGGCTTTACCGGAATGATCGCCGAAAAGATGGAGGAGAGCGGTCAAGATCGTTTCCAGGCAACAGCGAAGCATGGTGGCGTTTCCTTGAAAGTTTGGGGTACCCAATTCCTTTGGACACCATTAATGAGGCATCTGTGTGGCAGGAGGGGTACGCAGATGCCTCGGTAATGGTGTTCAGAGAAGGCTTTACATTGCATGACAGCCTCCTTGGGTTAAATGCGCTGCAGTCCCACTGATTCAGCTCCTTGGTAAGCAATAGAACCGTAAAAATAGAAAAGACTCGCCAAACTTGGGGTACTTTCACAAAGTGGCGGGCGAAGCGATATACGGCCATATAGTGTGACGGAATCCCCAATATCTATGCCCCAGGTAGATGTTTTTTTGAATGGTATTTTCTGGGTATGCACTGAATTGTTTGTTGCTTTACTTTGTTACCTACCTACAACTTTTGCATAGTAGATTACATTACATTATAATTATTATATATATATATATTATATTATATATAGTATATATATATATTTATATAATCGTGTATTCGCAATTGCTAACCAATCATGCTGCGCCCCGGCTCCCTACTGCACCATGTTATTCACCCGTGTATTACGTGTCTTTTAGTTCTCTTTGCAAAATAAACATAAAATATTTCTAACAAACAATCCATAAATATGCTGAGAATTTTCACAGCAATTTGAAGCTATTGTGTTCGTCCTGAACATTGCATTGATTTCCGTAGTGATTTCACTTCTGTAATGGATCTCTTTTTATGCCTTTATTTTTTGCTCTAAAATTACATCTGCTGTAAATAAACTTTCATGTTTCGTCTTTTTCCCTTTTCCAGTTAAAGCCGAGAATCACAGCAGTTTTACGGACCTCAAAGGGTTAAAGCAACCTCGCAAAGTGGAAATGTCACATTTTAACGAGCAGCCCTGACATCTGCCCTGGTTACACCTGGATTTACAAATATTTGCAAAAAAAAAAAAAGATTACCTCTTTTCGGAAAGACAAAGTTACTTTAAAAATCAGATCGTGCTATATTTTAAATTCTTTTTAGTGTATAGTCTTAATGTTGATACTTCGTGCCCATCGTGAGGATATAGAAGCCCACTGTAAAGAGACCCCCCAGGCAGCCTCAACCAAATGAAGAATGCATAATAATCATTCTTTAAAATGTTTTAAAAAAAAAAAAAAAAATACTTGAGGGGAAGCTGCAGTTCCAGCGCTGCAGCAGGACGCCTTCTGCGTGGTCTGACAAGCATATGCACAGAGGGGTCTCATTAGACCACGAGCCACGGCCTGATCTTCCGTAGAAAATAATAGGTTCCTGGGTCAGCCATCGCTGCCGGTAACGCTGTACTGCGGAGTCATTTCATCCGTGTTCCTTGGCATCACTTTCATGTTAATCGACGTGACAATGTGTGTGTTTTACAGGCAGGATCATACGCGGCTTACACTATAAAATGTGATGCCTGAGGCACAGTAAGCTGGAGCCGCTCAGCCCTACACGTTACTGCGACAGCACTATAATAAATAGCACCATAACGTTACACAAGCCGTGGCCCCTGCCACTGCCCTTTACATCTGTGCCACCTCTTCATGTGTGACACGCAGGTCATCTCTAACCCCATACTGTATTCCAATGCAGCACTGAAACTGAGCATTTTACGTGTAATATCTATTTTATACACTATTTTTAAGATATTTAATTTATACTTTTCCATCACCTCCTCCAAAATTAATATCCCGGGCCCTCTAAAGGACTACTGCCTTCATTTTCCACGACGCTCTGTGAAGACGGCGTTAGAATCTTCCCATGTCACGACATCTCAAGGGAAAGGGCTCAGGGTGGAAGAACATGAAACGCCAAGAAAAGCCCTAGCGGATCACCAGATCCCAAATCTTCTACTCTATGTGATCTGTACTTGTAGCGCCGTACCTCGTTTAGGAACCGGTGTCATCAAGCCAACCCATTGGCCAGAATGGGGTCAGATGACGGGGTCACGTTGCTGCACCAGCTACCTGTTGGGCACGTGCTGGCGGACCTCGGACTTCAATGTAAAGCAAGGCAAGCAAGGCAATAAGAGAAAGTTATTTAAATGAATGCTTAAGTGTGAAGAATTAGTATATTGGTGTAAGATAAATGGGCTGCCTCGATGGGGGGGCCCAAAAGATCGTTTTTTACGTACAGAATAGGAGACGGGAAGATGCCGTCAGGCCACTTTCCACAAATAACAAAACCGGTTAGGTGACCTGAAGCGCAGGATAAGATTACTGTTTATCGCCTCAAAGAGCAGCAGCTTGCATAATGCACGAGATCTTTCTCAACCGGTTATATATCAGCAACACAACAAACAGGACGACGACGTGTGGTGGGATAACAAGACATGCATTTAGATGTAATGTCGTTTTTCTTCGCTCAGAGGGTGGTAGAGAAGTGAAACTGCTTCCCAGCAGAAGTGATACAGGTTA
>VKOC01000008.1:22186180-22213653 GCA_009364415.1 Spea multiplicata
CTGTTGTATGTTACGAAGCTCAGCATGGCTGTTGTATGTTACGAAGCTCAGCGTAATAAAGAAGAAGCCTGTTTTACCCTTAACTGAGAGCGCATCAATCTATGCATAGGAGGCATCTAAACAGCCGCTGCCTACAGGTGGGAGCTAAATTGTTGTTTAGAAAAAGATACACCAGTTTGGATGCTCCACGTGACCTTATTGGTACGTCTGTACATATGCTGCCATCGAGCATGGGAATACCACCCGGCGGCGTCTCGCAGGCCGCCATGTTTTAAAGATGATCTCGTGACGGACGATATTGGCACCTTCGTGAAACGGCTGGCAAGCTCATAAAGAGAATCCCATTAACCAGGGGTTATGAATAGGGTTCTTTATCATACAAAATAATAAGCCTGTGCGAGTTTACCCCCCCCGCCCCCCCCCGTACATGCTGCTCTGCATTAAGTGCTTTTCACCAGGGTCTTTATATTGAAATGTCACCCCTTGTGCCCTTTTTTTCTGCGTGCGAGGTAGAATGTACAAAGCGATCAGACAATGGAATCTAGTTCCCGGTTACCTTAAAAGATCTGTAACTGCAGCTTACCTAATAACCGCCATTTGTGTTTCATGATACGCTGGAGAACAGTGCCATCTATAGTCAGAAAATCTCACCATTTACTTTTCCAGTGTCTTTCCCATAAAGTTTAAGTTCTTTTAAGTTCACTCGGAGACTCTGGCCACCAGAACTGATTGCACTGGGGAAGAATAACAATATGACTGCATATTTCATTTAAACTAAGTTTTTAAAGGTTTGCCTTACTCTATTCCTATCTATAGCAAACAATTTGTAATCCATGTATGCAGATATTAACAGAATTATAAAGAACACAAATTCCCTATAAACAAAAGCCTAGCTCGTCTGAGCGCTTACTAACATAGACGTCCCTCACCAAACTAAACAGAACATAATCTCACTAACCTTTTTGATGGTTTCTTTTGTGCATAGCAAGCCCTGCTGCTTCCAAACAAAACTCTCTCTCCTCTCTGTCCAGCAGGTCAGGCTTTTTTGCAGTCAGTACAGCGAATTACTTGCAGCTGACCGGTGCATTGGAGTCAGCATCAAATCCTGGCCTGGATCCGGTGTCAGTCCAGGTGCATGTAAACTGCGGGGTGGAGCACCGGCCCGCCGTACTCTCCGTATGCTCCACCCCAGGGGCCACATATAGAACGTATTAAATCAAGAGCAACACTACTCCCCCTGGGGCTATATATCATACAAAACCCTGCAAAATCGAGGGGGAATGTAAACGCCATCCGCAACAACACCCTGCACCCTGTTACAGTATAGATATACATATATATATATATATATAGAGAGAGAGAGAGAGAGAGAGAAACCAAGCCCTTAGTGGGCTCAAATCAATAATCTATGTCTAGTAGTTGTGGATATAGATGTTTTACATAACGTCTCAGAAAATAAAGTAATTTCAAAGAAAAGGAACTATTAGGCATAATGTTAATTTCCAAATCAAAGAATGTCTGGACTTTCATAAACTTAGGTTATAACAAGAATGGCTCACCCACCCTGTTTATACGTCTGTTGGTGCTGGGAATGGCAGTATGTAGGATATAATGTCATATCTATTCTATGTCATATCTATTCGTGACAGAGCATGCAGCCCGCAAGAGAGCATTGAAGAGATATCTGCACCTAGACTCTTAACGCCCTTAACCACCATTCAGAGGCTAATATACTGAGGCCCAGTATGTACTAACTGCTTGAAAGCCCAATAGTGCTGGACCAAGTTTTTCATATTGCATCAAAGCGCCTGTGGGCTCTGGGCAAATGCCCCCTCTGACCGGTTTTTAATTTGCCCAACAGTTGCACATTCAGATAGCGGATGTTGCATATCATTCATGCATTGCCCTTTTTACTTTTATACCCCATTTATACCCCATGCTCCCACTTTGCGCTAAAGTGATTCCCCATACTGACATGGCATGGGGGGCAGCATGAAAACGGGGCTGCTAGATAGCTCTAGGACATCAAAAGATAATTTCCTAAGGGCTGCCATTATTTTCACCTACATAACGAGTTTTGGAGAAGGGCTATTCTACACTTGTATGTCTAAGGTTATTTATAACATGTTTTCTCTTCAATCTATCAATGCCATGGAATTTGCTAATGCTCTAAAATATATAATCATAAATATGGGTTCTTGCAGCTACCATAAGAAGTTTGATTATGAATACAATACTAGTCGTTAATAAGACAGGTTGCAGGACAGCTTGGCTGGAGGCCCTTAAGCTTCACCTCGCCTGTCATCACTAGGTCCTTCAACACAAGCCAAAGTTTATCGGCATTTAGTGCTTTATTATCGAAACAATGGCTTAACAGGAATCTCTGGAGAAATGTAGCAAGCGGGTAGAAATGGATACAGGACATCCGCGGAGATTCAGCCATCTGAAGCACGATAACTGGAGAGCGATTGAGGCCAACATAGATAAATGTGGTTATTATTGATATAGACTGATTACGTTATCTAGAGAAGGAAGTCTTCAACGAGCCAAACAAAAAAACAAACCTGAAAACAAGCAGGAGTTAGCAGCCTAATGAAACTTTATACAACATCTTTTCCTTCATTGCTTCTAGAGAACAACGTAGGACAGAGACATCAGGAAGTGAATGTTTGAAAATGTATCAAAAAAAAAAAAGTCCAGTGGGTTTAGTGTTATCGTTGTATGAGTTATTCCAGAATGTGATGTCATCTTTCTTTCTTTAGAACATGCCGTGGGACGGAGAGTTTATTTTGGCATCCGGCGCTGGGTTCTCAGCATCCGCTAAAGAAGACCCGGCATGTGGTATAGGTGAGCATGACATCATACTTGGCGATTTTTTTAAAGCAACATTTCGGCGGTCTTTATCAAATCAAATGACAGAATTTAGGAAAATCCTAAACATGTTACAAATGACAAAAGTATGTATTATGCTGTATGTTTTATGCAAGCAATTTTGGATGTTATATCTTCACTTACCGTCAAGACACTCTTTAACGCAAATAAATGTAAGCAAAAATCTATTGACTATAGATTGTGGACACATGCATGGTTGAGCCATGAATCACTAGCTCTCTAAAAGAATGGTTCTCTTTCTGCGCAGGTTCTGACATATATTTCCATGACACGGACCAGTACCAGTGGTTTGACCCTACACTGTGGCAATCTGCCCTCGCCTTTGATAATCTCGAGAGTGGCAAACTTCTCTTCTCTGTGGATGTCGAACGTGTGCCATGTCATCACGATGATGTCATATTCCCCCCAGAAACCTCTTTTCGAGTTAACACCAAAGCAACAGGATCAACAACTCGTCTGAGAAGTATTTCTGTACTGGGGAAGGTAAGCTGGGAATAAACATGTAAATGTATGTATATAATCTTTTATTCATAAAATGTATAAGTAAACTGTAGATAAATAAACCTTCTGTTAACCATACAACAACCCACATATAAAAATTAAAACAACAATCCAAAAAAATTGATACACTTTATTATCTCCCCGTTACAAGTCATTGCTTCTTGTAACGACATGTCTCTTGGCGTTATCACAGGCGTCATGATTCCATTTCCTCCAAAATATTTATCTGGTTTCTAGGTGTTGCCTTTCGTTTAAGCTGTGAATTAGGGGTTTAACTCAACAGGTGGATGTCAACAAAAATGTACTCTGGACCTTTACAAAATATCGCAACAACAAAAAACAATCACTACTCAAAGAATATGTAATTGTAAGACGTATATTTGTTAAGTATACTTTAAAAAAAAATGCACGGACAATTTGTTGCTACATTGTTACAATCCATTGTGTTCAGATAACACTAGAATGAATCAATAGTCACATCGTTTAAGTGGCTTAGTGGATCTGCCAAAAAAAAATCTGAAAAAAACTTTACATTAAGATGAAAAGCATAGACTATTTACTGTTAAAAAGACCAGGGTTATTTTAGGCTACAGAACCAGAGCATTGTTTCTTTGTCTTTATTATTTATTTTTAAAACCATTATTGATATATGTAAGAGCATAATTTTATAAAGATATTTTACAAAGATACATATATCAATAATATAATACATATATACACATAATAAATACACATTCACAGTTATACATGTGTATATAAATGATAGACAGTTTTCTGACTCTCTCCAGCTCACGGTGGGAAGGAAAGAGAACAGAGAAAGGCAGAGAACCGAGACAGCACTGTATCCATGCATGTGATTGGCTGTAGCAGCTTTTTATATACCATGGAATTGCTGTAGACTGAGTGCTCCCGTGACAGCGCAGTCAGCCACAGCAGTGATGTGGGGCCGTTTTTATCCCATGACGTACCAGGTACGTCGTTGGTCCTGATGGGGTTAAAAAGGTTTGTTTTTGGTTCTGTACGAGGTTTTTTTGGGGGAAAAAAGTGAAGTGGTTAAGGCAACTCTCAAGCCATTTTATGTACTTTAAAGAGATGTCTGAGGCTTGTTCTAAAGATGGACACTTGGCAGGTATGCTAATATTGTTCTAGATGATATTTCTGTGTTTTCTGCCATTTTTGTTTAGAGATTTACCAGCGACGAGGAGTTTTCTCGGCACCTTCAGTCAAACACAGGGAAACTTCAGTTTCCCGGACATCCCTCGCTGCAAATAACCAACACTGGTTGTCAAGATAAGACCGGCTGTGAATGTGGAAACACCGGGGTGAGATGATTACTCTGTATGCTAAGAATAAGTAATCTGAACCCTTGTGAAGAATAAATAATTTCATGTTCCAGTGAACCATATCAGACTTTTGCCATATGGCTCTGCTGAACCAGCACTTTCTAATGTTTGTTTTAAAGATGCTTCAAGAAATCTGTTCTGCACTTCTTCGCCATACAGAGAACAGATGTCCAGAAACAACCTGTGAAAACCCCTTGAATCCAGCCGGACACTGCTGTGGAATATGTGGTGGGTTACCGTGCCGTAGGTGAAATAAGCTCAGTCCACCAGAAGCATATCTCCTAAATGTCCCTGTTTAGACAGGACAGTCCCTCTTTGGAGAGATCTCTATGTCGCTCTTTTCATCCCTGATGTTCCTCTGTTCTAGGAGCTCAAACTGTTTGCTGGGTATGAGTTTATCACATTGTTTTACTTATTGTCTTAGCCTTGGTCTTTTTAATTTATGGTAAATTCTAATTTATAGTTCATGCAGCAAGATTAGGTTATTCATGATTTACTGTTTAGTGGATAATACCGTGTATGCATTTCGCCATGAGCATTGGGGCCACCTTTATTATCACAGACAGTTGCAATAGTATCTCTGACTCCCTATGCACTAAACCGAATGCCGCCTGATGCACGTGGTGCGGGCGCGATGCTGGCAGAGGATCATAGGTGTGATAACACAGTCGTAGATTCACAGCTTGATGTTGTTCTGCCCTGACACAGGATTTGTATTAACAGATCTCTCTCTATTGACTCTAGGGGCGCTAATAACTCTGGAACACACGTCTGATTTTACACTGGATGACTATCGCAATCGCCTTATTCACACCTTCCTCAGCCTGGTATTAGTTATTTTCATTTAACTATAAAATAACATTTGTGGCTGCATGGTATGTGCTTATGCTTTAGAAACTGGTTACAGTCTGCTTCTTCATCACTATAAAAAGCTAGCTTGGCCTAGGAACCCTGCTTAACACAGGCATTATCATCCTACACCGTACCCTAGTACCACAGAAAAGAAATCCTGTCCATCTGCCAGGTACCCCATCAACTTCCCTCCCCTGCAATCATACACAGGGTCAGATTTACATGGCCCACGTGGCCTGGGCTTGGTGCCTCCAAACATTAAAGGAAGCAGTGCGGACATGTACAGAATGTGAGTGGAACATGGCAATCTAAGCACAATTTAGATAAATATTACATCAAATGAACAACACATGACATATCACACCATGTCATGATTTAACAAAAATAAAGCCAAAATGGAGAAGCCATGTGTGAAAAAACTAAGTAAACCCTTACTGCTTCCATGGGAATTAAGATGCTTAGTAGCAGACAGATGCTTCTAATCAAATGTCCTTGATTAATTCATCACCAGTAAATGTGACCACCTCTACAAAAGCCAAAGCTTTGGCAGTGTTCTGGTCTGGAGCATTCAGGTGTGTGTTAGCACAACACCAAGAAGGAAATACATCAGCAAGAATCTTTGAGAAGCCACCCTGGGAAGGGTTATAAGGTCATTTCCACATAACGTTAAGTCCATCATTCTACAGTGAGAAAGATTATACAAAAGTGGAAAACATTCACGACAGTTCCTAATCTTCCCAGAAGTGGACGTCCAAGCAATTTCACCCAAAGGTCAGACAGTGCAGCGTTCAGATAAAAGTTACATCTCAGATTCTACAGGCCGAGTTAGCATGTTAAATGTTAAAGTTCATGACAATACAATTAGAAATAGACTGAACATGTATGGTTTGTTTGGAAGGGTTGCCAGGAGAAAGTCTTGCTGCTTAAGGTGGTTCTATAGTCTATTGTATCATAAGGTGTACTTAGTTTTTGATAGATGGCTTCTCCATTTTGGCTTTATTTTTGTTGAATAACGAAGTGTATTATGTCATGTGCTGTTGTTCATCGGAGGTTGTAATTACCTATTTTTTGTCCTCCTAAGGAACAGATGATTATTATTACGTTCCGATATGTATAACCATAGAATTTAAAAAGGGTGTACTTTCTTTTTCAAATGACTTAGATTTGGGAAAATGATAGGGCTGTCAGCTCTGCCCTGCCTTTTTTAAACACACTTTAATGCATTTTTATCGAACGTTTCATGTTTCCAAAATCCAGGAACAATATTCAGGCGTTAAACTGGCAATCTCCAAAGTACTAAAGCCACAGAAAGTTCTGCACAAAAATCCCTCCGACGATACAGAAATTCAAATTGTGATTGTTGAAAACAAGGAAAGCAATGCAGCAGACCTAGCCAATGACATCATGGATGACATCAAAAAGAATGGTACCATTACTTGTTCGTTGCATTGCGATAGTATCATTTTTGCTTTTGTGTTATAAAACGAGGTGGACCTTTATCGGGAATTATTATAGAATTATAGACCCAGTAATTGGGCAGCTGGGGTCTTAAGTCTCAAACATTAAATACATTACATAAATCAAAAGCATTATGAAACCGATACATTATTGTAAATTTAATATTGTGTAAAGTACATAACTATTGGGGAGGGAGGTTGCAGAACTTCTGACAAGATGCGGAGTGTCACGTTCTGCCCAGGCTGCGGAGCTGCATATCTGTCCTGCTTTAGTTTCTCTGCTTTGCTTTGATCCATTCCTGGATTTCCTTTTGCTTTGTTCTATTTTCCATTCCTTGCTTCTGCTCCGGCTCTTTGCTTCAGCTCTGTTTCCTTTATAAGGTGAGCCCCACCTGTGTATTCTGTTTGTCTCAGTCTGCAGTTTGCAGTCTAAGGTGTGTCTCAGTGCTATATGTTTGGTTTCCATGTTTGGTTTGTTTTGTATCTTTGTCAGCAGGGATTAGCGTTAGGACCCACCGTCATTGGAGTACTTTGGCGTAGTGGTGGGCTAAGCATACTATGGCCATATCATGTGACAAAATCTCCAATTGTGATCAATCAGTCTTAGGCTGGTTCCTGTATTCATGTTTGTCTGTCTCTTATGTACCTTTGCCCTTCTTCCTTATATCATTTGAGGATTCTGGTTCCTCTCTCCTCTCCCCATGTCCCTGTTAATATGTCCTATCCTTGCTTAAAGGAGAAGCGTCCGAGGGTTCCGGCTCCTCACTCCTTCCCCTGTGTTCCTTGCCTTCTTCCCTGTCCTTTGTTGTGCCTTGTATCATGTATGTCTTGTCAGGTTATGTTTATTCCTTGTCTTGTGTCCTGTTTATGCTTTGCGCTATTCATGTCATGTTTCTAGCCACTTCTCGTGTATATCTTATATCATGTTTCTTGCCTGGTCTCCCTTTCCCTTGCTTGTTATGTGTCTGCTCTATTAACCTTGGCTTAGCTTCCATTCTCCCAGCCTGCAGCATCCTGCACGTGATTCAGTGATATGCTTCATGCCTGCTCCAGGGTGCCTGCAGGATTCGTTTTGTTCTGGACTACATCTGCTGCCATATCAGGGCGCTGGTGTTTGGCTGCACTACCCTAGGTGCTCAACTCCTGGATGAGTGTGGTTACCCTGCAACCAGGCCCTGCCCCAGACTCCACTACTGCACTGTGACTCCTGCATACTACATCGGGCGCGCTGGGTCCTATCAGTCATCAGCTTGGACCCAGTCCGTGACATGCGGAGCTTCTTTCTTTTTAACATTCTTTGATGCTTTTACAACGCAGGACATTTATTTGGCATTTTGAAAGGGACTCTGGTAACCTCGACCGGCAGTACTACAGGCGGACAGGTTCAGAACGTGGCAGGCACCGTCAGCGGGATTGTCATCGGTGTCCTTGCCATTTGCCTTTCCCTATTTGGAGTGCTTTATTTCCTTTATAAAAGAGGAAGCGTAAGGTAATGGAAAAGCAAATCCGATGTTACAGTTTCACGGCATCTCTAAACACATGTTGACGTTGTATTTTTATAGCGGAAGTCTTTTGAAACAATGCCACCTTACAATGTGCAGGAACCTTGGATAGAATTATTCTAAAGTATCAGTTAAGCCAAAATTTACTGCATTGATTTTATTGACCTCTGGTTCACTCTGTCCCCCTTTGCCTTCATTATTTAATAGGTTAATAGTAAGTCTTTACTGCATTGTAGTCAGATAGGGCTTTATTTGCTTGATCCAGCAGAAGGCTTTACATCAAAACAGCACGGTGTAGATACACCAGCCAAAATACTACGATTAGAAATAATTATTACAGTTTTTAAATTATTCATTTCAGTCCCTTCAACCAATAAAATTGAATAAAATATAAAATAAGCTTTTTTTCTTTCTTTCTAGACTGCCTTTTTTCCCGCAACCTTTTCAGAATGAACCCGAACTGGAAACCGAAAGTGATTCTGCAAAAGGAGGATTTGAAAACCCTATATATCACACAATCGAAGAAGGCGGACCTGTAAGTACCGGTATTTGATTAGAAACTTATCATGCGTGTCTTTACGTTAATTAATTGCACAGAACGTTGTCACTCGCGTCACTTATATGAAGGTTTTTTATGTTGTTGGCCACATACTGTACAAAAATGGCAACACTCGGAAGCTCCCACGCAAAACATGACGATAATGATACCCTTCTTATGATATTAAGTACCTTCTACTTAGACCTTAATAAGCAACGCCAAAGAAAATGTTTGTGAAAACTAGTTCTCTGGCGCTATAACTCGTCGTTGCTCTGATACAAACACTGTGCTATTTGCTTTATTGCAGGGAACCCCTGGTTTATATTCCGGGGAAGAGGCATTGAAAGGAATTGTCCTGAAACAAACCGAGATGCAGTACTCAAACCCTCTGTATGACGAGGGCCTGTGCGATATCTAGATCCCGAGAACGCCTAAATGGAACAATGGGGACAATGTGGGGAGGAAAGAACTAATTTCAGCTGATGGATGCAAGCAAATTTAAATTAAAGCCATCAACCTGCACTTTGTGCTCTTAATCACGGTTTCATGTTAAACTCAGGCTTGAGGTTTAACCCTTTCAGTCCCCTTAGGATGTACAGGTACTAGCATGTCCTGCTTTGTTGCAGATGCAGGGACATCTACCTGTCTATTCACAGCCTAGACCAGGGGGTGTCCAACCTGCGGCCCTCCAGCTGCTGCAGGACTACGTCTCCCATAATGCTCTTCCAGCTAAGGGGCTGGCTGAGGAGTATGGGAGATGTATTCCTGCAGCAGCCAGAGGGCCGCAGTTTGGACACCCCTGGACTAGACTCTCCCATCACAAAATTAACGTCCAATCAGGCGATTGGGCATTCTCTTCTGCTTGGCGTCAGCGCTGACATCTACCGGAAGTTTACTCAAGGACAAGAGAGCTAAGCTGGGCTTGCTCTGTGTTCCCCCTGCTGGCTGACTGCACATACTGCAATCAGCAATGAAGGGCTATGAAGCCCTGTTTGATCAGCACATAGAGATCAAGAGAGGGATAAACTTCCTAAAAATGGAAAAACATTTATGGGCAGCACAGTGACATCACCATGAGAACACTGGGATCAAAAATGAATGAGGTCCCCAAAGGGATCTTGAGACAGACTGCAATGGTAAAGGTGTTAATCTCTTGCAGTGAATACATTTAGTGGGGATAACAGCCATCATTCGCTAATCACTTCTTGAGAAAAGATGCCAACCATTACGCAGAATGTTATACTTTATTACACACACTGCTGCGCCTTTTCAGTGTACTTATCAAGAAGGTAGGTTGAAAGTTCACAATATATGTATAAAAGGTACCATAAGGCTTAGTGAAAGGACTTCGAAAGGTGTGAACAAGCCTTTAACACTTTCAGTCCCAGGGGTTTCTGGTACCTCAAAGCCAGGTGCAATTCTGCCATTTTTTGCTGTACGTCCGTTCAGTGATTATTCTTTTCCTGTGAATAGTGTACCCACGTAAACTATAGATTGTTTTTTTTTTCCAAGGAGAGATAGAGCTTTCTTTTGATCCTATAGTTGGATGATTAACTGAAAAATTAGGATGAGAAATGAGAAAAACCTAGTGAAAATTATAAAAAGAAAACCCCTATTTTTCTATCTATTTTCCCTCTGAATCCTCACAAAATAGGTAAAGTGATAGAAAACCCCCTCCAAGTTTATCAATTCAGGTGTCCTGAGTTCAGAAATACCTAATTTATATTGATTTTCTATACGTTCCCAGCAATTCTAGGGAACATACTACAAAGTGTACATTATTCGTAGAATTTTTATGCTTATGGCTTAACGGGCTTGGGAGTGTGAACGGGGGCAGGAGGTAGATGTTGTGTTAGGGCAATGGGATGTAAGGTTTCTTGTTTTAATATTTATATATATTTTTTTTTTTTAAAATGGTTAGAGGTCCTCTTAGGGACTTCTTGAACATGTTATTAATGCCAGTGATGTAACAGTGACATCATTTAGCCGACTTTTTTTTTAAATCCCTAATCATGGTAGAAGAGCAAGAAACATTGTTTCTCAGTCTCCCCGCACCAATCACACTGATCTCTATGCAAGTCCCCACAGACATGCATAGAGATCACAGTGCCTGATCGGAACGATCAGATATCCCATAGTATATCATGGTGAATTCCGGGTGACGTCAGCAGTGACATGTCATGGAAGGGAATGCCAGCGTCCAAAGGGGATTCTTGGGATGCTTTTTTGGAAGTAACAGTATGTCCATAGGGGACTTAAGGGGTTAAATGAAAATGCCACAAGTGCCACGCACTGCCCTTCACTTTAAAAATAAAAACAAACATAATTCTTGTTAAGTGTATGAAGACGCCAATTGTTTTATTTATGTACAAAAGTTGTAGTCAGAAAACTTCTGTTGCCAGCGAACCATGCTTGCGTCTCCATGGATAGTGAGGTGTTTATTTTCTTCTGGCGACCAAAACATTCAGTCCAACTGGAAGAAAAAAAAACAAAAAACCTTATGAATACAAACATAATATGGTTTGATATTAAAGAGTCTATTGAGACTTAGTATTTACACTTGGTAGATAAGTCAAACAAGTTGTTTGCTTTACAATGGCCAAATAAAACTAGTTTGCTGGTTATGTTTCTATGTACAAACTTTTCACTAGCATTTGAAGACTGGTTTAGGTGATAATGCCCGCTACATTAAAGTTATATTGGCGTGGTGCTATATAGCAGCAGTCCAACCTTTTTGGCACCAGGGACTGGCATTGTGGAAGAATGCTTCCACGGGCCAGGGGGGGGGGTTTGTGTGATTCAAGTGGCCATTAACATTTATTGTGCATTTTACTTCTATTATATATTTATTTTATTATCTATTTATAATACTCCATTTTCATTTCACTCAGTCTCATAATCTTAACTACCCCTTCTCACTATTTACCCTCTGCCCCCTTTGAGGTTCACTTAACGTCCAGGAGTCTTATGGTGGGAGCGAGAGGTCTGTCTCGCTGCTCTGCTTTACTGCTAAGCGGCGGAACATGACACTCCTGCGCTCAGCATGAAATGCCGGCACCGCCAGCAAGAGGCCTCGGAGGAGACTAAGAGGTGCCAAGCGGGCAGTGAAAACCGCATGAGTGATTGATCGGCACCCACCTTTCTCCACTTAATAAAAAAAACTGATTCCGTGATGGTGGTCACCCTATCATGCGGCCCAGTTGCCCGGTGCTATATAGGCATGTCATATCTGTGGCTATCCCTCATTAGGTATCCCATCTAATTTTGTAACCAGTCTGATGTGGGTTTACCCCATAGTATACGATAATCTGAAAACAGGTACATATTAATACCAGAGGGCAACAACGTCCCTTTAACTGCCCTACCTCCAACGGATAATCTAATTATACCAACTCCATCCATCCTCGTCTATTCCCTTTACCCAACCCCACACGACCTATGTACTGCTTCCAGTTACACCATGCAGATATGGCCGCATAGACGCAGCTCTTGCACTGGCAGCACCACTATTACTTCCCACTTCTTCCATTCTGTCCACCACATGCTATCCTACCAGGAGGCCTGCTTGCCTTTTCACTCGTTACTCCTGGACACAATCTTACCCCAAACGCCTCGAAATGTCTTATCGCTGCATGTGCCTTAACAGCAGACATCACAGATATGTACCCAGCAGCTACAGTATGTACCCAGCAGAACGCCATCTTTCCTTCACTGACCCCACTGAAGATACTGGCGGCCTGCCTGCTGTTCAATAGGTTCTTCAAGCCATTTGAATGCCAGCGATATATATTATATATAACACCCGTCCGGGTTCCCAGCATCCAACGCATTACAGCACTAAGTATAACGGATATTTCTGCTGCTGTGAACCCGGAACGCAGTCTACGCCGGGACAGTCAGCAGCTACACCCAGACAGCACAGGTGTGTGGCAGAGCCGGTCACCTGTGCTGCGCATGCTGCGAAATACCGTGACCGGACGGGGTTAGGTACTATAGAAAATCTATAAGAAATCACAGAGCTCACGTACCTTGACGAAGCCGATGTCCTTGGCGTACTGCCTGAAGCACTGACGGCACATGTTTAGGCCATATTTACGGATCAATCCATGCCTGTTTGAGCACACACGGCTGCAGAGGGAAAGAAAGGGTTAAATAACAGCGAAGTACCGGCATTACGCACCATGTATCACATGTGACAGGAGGGGATACATATATGACGTTATGTATGATAATAAGCATGTTAACACACATGGCTTCAGCAAGTACTCACATTAAGGCAAATATTTCACCGAGAATAAGGCGCATTTAAACGCCAGACGGTACGATTCATGCGCAAGTAATCACACAGGAGTATTAAGCGGATTCGTGTGCGCGGAGGAAACCGGTTAACGAAAGAGCTACTGGGGCCTCGGAATAAATATATCTCCAGGAACCGACACAAGCGGAGAAAGCATGCAGAGTCCCTAACAGATAGCCAAGCGCAGGCCCCTCCGCCGCCATTACCGGCCTTGCGCATCCACTATGCCCGCCATGATGGGCGCACGAGGCCTGATGCCAGAAAGGCCGCCCAGAGAGCCCCACGCGCCACTAATCGCCACTTTAACATGTAGGCGGCACTCAGAACACCCAGATGACCCAGTCCTGCACCCACCAGGAGCGGGATCCTTGGCCGAATTTCCTAGGGTGGCTCCAGTAAAGCTGCTGGTGACCCATTGTGTCCGACTCGCAGCTCTCGAAAAGGAAGAGGAGGAGCCACGCAGCCGCTAATCAACGCTGGCGGGGCCTATCCCACAATGCACTGCGCGCGACAGATCCCAGCATGCCCCGCGAGATGCATACATACGCTTGAGGGAGCGCTACACCAGGGTCAATACGCCGGTGTCATCGTTCTCCATTTTGGTGGAGTCATAGCTGACAGCGTTTAGAACTCGTAAGCTTCATTTAAATCCACAAAAGCACATACAATTGTGCCACTCTGCCTCCTGATATGCTTTATGCCCCCAAGATTTGCCACTCTGCCTCCAGATATGGTTTATGCCCCCTTGATATGCCACTCTGCCTCCTGATATGCCACTTTGCTCCCCTGATATGCTTTATGCCCCAAGATTTCCACTCTGCCTCCAGATATGGTTTATGCCCCCTTGATATGCCACTTTGCCCCTGATATGCTTTATGCCCCAAGATTTGCCACTCTGCTCCAGATATGCTTTATGCCCCTTGATATTGCCACTCTGCCTGATATGCTTTATGCCCCCAAGATTTGCCACTCTGCCTCCAGATATGCTTTATGCCCCCTTGATATGCTACTCTGCACCTGATATGCTTTATGCCCCCAGCGCTGCAGGGGACCTGGATCCTCCTTTCCGGCAGCTGTGGAGGTCTGTGCGATCCAGACAACCTCTGCTGCTACTCGTCACATCTGCCGGGGTTTCTATGCTGGCTCTCCGTCATAGAAGCCCCAGCAGAAGTGCCGGCAGCAGCAGAAGTTATCTGCTTGCATCGCCCAGACCTTCCCCAGCTAGGACGATACAGGTCCCCTGCAGGGAGATCCTAATCGCTGGCAGCCGAGGAAGTCTGTGCACATCACTCAGACAACCTCAACTGCTAACAGGGCTTCTATGGTGGAGCACCGGTCATGTAACACTGGCACTCCTTCATAGAAGCACCGGCGGAAGTGCCGGCAGCAGCAGGTTTGTCTGCGTCACACAGACTTCCACGGCTGCCAAATCCAGGTCCACTGCAGCGCTGCGGGTGATCTGGATCCTCACCCTGCTGTTTGCCCACCACAGGGATAAATGAAAAAGATAAACACCCGTCCGGCACCTGGAACTGCCATGCGGCCCGGTTGCTTATAGGCCACGGACTGGTCCGCAGCATAAACATTCCCCATGATGTCAACCAGCACACCTAAAGTGCTAGCCTGCTGGCCGTAAACTAATACACCCATTTGCTGCGCGCCTGTCATTGAAAGTCTGTTACATATTATCAATGCATTTGTTTTAATATCATTTATTTTGGACTGGTGCGGGAGTTCCAGCCAACCTATAAAGTTTCCCATGTTAAGACAGACAGGCCCGGATCTACTTGTCCATCTTTTATGAAAACAATTTTTGGGGGATATGAGCGTATATCGGCGGCGTGTGTTTACAAACAAAAGAAAATGTTTATAAATAAATAAAGTGTAATTAAAAAGGCCTTATTGTTATTCTAAATGCCTTACTCTGTTACATAAATACGTCATCACTCATCACATGATGATAAATACAGATGCGTTCATGTATCTTAAAAATGTCGGTAAATCATTTAATGCACACTTCCGTTATCCGCGTATGGTTCGTTGATTTGATATATTTGATATTTCCTTTTATAGGCAATTAGGCATAGGTTTTACGCTCTTACAGGCAGTGCGTTGGACAGCTAAGTACACCATGGCAACAGTCAGGCGGGTCCTGCGAGCTAGGCGGGAACACAGAGGTTTGATTGAATGAATTTGTTATGTCAGGATAGAAGCGCTGACAGGGCGGACTGGACGGTACGCGGAGGCTCTATGATCTAGGAGGTCTGGAATTAGATCGGCGGCCATGAAGCTGCAGTGTGAGGTGGAGGTGGTCAGTAGGATGCTGCCCACCTTCGGGATGAGGAACCGAGGCAAAGGCGCCAGAGCCGTCCTGTCTGTCGGGAGGCAGGAGGATAAGCGATCGGGGCAGCCGGGCGCCGTCTACCTGATGATCTGCACGCTCAAAGACAAGGCCGGCTCCAGATATAAGGCAAGAAGAACCAGCAGCTAATGCTTGTGCTGAGTCACGTCACGGCTCCATGTGAAAGGCTTGTATGATCTATACATACATGTGGCTGGTAGGCCTAAGGGTTAAGCTGCTGCAGAACCTCTTAGGGCTGGGGGCAATAGAACAGCGAATGTTCTGCGTAAGCCGTATAGGTTGTACAGGCCGCCCCATACAGTGTGTGACATTTCCCTGGACACGTAGCAGATGACGATCAGTCCGCAGAGATACATGATGTCGTATCGCGTGTATTGCTTCCTATAAAGTCCCGGCAGTGGCCGTTAATTCACGTGGGGACAGACGGAGCTGTTAAAACCGCCAACGCTTTTTATTTGACCAACGCTTGAATACACAACGACACTCACGACAACCACGGCCCCTGCATCTCCATGAAAATGTATATATAAACCGGTTGCCTAGCGCCTGGTAAGGTGTATTGTGTATTCATCATTCCCAGAGTTTTAAGCTTCATCTTGTTGCGGGGAGGTAACTGTCGGTGTCGCGTTGTGATTAACACAGCCGTCCGTGTGTTCTGTGGACACGCTGGAGAGTATCCACTGGTGTGATAATAAAATAATATTTGTTTACAGCCGTTACATGTAATATTGTGATTGTTACGTTTTTGTTTTGCTTTCCTTTTAGCTGCAGGAAAACATAGACCAATTGTTTACCAGGTTTGTACAAGAGGGCAAAGCTACGGTGCGGCTGAAGGAGCCGGCGGTGGATATATGTCTTAGCAAGGTATGGCTGCTCGTAAGGATAACTACACAAAGCATTAACGAACACTCACAAATATACATTACTGGGGAGTCCTTTTTGTGCAACGCTCATATTAGTACTTCCTGTGCAGGAAGTGAAGATCGCAAAGGAAAAACGCTTCCCCCGGCCTACTGGAAAACGGCAGATTCACGCGTCATTGTGTAGCCATGTAAAGGAAACGTTTGGCCTTGTGAAATGATGCACCATCCTTAGAGTCAATATTGTTGCATTTGAAACGTGTGCAATGTTTGAATAGTCTGCAGTTGGCACTGTTCTGATGCCTTCCTCTAAATAAGGCATGTCCAAAGTCCGTCCCGAGGGCCAATTGCGGCCCGTGTTCCGGACTGATAAGGCCCCCCAGATAATAGATCTATTTTTGATATTAAAGGCAGAGTGATTTAACACCGGTTTAGATTTGTCATCCAAGTCACAAAATGAAAAGTATGCCGTTTGCAATAAACGTTGCATAAAATAGTTAATTTGCATTTAATTTTAATGGTTCAAAGAATGTCAGGCAAAATGGTCGGCCCTCGCACACGTTCACTTCATCAAATCTGGCACTCTTCGAAAAAAGTTTGGACATGCCTGATCTAAATCCCAATAGTTTAAATTCGGTTTACAATAAAAATAGCGCCCTTCTCTTCATACTAGGAGATCCAGGCTTGTAAATGCATATAGTATAGAATAGTTAGTGCAGTGCGGCATCAGCTTCTGACACTGAACAATTAGATAAATAATGCATTTTTTTTTACTTACTTTTTTATTAGGCGGATGTGTGCAGTCTGAAAAACTTTATTTCAACGGTGGGACTGGCAAATAAAGGCAAAGATCCTGGTAATATATCGCTGTCACGTCTTACTCCAGTAAAGACCTCAGAAATTGAAAAGCCAAGAGCTAAGATGTTCATCACCTGCAAGAAGGACTATCCCATCACAAAGAGTTTTCCGTATTCCCTGGAGCATCTTCAGGTGTCCTACTGTAAATTGGCCCGGGTTGACATGCGGATGCTGTGCTTGAAGAAGCTTCAAAAACTTGATCTGAGTAACAACCATATCAGGAAGCTGCCCCAAACCATAGGGGATCTTGTGAGCCTCCAAGAGCTGACCTTGCATAACAATTTCCTGGAGTCCTTCGAGGTGGCGCTCTGCAACTCCACTCTAAGGAGCACACTCAAGTCGCTGGATTTGAGCGAGAACAAACTGAAGGCCCTTCCTGTACAGTTCGGCCAATTTAAAGAACTGATTAACCTAAAGCTGGATGACAATGAGCTCGTTCAACTGCCTTTCACTATCGGGCTACTGAGCAAACTCCGCTTCCTGTCTGCAACCAAAAACAAAATCCAATGCCTCCCGAGTAGCTTTCGAAGCTTAGTACTCGAAAAAGTCGACCTGTTCGGGAATCCGTTTGTAAAAGCAACACCGATGGTTCCAGACATACAGCTAAAGATACCGTTGCCATTACTGGAGTGTGCATTGAGGGCGACCATTCGTTACAGGTAAGGGTTGTCACATGACATGAGTCCGGTGGTACACAGGGTTTTTGGGGGGATCAGATGGGATATTTTTGGTCTTGCAGGAAAAACTTGTCAGCCATGACCTTTAAAAGGTTAATATAGATGTTAGATCTCTTCTTGACTGCCTTCCATGTACTCTTTTAATGGATAAACCCTTCTCTGGGAATATGAGGGTAGCGGCATTAAACATTCCTCTTGTATAAATCTATTTGTTTGGGAATTGCAATTTATTTCCAAGTAGTAGCCAGGTTCTACCGATAACCATAATGTGCTCTCACAATTGGTTTACTCGTTTTTTTTTATTTATTCTCTCTAGAATACCCTATGGACCCCATCTCATACCGTATACTCTCTGCCAAGACCTCTCCGTGGCAAAAACGTGTGACTGTGGCCGGCCCTGCCTGAGCTCATTCATTCAGACCGTTGTGTTAATGAACCTCCATCAGGTGTCCCAGACTGTGGTCCTCGTTGATACGATGGGGGGTACGGAGGCGCCAGTCATCTGCTACTTTTGTTCCCTCACCTGTTATTCTGAGTTCCTTGATAAGTATCTGCAAAGCGCTAGGATTTAAGAAGCGGATGCCGTCCGGCACGTGCGGCGTTGGACTACTCTTTAGACATGCAATGGAAGAAATATATGAATTTACATATCTCAGATAGTGGGTGAATTGGTAATATCGGTGGGGCTGTGTATAGTTAATCCACACCTCGTATATTCCACGTGTTTCTTCCACCTCTGCTGTATAGGTGTCGCTCGTTCGGGTTTAATGTTGATGCTGCTGCTGTTCCGCAAAACACCTAACTCTATATGCAAGGTAGCTCTGCCCTCAGCACTTAAATATGCAGTTAGTCTCCTGGATGTGAATATTCAGGTGTTCTGCCCTACAATGCGGTCTCAGACCTTAGTCCTGGGAGGTTTCCGGTGGTGGGACGCCGTTTCGATGTGGGTAAAGTAAGCGTCTGCGGCGGGTACGTTGATGGTTTTCTGTTTTCTTCTGGAATCTTGCATTCTTGAAATAGAGTAAGTAGTGTTTTATGATTCTCTAGGCTTTGCTAAATCCAGCTCTGCATGGAGCTTTTAACAGCTTTAAGGACACAAATACGAGGGCAGCGGCATACGAAGAAAAAAGCGTAGCTCATAAAGGGGAACGTAAACCGCGTGGAAAAAATAAGATATTTACCTGTGTAAAGGGTCTTCCCCTGCAAGACAACGGTGACTATCTACATGATTAGGTCTCCTTGTAACATGAGGAAGTTACAGCAAACATGAAATGCCATCTACATGTAAATACCATGTTAAATAACATGGCTAGCCCTGTGGATTCCGTGTCTTTGGGATAGACTCGCCCCACCATATGAAGCCTGTTCTTAAACAATAAGCTGGAATGAGCCTTTTGCAATCCCCCCGACGACCTGTTGACAATAACATTTGCTTGAAAAGAGTTGACAGATTGTAGCGTGTCTTTTTTTGTTTTTTTTTTATGTTTTGCCAATAGCTTGAAGTCTAACATTTAACATCTCACATTTTGGGTGAGTTTTGAGGCTTTTGTGAGACGTGGGCAGAACAGGCATTCCTCGTATCCTTTACTAAGAGTGGATAAAGCTACCTCCTTATATCAGTGTTTTAAGTCTCCAATACGTTTTGCAGTGGCCGTTAAACGCCCTTATTTCCTACGGTTAAGAGTTGCTAAATCTGAAGGAAAAAACACTTTCTATAGAATAAAAATATTTTTAAAAATGTAATTTTTAATAAAGTTTAATTTATAGTACGTTAAATCGGCCTGTTGTGTGTGTGTATATATCCGTGTCCGCAAAGAGCTGTAACGCTTAAAAGTATTCCAGTGCTCTCTCCCCTGATTGGAGGAACAGAGGAGAGGTTGTCCATGTGGCTCCGCCCTTTTGCGCAACTACTCCCGAATGATGTAGGCAGAGGCGGATCCATCTGTGACATTCTGGCCTCTTGGAGTACTTCCGCCAAAGGGTGGAGCCACAGTGCGCACCACGGTAACAGCCTCTCCGCCCCTGGGAAACGGTTAACGGAGCCAGTACTGGGGAGAAGTGAAGTAAGAAGGAAGATAGAAGAAGAAGCGGAGCTGCGGAAAGAAGACCGCGACGCGGAAGCAGCCGGCAGAGAAGGTAAGGAAACCGTGAGAGAGCGACCCAAGTCTTCGGGTGCCTTCTGTTCTGACGTTCATACAAATTAACTGAATTGGGAAATTTTGTGTTAATATTTTGTGTGTTTGCGGAATATGTTGGCTAATACATCGCGTCATACGTGTAGCGGGCCGCGTTCACCCACACAGTGCTGTAACGTGACACAACGCTGCGTTCGTAGTTAAATACGCATATTTTACCGATATTATTTTACCAGTCTTGTTATTTTTTGTTTTCATGACTTTTATTGCATCAAGGTTAAAAAAAAAGGTGAATGGTCATGTTTTGAGACCTCGGAGGTCTATTCTTGAGGTAAAATGGTAAATTAAGGAGCAAGGAGTTTTACATACATCCACCATGAAGGGTGAGAGCCGTTGTACAGCGCTGTGGAATATGATAGCGCTACGTGAAATAATAATGTGGCTAAAGGAGGGAAATTCCGCAGTAAGCGTGAAGCTGTGAGGAGATTTCGGATTAGCGGAGCTAAGACTTTGGAACATAGGGAGGATTATTTCCGTTTTCCCCTCGTGTAATAGAGTTACAGACGGTAATGGCGCGCTAGAAATACGCGTCTCAGGGCCCGGAGAATTAACCCGCGGCGACAGAAACGCGATGTTAATCAACACCACCGACAACGCAGTCCCAAAAAGTGCATAGCCACGCCCCCTCCGACGATCTAACGGAGCTTCCTACTGGTGGTCATTTTGGGGGGGGGTTCTCTCCCCCCTCCTCCTCCAGCCAGCCAGCCATGCCGGCCTCCGTAACGAGCCTTCCCATTGGCCCAGTGTGAATCCGCTTCCTGGCCAGCGTTGCATTCCGCCAGTCGCAGGAGAAAGCGTAAGTACTTTTAACCCCTTCATGACCCGTGGCGGGCAGCTCCTAAACCGCAGCGATACGTCACTCGTAGAGACAGCCAGTGAGCTCACGGAAGGGCGGGGCCTCGACGGGGCAGACGCTCGGTTGGGAGGGAGCGGAGTGGGAGACGAGGCTGACAGGACTGCGCGGGCCGCCGCAGGTGAGCTGCTCCGATAAGCACCGCAGCGGTAGCTCTCTCCCGTGTCTGTGGGTGTGGGCTGAAGGTGTTCTTCGCGTGTGTGTGAGAGGAATGGGGTGCGGTGGTGTCGGTAGGCTGTGCGGGATTTTAGGTTGTATTGGTGTCAGTGGGTCATGTATGACATGGAGTTATAATGGGGTTAATGGATGGGGGGGGTTAGCCTTGTGGTGTAACAGGAGTTTAATGTAGGGGGGTTCGCTGTTTGGGACGGAGTGTTGCGGTGTGTAACAGTGTTGCAGCGGGTTGTGTCGATAGTTTTGTGTGGGGTGTAGTCCAGGCGTGTAGTTATAGGATGGATCCGTGAAGGGGATTCCGGCCCCCCACATTCACATTTCCCCATCCTGTTTTCCAGGGGTTCTGTAAGGGGGCATCGTTCCCGTAGCTGTTCCATGGAGCCTGATCTCGGTTACGACTCGGTCCATGTGTGCTAAGCTTGGCGGGAAACATGCTACATGTGATCGCTCCCCTGCAGATGCTGCTTTCCTCTTCGTCGAAGTGGAGGATGAGTTAGCCCCCAAATACTCGCGCCTTCAAAGTCGAATTGTGGACTTCGATCAGGAACTCACAGGCAGGCCCTGTGTGCGGCGCCGCCGTCTCCACCCCCGCCATTGCCGTAGATCACCTATAACATGAGGTGCAGAATATATAAGAGGAAAGTGGTCGTCCTCGCTTTGGTTGTGGCTCTGTGCGGCCTTGCGCTGTGGAGCAGCGGCAGGCAAAAGAAAAATGACTTTGTCCAGGAGATGGACTCTGAAAAAACCCAGGGCAAAGGCCACGTGTCGGCAGGGATCCGGAAACCCACCAACGAGTCCGTGACGGAGAAGTCGCAGAAGCCGGAGGTGGATAACGCGACGCTGGTGTACAGATCGGTGGTTTTCCAGCTAAACTTCGACCAAACGATCAAAAATCTAGAGAAAATAACAAACCGGCCGGCGGATGACGTCGTGGTGGTGGTTCAGGTCCACAACCGCCCCGATTATTTGAGATACCTCTTGGAGTCGCTGCGGAACGCGAAGGGCATCGAGAACGTGCTGCTGATCTTCAGCCACGATTACTGGTCCCCGGAAATCAATCAGCTTGTCGCCACGGTGGATTTTTGTCAAGTGCTGCAGATATTTTTCCCGTTCAGCATCCAGCTGTACCCCAACGAGTTTCCCGGCCACGACCCCAAGGATTGCCCCAGAGACATCGAGAAGAAAGACGCCCTCAAGCTCGGCTGCATTAACGCCGAGTACCCCGATTCCTTCGGACATTACCGAGAAGCCAAGTTCTCTCAGACGAAGCATCACTGGTGGTGGAAGCTGCACTTCGTGTGGGAGAAGATCAAAGTATTAAAAGATCACAAAGGCTTGGTCCTTTTCATCGAAGAAGACCACTACTTGGCCCCGGATTTTTACGACGTCCTTAAAAAAATGTGGAGCAAGAAGAGCGAAGAGTGCGCGGACTGCGATGTCGTAAGCCTCGGGAACTACGTGCGTCCGCAGACCTTCTCGGAGAAGGCCGACAAGGTGGAGGTGAAGACGTGGAAGTCGACGGAACATAACATGGGCATGGCCATGGGCCGCGACACCTATCAAAAACTTATTCAGTGCACCGATGCCTTTTGCTCTTACGACGACTATAACTGGGACTGGACTCTGCAGCACTTGACTGTTAATTGTCTTCCGAGATTCTGGAAAGTCATGGTGGCCGAGGTCCCCCGGATCTTTCACACCGGAGACTGCGGGATGCACCATAAAAAAACCTGCAAACCGACCACGGAAAGTGCCAAAATCCAAGCGCTGTTCTCGAGCAACCAGCGCTATTTGTTCCCCGAGGGTGTGACGATTAGCAGACGGCACTCCATGGCCGCCTTGTCCCCCCACGTGAAAAACGGGGGATGGGGGGATATCAGAGACCATGAACTGTGTAAGAGTTATCGCCGGTTGCAGTAAACCCGGGGGGGGGACCTCGAACCTTCAAATATTTTTGAACCGTGGTGAATAATCGGTCTTCTCGTCAAAAACCCTCACTTAATTGTCCATAATTTTTCATGGTGTGAAATCTGATTATAAAAAGTTTATTATGCCTCATGAACTCGTTTACTAATTATAACGTTGAACGCGCTTCATGGATCACATTTATGGAATATGGTTTGTTTTTTTTTGTAAATAAATGATTTAATGAAAGTGATTGTTCTTGGGAAATCATTGTGATTTGTACGCTGTGATCAGCAGGACAATCCGCCAACTCCCCCCCCCGTAATGGCGGGATTTAAACCGGTAACGGGAACTGAGCGCGTGTCTTATACGGTTACGGTGCTGATGACCGGGGCTGTCACTTGTCCTTCGGAGGACGAGAGCTTGCTGTATCCTTTTGGCTCCCGGCCGTCACACGTTACTAGCGTGTCGTAGACGTGATGACGCTTCATCTGAGCGTTGTGCTTTGCTGTAGTGTCCTCCTTGCGAATAGATAGTGGGGGGGGGCTTCTGCAGAATCCTATTCATTCACCTCTTCTCCCACCTATATAACACGCAGGGCTCATCTCCATGCACGAGATGTACTTGCTGCAGGTGGGGGGTCTCATTAGAGCCCCCCAAAGAGCTCTTTTCTGCCACTGATTGGTTGCTTCCATGGCAAGAATAGCCAGACCACGGAGAAGGGGGGCAGCTGCAGCTTCTACTTTAGGCCTCAGTGCATTTTTCTTGAGTGGGGATTTATTTTTTTGTACACTTTAATATCAGTCTGAGGGTATCTGGGCTGTTGCGGATGCTTCAGGGGTCTTCACTATAAGGGGCGTTGGACATTTCAGCTTCTTGCTATTGCTGTGTTATACAGAGCGACCCCCGGGGAGCTTCACCTCCTAGAAGGGGCCTGAAACGTACGATTCCCCCGTAACCTCTGTGTCTGCCAAGAGCAAAAAGGTAAATGGGTGCTCAGGAAGTGGTTTCTAGAATGTTTGCTGTATTTCGAGCGATCAGGAAGCGATACGTTTCAGAAATCTGCTCGCGTGCTAAAAATAAAAGGTTTCGGGCCACGTTTTTCCTTACGTTTGAGGGCCTTTTACCAAAGTGGCTGTGTGTTAATCCGGTTTAATGTGTTTACTTAACATCACTGGCTGTTCTTATCGAGGGCGAGCAGATGGGGTGAGGCTGGGTACTGAGATGTTCGGCGTGACGAGCTTTGTCATAGAGACTGGGAGCAGGCGATGAAGAATCGACGACGTGGCGGTGTTTGGGTTACATTGACAAAGAACACAGAGGGTCTAGAATCTGACACCCAGTCTGCCCGTTTCCATTCATTTCCTCGCTGTCTTAACCGCTATCACTTCTGCTGGGAAGCGGTTTCACTTCTCTACCACCCTCTGAGTGAAGAAAAACGACATTACATCTAAATGCATGTCTTGTTATCCCACCACACGCCGTCGTCCTGTTTCTTGTGCTGCTGATATATAACCGGTTGAGAAAGATCTCGTGCATTATGCAAGCCGCTTGTAGCTCTGTGAGGCGATAAACAGTAATCTTATCCTGCGCTTGAGGTCACCGAACCGGTTTTGTTATTTGTGGAAAGTGGCCCGACTGCATCTTCCCGCCTCCTATTCTGTACGTGAACAGCGATTTTGGGCCCCCCATAGAGGCAGCCCATTTATCTTACACCAATATACTAATCACACTTAAGCATTCATTTAAATAACTTTCTCTTATTGCCTTGCTTGTAACGGCTTTACGATGAAGTCCGAGGTCCGCCAGCACGCGTCCAACAGGTAGCCGGTGCAGCAACGTGACCCCGTCATCTGACCCCGTTCTGGCCAATGGGTTGGCTTGACGACACCGGTTCCTAAACGAGCTACGTTCAGATCACGTAGAGTAGAAGATTTGGGATCTGGTGATCCACTAGGGCTTTTCTTGGCGTTTTTATGTTCTTCCACCCTGAGCCCCTTCCCTTGAGATGTCGTGACATGGGATGACACAAAGACACTGGGGGCCACGGCTTGTGTAACGTTATGGTGCTATTTATTATAGTGCTGTCGCGGTAACGTGTAGGGCTGAGCAGCTCCAGCTTACTGTGCCTCAGGCATCACATTTAATAGCGTAAGCCGCGTATGATCCTGCCTGTAAAACACACACATTGTCACGACGATTAACATGAAAGTGATGCCAAGGAACACGGATGAAATGACTCCGCAGTACAGCGTTACCGGCAGCGATGGCTGGCCCAGGAACCTATTATTATTTTCTATGGAAGATCAGGCCGTGGCTCGTGGTCTAATGAGACCCCTCTGTGCATATGCTTGTCAGACCACGCAG
This sequence comes from Spea multiplicata, assembly GCA_009364415.1. Lineage (NCBI taxonomy): Eukaryota > Metazoa > Chordata > Amphibia > Anura > Pelobatidae > Spea > Spea multiplicata. Next base: position 22,211,814 of record VKOC01000008.1, read on the forward strand.
AAGGCGTCCTGCTGCAGCTCTGGAGCTTCAGCTTCCCCTCAAGTATTAAAAAAAAAAAACATTTTAAAGACTCACAATGATCTTTATTATGCATTCTTCATTTGGTTGAGGCTGCCTGGGGGGTCTCTTTACAGTGGGCTTCTGTATCCTCACGATGGGCACGAAGTATCAACATTAAGACTACAGTAAAAACAAAAATTAAAATATAGCACGATCTGATTTTCAAAGTAACTTTGTCTTTCCAAAAAGAGGTAATCTTTCGCAAATATTTGTAGATCCAGGTGTAAGCAGGTCAGATGTCAGGGCTGCTCGTTAAAATGGGACATTTCCACTTTGCGAGGTTGCTTTAACCCCTCGAGGTCTGTAAAACTGCTGTGATCCTCGGCTTTAACTGGAAAAGGGAAAAAAGATGAAACTTGAAAGTTTATTTACAGCAGACGTAATTTTAGAGCAAAAATAAATGCATGAAAAGAGATCCATTACAGAAGTGAAATCACTACGGAAATCGATGCAATGTTCAGGACGAACACAATAGCTTCAAATTGCCGTGAAAATTCTCAGCGTATTTATGGATTGTTTGTTAGAAATATTTTATGTTTAGATAAAAATGTGTATCAAGGGTGGATAACATGGTGCAGTAGAGAGCCGGGGCGCAGAATGGATATGGGTGGCCCTATTTAGAATTGCTGTAAATACAATATATATATGTGTGTGTGTGTGTGTGTGTGTGTATATATATATATATATATATGTGTAATCTACTATGCAAAGGTTGTAGGTAGGTAACAAAGTAAAACAACAAACAATTAAGTGCATACCCAGAACATACCACTACCTGCGGCATAAATATTGGGGATTCCATCACACTGTATGGCCGTATATCGCTTTGCCCGACACTTTGTGAAAGTACCCCAAGTTTGGCGAGTCTTTTCTATTTTTACGGTTCTATTGCTTACCAAGGAGCTGAATCAGTGGGACTGCAGCGCATTTAACCCAAGAAGGCTCTCATGCCATTTAAAGCCTTCTCTGAACACCATTACCGAGGCATCCGCGTACCCCTCCTGCCACACAGATGCCTCATTAATGGTGTCCAAAGGCATTGGGTACCCCAAACTTTCAAGGAAACGCCACCATGCTTCGCTGTTGCCTGGAAACAATCTTGACCGCTCTCCATCTTTTCGGCGATCATTCCGGTAAAGCCTTCTGCTTCAGCCAACCGTTTCAAATTTGGACTCATCAGGCCAGAGCCCCTGCTGCTATATTTCTGCACCCCAGTTTCCGTGTTTTTGTGACTAGTTGAGTCACTTGGCCCGGTTGCCACAGCAGAAGTACAGCTTTTTGGTACAAACCTTTCGAAGGTAAGTAAGCGTGATGTGCCTTTCATCTGCTGGTTGAGTGTCCTCAGCATTGCCCTTTCTTTGTGCTTTATCTTAAGAGCTTGGACAGAACATCTGGAAATCCCTGCCTGTCTCGAAGAGACATTGCTGACGCGGTGTAACTGCCGTGTGTCTTGTCGCTGTGCTCAGTCTTGCCTTGGTCTATGACTTTTGACATTAAGCAGTTTTCATCGACCTCACAGCTGGTTTCGTTGTTCCTCACCCAGTTTTATTCATCCCACATTGCTGTTTCTGTTTTGGTTGACTTGTTTCACCTGTTTGGTATAACTGTTTAATCATACAGCTTACTACATGTCTCTCTCTGTGCGAGTGAACATAGAAGAATTGATGCTGTTTTGAAGGCAAAGAGCTGTCCCACCAAATATTGATTTGATTTTTCTTCTGTTCCCTCACTATATATGTTAAAAAATAATCTTAACATATATAGATATATATATATATAT
>VKOC01000008.1:22248325-22262395 GCA_009364415.1 Spea multiplicata
GGGGCAATTGCCCCAGTCTGCCCTATTGTAGGGCCGGCCCTGCTTGGTCCCACCATCTAGCTAGGATGCCATTACCAATGGACCATTGCGACATGAGCAACAGTTACAAAAATGTTCCCTAGCACATTACTTTCTTCACATGCATATTTCTTTATTTCCTGTAGGGTCATTAAAAGCTTTCGCAATAGCCATGACATCATACTGTATTATATTTTGTTAACCGCTCTGGCAACGGCTATAATTCCACCCAATTTCTGCCAAAAATCTCCATGGGCTGAAATTCACGTTCGGAAAAGTTCAAGTACCCACGTCAGTCCGATCTTATGCAAATAAAAAATAAGAGGAAAATAATGCTCGATTTGACAGCTGTTCTCGCAGCTCTGGCTAACGGGAAAACATAATGTTGGTCTTTGTTTGTCGGCTAATAATTTCCCGCACAGCTTGCAAATACTAATCCTTTGTTAGGTTTGCCATACTAATTGGGTTACGTACAATAGTAGTCGTTCCAATATTTCTCTAAATAGTGCAGGATTAGATACCTCTCAAGCTTCAAAGATGATTTTTTTTCTTCCCTATAATCCTTTCTTGTGCTTTTAAATGTCATCTATTTCAGTCTCCTTGTAGTACTACCTATTAACTTCAAACCACACTAAGAGCGAACCGAAAAGATGAATACAAAATATGTGTTTTTAAGCAATGAAAAATATGCCCCTTCTCCTTGAAAGGCTTTTAATACATTGTACATGTAACAATAACTCTATTATAAATTCATATCAAAGTTCTAAACCTCTGTGTTGGTTGAATTGGTGGCGGCGCGTAGAAAACCCCACTTGACATCGGCACAGAGAAATAGCTGATATGAATATTATTTTTAAAGCGTCTTCAAGAAAAGAAAATACCGTCGTATGTAACGCTGTTCTTTCATCTCCCATAATCTATGGAATCAATGTGAAACATTCGTCTTTATGTCATGCGTCGAAGGCTTGATGCCCGCTATCGAGGCCTACCTCTTTTTAGGCGCAGAGTCAACAACTGCTTCTGTGGTTTTAGTCACAGCTGGATGTACCCGGGCCGGCACTTTGAGATCTGCCAAGAATATTGGGGAAACAAGTCCAAAGTGACGGCTGATGGCACCCTTGGGATAAGAGGTCATGGTGCCTTGTTATGTGAGAACTTGCCTGTGGGGAACAGTCTCAGTCAGTTATATATATATATATATATATATTATATATATATATATATATATATATATATATATATATATATGTCAGGCCCATGGGAATGTTGTCCGGAGAGAGTCCAGGTGCATGTTCAAAATCTTGGTATGGGTTCTGGGCAAGGTGACTTCTATCCACCAGGTGAGGAGTCCATGGCTATCCATTACAGACGGAGCTCCATTCACCCGCATCCGCAAATAACATGGACCCCTTGTTCTCCAATGGCCCATCATCATCAAGCATAAAAGTCCTTCTTTGAAGAATTATTCTTTTTTTTTCATCAAGAATTATACCATCATGTGCACATAGAGCACAAACCAAAAGGTTAATGCGATTCCATATTTTATGAAATTATAAGAGAACGTCTGTTATTAGGTTGAAAGCAACAAGTCTGAATCTGTACTGTAGCGTCTCTTACCTTTGATTGATTTATGTTTCCTTTTGCTAGTACTTTTTTTTGCGTGTTGTACTCCTCTTGATGCCTTTAATGATCACGAGGTGTATTTTTCCCTTTTTTTTTTAATCTCTTCCAGGACTGTTCAAGAAGGTAGAAAGGGACTTTCTTTTTCCTGCAATACTATTGAGAAAACATAAATTATGGAGAAGATGTAAAATTATGCAAAGCACCATTCGTGCGGAGCATATAATCGCATAATTGTGACGGGTGCTATTGATTAACGGCAGCGGAGTCAAACACAAATGCTTCTGGCTACTGATAAAACTTTAACTTCAAAAAAGAAAGAAAAACAGCATGAGTGGTATTTAAATTCAGCAGGCGAATTATATAGGTCATTTTATCTAATCATTTAACAGAGCCAACAAAGGCGGCTATACTGTGGGAAAGGATCACACGTACACCGGCGGAGATGGCTCAGGAGACCAACTGGGATTTTGGTGATGAAAAAATATGCCTTTATTAACACAAGATCGTTTTGTGTACGGATGTGTTGTGAAAAGGGACTCGTGAATGCCTAATGCACATTAAAGCGCTCAATAGAGGGTGAGAAAGGACAACGGGACAATAAACCTTAGGGGACCTTTTACGGGGAAGAAATGGCTAGAAAAAAATCAATCCATTACCTAAATGGCTAAACAGGTATTTGTATAGCACAATATTCCACCATATTTCTCAAAAATTAGAAATGACTATTTACTTGACTTGTGCGTTCTGATTCGTATGAATCTTAATTTGATCAAAATTTGCCAATTTCGTTAATTGGTGTGAATGTCCGAAAATGAGGAAGGACCCCCAACAAGACATACTTAAACGAAGCAGAGAGTTCCCGATTTTTCTTTGAATTTCATTGCTTTTTCACTCACTCACTCACTCACTCACTCACTCTCTTACTTACTCTTACTCACACTCTTACTCAGCCTCTCTCACACTTTCTAAGACTCTCATTTACTTTCTGTCATGCTCCCTATCAATGTCTCCCCACCTTCTCCCCTGACTGCTTCCGCATCCCTGTCTCCTTTTTCTGCATCTCAGCTTCTTCTCTTGCCTCTTGGTGGACGGGGAAAGGTTGTCCCTTCGGGGCACCCACTGGCTCCGCCCTTTTGCAGAAGTACTTCAAGAATCAGACGGCACCTAGCTTTCTTCACTGCTGACACCCACCGGAAGTTCGTTGGAAGAAAGGAGAGATCCTGTAGGGTTCTCCAATTGTTCCCCCTGCTGGCTGATCTCACGTTTTGCAATAAGCAATACAGGAGTGAAATCACAGTGCATCATTAGAATATTTTACAAAATACATATATGTTGGTAGAAACAATTTTTATGCAGCACTCTATCCTTATTGTCTTTTTCACTTTTTTCCCAATTACATGCTTTTTATCAGCACAACACTGAACAGTAGAAACATTTCCCCATTTATACATTCGGTGGGACTACAACATATTAACATGATGTAATCAGATACAGAAACCTAGCAGTTATCATCATTTCTGGTATACTTTTTGGAAAGATCCCTTTTTGGGTTCTAACGTTTGTTGCTAATGTGGTAACCGGAGGGGAAGCGGACAGTTATAATTAATACGACACACCGAGGACACAAGCTTATTATCCAGCCGGAAATTTAAAAAGAATAGGTTACTTATTATATTTTACCGAACACATCCTAGCAACCAAGCGTTGTGTTTCAAGGCAAATGTTACCTGACATTCTCATCAAAAGGTTACTTCGCAGGAAGATAATGACAGAAAAGCACATATCTCTAAATGCAATCAAATACTCCAAGCTAAATTCAATACTAGAGCAGCTATCATGCCGGGGACAGTGGGTTATTGAAAAGATGTATTGTGAGGTTCCCACTTCAACCTCAAGCTGCTGCCGAATTTATAATGGACCACATACTCGTCACCGGAGTGCTCTCCTAGCAGGACATCTCAAATAATTGGTCTTCCAAATACAACTCAATGAAATAGAGACGCATGGCCGCCGGGTAAAGATGCACATCAATCTGTTTGTATAAAACCGCTGTCTTCATTTTAAAACCTTCTAAGCATTTCCAATCTGTGTCATATATTTTACGTGTTTATTTTCCAGTATTTTTTCATCTTTAACTCTTTTTGTATTCTGTATCTTCTAATTCCAATACATGGTATTTCATTAATGAATGTCCTTAGTGAAGCTTTTTTGCGAGGAAGACAAAAAAGGAGAATTTACTAATTGGTGACAAAAGAAAGATTTTCCTCCAGTGGAAACGTCAAAAAATCGAATTTTGTTGACGTCCATTAAGGCAACATTGCCATAGCATCAACTCTTGGAGGTTAACCACCAATTCAGGGCAACCATAGTGAATTTTACGAATTTGCTGCAACAACAGCGTGCTTTTTCTACACGTTGAGTCTTTAAAATATTTTCCATGTTAATTTGGTTGGACTCAAGGATCTCCATGTAGCATTTCCTCCCTACTCTTTTTTACTGAGACTAGGTTACAAAACATATCTTGGCCGGGTTAATGAAATTAACTGACCCTGCGATCTTCATTATTTCAGCTAAATCCCCACCGAAGGAGAGAAAAACAGACAGTTTTAGTGCCCTTCCGGCCCTGGGTGCCTCAATTGGCTACCCAACAAAACACCCTGAGCCCAACCTCCCTTAGCTCCCCCATTTGAGGATGAAGTTCCATGTTTTCATTTTTGTAAATATTTTTTTATATTTTATGAAAATATGTATTACTGACGTTGCGCTTGAGCCATGTAATAGATCGGGAAATTAAACGTTTTCATTACAATGTTACGCATTTGTGCTTCCATTATCAACTCAAACTAGGAAAGCAACGAATATCTGTATTTCTGCGCTGTGGGAGTTTTAAAAGCCAAAAAAATATTCAATAGACCAAATACATGTTTTGCTCGTAATGCAAGATTTGTAAAGGTACTTGTGAAACTTTCTACTCAATTATTTTTTTGATAGAAACCAGAATTTCCTGAACATGCTGGTATAGTCTAAATCCCTTTAAAAATCCATGCCAGAAAATAAAAAAAGCATGTTGCTTCCTCCTCTCGAGTCGGTACAGATGTTTATCTCAGCTGGGTCTGACCCCGTTGTGAGACTCAAGTGAAATTAACTAATTATTAAGCAATATGGCAGCACATCGCTAATGTCAACTTGGAGCCCCCTGAACAGTTTGAGTGCATCATTTTGGGAAACATGGAGTGTTGCAGTGCGTCTGTGGCTATGTAACCGGCTCAATAGGTATATGCATAATTGACTCGACGACGTCAACAAAATCTTGTTGGTGTTTGTTTTCTTGAAGCGTTAATTAAATAAGCGGAATCTGCCTCATTTTCCTAGCGAGGATTCCAAATAGTGGTTAAGAGAATGTCACGCTTTCAACGGGAGGCTTTTGGACAATAATGATCATTTCTGAACCTCGACGCGTGGCAAAATATATATTAATGATGTATTTTTGAAATTAAAAAAAAATGCCAAATTTATCAGTGTTCTTTTGAATTTAGCTTCAAGGCGGAATGTTTGATTAAATTAATTGCGTTGCTTTTCTTTCTTTTCTTTGGTTCTAGCTTTTAAAGAAATTCAAGGGCACAGCGGAAAGGGATGCTTTAGTTTTACTGATTAAAGGACCTTGATATCCAAGGAAATAAGTGGGAATTAATTTGGCTTTAAAGCATTTTGATGTTTTGTGAGGAGAAGCAGTTAGATCTATGCAGTTTTAATCTTTGGAAATAAATTACCAAAGTGACCCAAACAAGGCTATTGGCAAAATTATTATGATTTTGTAACAAATTCTCAAACTTGGATAGTATTGATGTTATTTATCACAACATGTTACTTAACTGATATTATTTGCAGTATTTATTTATTAATATGATTTTAATTAATATATATATAATTTATTTATGTTATATATTAATATATTATATATTAGTATATGTAATATAACAAGTTGTAAGTAGTAACGGTATAATGCATAGATAAAGAAAGAACGAACCCTGTTTTATCCACTTGGGAGATAAATCCCTTTAATATATTTATTATCCTTTTTAATTAAAAATATTATTATTGGATATTTTTCCACAATTTTATTTATAGACTTCATGTTATGAAAATTTTGCACATGCGGAGACTCGATTTTCTCCATGTTAAACTGACTTATTTTTTCCCCAATCTAAATTAATTTTATCTTTTACAATGGATAATAACAGTTTTTAGAAACAAATATGACTATAAAATCCACATTTTTTAAACAGGGGAGATCTTTCACACACTTGTAAAAACCAGTAGCTTCCTTTTTTTTTTGTCCTCCTCGCTCCTCTCCACCAAAAAGAAGGAGTAGCTTAAGAGAGCCAATGAGCCTTGGCAGTAATTTAAGACAAGCAGAGGTATAACCTAATGGGGAGGAATAACACCACAGATCCTGAGAAACAGGTATATACATAAGGGGTCTTCTTAACCATCTAATTTATTGTAAAAAGAATACAAAAAAATATAATGAAACATATTACTAATCTAATCTTAGATTGCTTTCTAATCTTGTTTAATGCCATGACGTGTCAGGCACGTCATCAGTCATTAACTGACTGTTTTTGAGTGACATGCCTGGCACATCCCTGGTCATTAAGGGGTTAAACCTATATATCGAATATTTGAATTTGAAAAAAACATGACACAGGTGTATAGAGCCATAAAATACAAACAGTTGAGAAGATCAACATTCGCTTTGACAGTGGTTACATTGTACATTTTCTGTACAATAAAACAAAGATGGATTTCTAGTTTTTTTTTATAAGTTTAGAGCTTTTTTATTTTTACAAAGGAAAAATGCATTGACTTCTCTTCTGCAAGAGAAATGGTTAAAACAGAAAGGCAAGAGATCTCATTACGGGGCTGTTATGGACAGGAGTTCAAAGGATGCTTCCCAATGAGTCAAATAATGGCTTCGTGTTCCATGGAGTGCATTTTCCCCGCAGTCGCCTTGTAACTTCCGGCTACGATGGGCTCGTGTCTTGCTCCGCACTTCATACTTGAAAGCAGTAGCATGTTTTTTTTTTGTGTGTGCAGAATTACGGGGCATTTTGTTGACGTCCATTGTACTTACTGTCTCATCAGAACCTTTCTTCATCACGGCAACACCCTTTGAGCCGAACATTACCACTGTTTTCGAGAGTGGTTGGTAAAATGAAGTTATTATTGTGGAGAGGTTTTATGTAAGCAAAATGCACGGCTCTTCAAAGGATTGTCAAACTAATAATCCCCATGATATGTGTTTGGAGTGAAAATAACTGTCTATACCCTCGGCTTTTGTTCTTGCTTTTCAAAGTTCTTAATGCCTTTGCTAATGGAGCCATTTCTAACACTTTGTCCTGCAAACAACATGGGGTGGGGAGGATAATGGGACTTGGAGTCCAGCAGTAGTTGAGTGTATGAAGGGCTTGCATTTTCTAAACCCTTTCAGGACGAACGCCATGTTCTAAACTTTACAATTGTACTGATGCATTTTTTTATGTAGACAAAGTATTTTGTTGGCAGATTAACACAAAAAATGTTACTATAGGATGAAATGCTCTTCTATTCTTCTATTGTTTTGTGAGACGCATAAAAATCTGCTATTTCGAGAAAAATATGACATAAAATAGAGGGGAAACAGAGGCTTTGGTTGAAGTTGATACTTTTTATTGGGCAAACATAGAAAGATATAAAGTTAAAGAAGCTTTCGGGATGCAGGGGGTTGTTTTTTTTGTTACGGGTGCAAAATGTGGTAGCCCAGATCCAATATGGGAAGAAAACCGCACAATAGATCAATAATTCACTTAATTCACAAGGAAGCCATTAGGAGAAAAAAAAATCTATTCTGATATTCTGAAGATAATAGGATCTTAAATAATGAAGAATAAAGAGAAAATGCATTCCCTGACGTCCTAACTGGCAGCACAAGAGGGGTATTACTGCCCCTGTGAACAATTAGGACAGGTAGAAAATTCATGAGTTACACAATTAAATAAGCAATTAACCCCCTTTAAACGCCCCAACTATTAAGGGTAACTCAGCCCTAACCATAGTGTGCTTTTCTTCTGTCCTTTGGAACATATTTGAAGGTGGTGGTCTCAGTGCTGAGACCTTGTGTTAGTCTATGCTAACCTTATTTTACTTTTTTTCAGGTGCCTCCTGTTCTGAAACTTGTGTATCTATTTTTATCTGCTGCCGCTGCTGTGCTGGCAGGACGGCCTCATTTCACCCAGCATTATATTATTATAATTAATATTAATTATTACTTATTATTATATACCTGACTAGTTTGGATGTCTCCTCCCAGCTGCTTATCTTCATGTCTGCTGATCTAGTCTGTGATGTTCTGGAGTTTTCTCTCTGCCTCCCCTGTACTCTTTTAGCTGCTGAGGGGGAGGAATCCATTTCTTTTCCCTCAGCAGCAGTAGTAATCCCATAGAAAGTTCTTACTTTGATTCCTGATTTCCTTTTGTGGCGTCTGATGTCACTTCCGGGGGCGTGGCTTCCTGTTTTGGCGCTCTGCCAGTGTATATTAACCTTTTAGTGTCCTTTAGGCTGTCTCTTGGTACAGCTATTAAGTTAGCCTTCCTAGAGTCTCCTGTCTATCTTTGGCTTTGTGTGTTATCCTTCCCTTGCATTTTCAATCTCAGGGTAGGTATAACTAAGAAGATTTTTATGTTTAATAAAACTCTTTATATTATTTTGGTCATCTCTTTTGCAGATGTCATCCCATACTCCAGAGGATCCTGATCCTGAGGGGCGCAAGTCCACTGCCAAGCGCAGGCGTTTTACCTGCCGCAGGTGTGATACACCTCTAGAGGATGCTTACCCTTATAGTCGCTGCTCAAGTTGCAGAGATCCCCCTGAGGCAGAACCCAATATACGTGATATGATGATTTGGGTTAAAGATTTTGTTGGATCCTCTATCAAGATATTTGAGGATACACTCCAGATAAAGAGACCTAGGGCCCAGTCCCCTCCCTCCTCGGGTGGTCCCTATGTCTGAAGACGCTTATCTCACTGTAGATGAGCTTGACTCTTCTGAAGAAGAACCTGCTTCATCGTTCTGGTTTCCCTTTGAGAAAACTCAACGGTTACTAAAGTCCATCCGGTCAGGGGACCAGGATGTTGACCCTAAAGAAGCTCCAGAAACCACCTCTAGAGGGCAAAGGGCCTTCAAAGTGGATGGGTCTCTCATTAAGTTAATGGAGACTGAATGGAAATTCCCGGAAAAAGGTTTGGTTATCACCAAGCGGTTCAAATCTATGTTTCCGCTTAATGTAGACCAGCAGCGCCCATGGGGTCCTCCCCCTAAAGTCGATATGGCCATCGCTAAGATGTCCAAGAGATCTGGAGGCTTTTGTTTCCCTACCTCCTCTGAATTTTGTTCTGACAAGGATTCTCTTGTGCGAGAGGCAAAGAGTCCTAGAGGCATCTATCCACGCCTATATACAGAAGAAGGCGTTGGAGGAAGTTCCTCCAGAAGAGCATGGATCCGGCGTCTATTCACCAGTCTTCCTAGTGCCCAAGTTCACAGGAGACTGGCGGATGATCATAGATCTTCGCTATTTGAACAAGTTCACAGCGAGAAAGAAATTCCATCCACTCTGTAATAGCCAGATTTGAGGAGCAAAGTAAAGGAGCGCCAATCTGATTTGAGCTTTGAGCTCTCTGAAGTTCGAACCCTAAAGCTTGCCTCCTCCCGCCTTTCTCTGCGCTCACTCTACCAGAGCGGTAGCTACCTCAGCTGCTGAGAGGGACCTCATCCCTCTTCAACATATTTGTGCTGCAGCCCCCTCTTGTGCTGCCAGTTAAGATGTAAAGGAATTGTTAATTTCTAACGATAATTTGTTTTCCCTTAGTCCTAACGGCAGCACACTAATATCCCTCCCTCTTATATTTTTTATTATTCTTGTTATAGCACACTGTGGTTAGGGGTGGAGTTCCCTTTATAGGGGAGGAATTGCTTATTTAATTGTGCAAATAATTAATTTTCCACCTGTCCTAATTGTTCACAGGGGCAGTAATACCCCTCTTGTGCTGCCGTTAGGACTAAGAGAAAACAAATTATCGTTAGAAATAAACGATTCTCTTTGCAAGTTGAGAACAAAAGTGCGTGGCTTTTGGACTGCTCGCAACAAGGAGCAGTCTATAAATAGAATGTGTGTGACAACCTATGACATCACACACACAACAGGTTCTGCATTCAAATGCATAAATTAGCACTGTATTAAACTGCACAGTTGCCATTAAAGCTATTCCAGAGAAATTAAGTTTAAATACGTGGTAGATCAGAATTATTTAACAAGTTTCCGTTTGTCTCCCTTCTTGTCGTTCCAGCTTTACGAGGACTGCTGGAACCAGTCAACAATCATCAGCAACTCAACAACAGTGAAGAGATAACATGATGATTATGGGATATTTTTAATACAATTAAATTGCTTATTTTACTCTGTAAAATCATTATATTGGTTTATTTAGTGTATAGAACTGTAAAAGGCAGAAGTTGGGAAAAGCGATAGAATGTGCCCCAAAAAATATTTAATCTGAAAGATACTTAAAATGATTAAAGAAATTAAACCCTTTGGGGGGGCGTGATCCACCACTAAACCCCGGATTATCTGAGCACCACACTTTATTGAACATATAACAATATATGAAAACATACATAATGTTTATTTAGTATGTTATAAAATAGCTCATGGCTATTGCTTAACATTAGCGTGTCACGTTAGCTGTGATATACCCCCTACATGGTAAACATTAAAGTTCCGTAACGCCGCTAATTTATTGAATCCCCAAATTCCTAGGAAGAAATTAACAATTAATGTGTCACAACAAAGTAAAACAGAAGAAATGCGACCGTTTTTGGGGTTTTTTTTGTTCCGCTATTAATGAACGCTCGTAACTTAACGTTGTTTGGTTGTTGGCTGTATTGTATCTCCTGTCCCCAAACTAGAAAATATATGACTTTCAGATACAGACTACATATGGCGCTCCACCACAAAGCAGTGCACCTTTTACGCCGTACATACTTAAATCACACATTGACCTTCTGTTGTTGCTCGTAGGTGAGATTTCTGCATGGAAAACAAATATCATTCATCGCAGGGAGCAGATGTTAATACTTATGAATCAGAACCAAGTGTTACTTTTATGTGGTTTACCCAATCATGATTTTAGTTTATTGCTTCCAACTCCTGGCTCTACTCCATTGCGCTTGTTCGCTCTTCAACATTTTCACTTCCTTTTTTGGTTTGGGATGGGGTAGACCGGATCTTCGGTCTTGATGGTTATTCATTTTCTCCATCGCAATATCACACGTTGACTGGAAGTGTCGGATGATATTTGGTATAAGCGTGTCTGTCGGTGTATCAGTAGATGGTGTTAAGAGTGTATAGTGTTAGCATGAGTGTTTGTGTTAGTATGCATGCACCATCTTACATTGAGAATGTGTGTGTGTGTCTTAGTGAATGGCGTTAGTGTGTATGCGTTAGCATTTGATTTCGGCTTGGGTAGGTATATGCTGTTGCTAAATCAGGGGTGAGCCTTGGATTAACGGAAGAAAGAGGGAAAGGAGGAAAGAAAGTGACTGTGTGTATGTATGTGAATGGTGTTAGAGTAAGTGTGTGTGTTAGTTAGGGGTGGGGAGGGCTAAAGAAATACTGCCCCAAGATGCCACTGACCCTAGGCTCACTTCTGTACCAAAAAATATAAAATAATCTCATATTTTGTTTCCCATGAGAGGTAGAAAAGATTCGTGTACTACGCTGGAGCAGAGAAATTACCTAATAAGCGTTCTTGACTGATCATTTCAATATCGAGGCAATGTTCAACATACTGTTATTCAGCCCAATTTAAAATGGTACATTTTTACTTTCAGTGAACTTGGACAACCCATATCGCAAGAGATTTTGCTCAATTTCCTTATTTATGGATTAGCTATTCGATTAGTACAATTACAACAAAAGTTTTTTAAGTTTCCAACTTTAATTGAATCGCCCTCTTCCAATACTTTGTGAAGAAGCTGCGAGACGAAAGAAGGAGGTGAGCCCAGCATCGCCTAGGATTTTGTGTACAAGGTGGCCTGGTCCTTTTTGTTTTAGGAAACCAGCCCTGCTTGGGCACAGCTCCATGTTACTACCTTCAGGGTAAGCATGTCTTCCTTTGAAACAAACCTCCGTGTCCACCAGGAATAAATTAGGGCCAACACTCAAAAAAACCTACCAGGAGAAATCATTCATGGCAGAGCCCCATACGGACATTACATACGACGTACATTTTATAAATATGTCTGTAGAATCTTTATGAAAAAATAGTACAAAAGTCTAACTGAATAATAAACAAGTCCTGACAGTTCTCTGTCATGCAGGACCCAGTATAAAATATATATAAATATATATATATATATATAATTTAATTTTATGCAAATTAACTGGATACATATCTCCTCGCAGTACATTGAGATGTCTGTAATAGAAAACCTGAAAACTCAAATGTACTATGAAAGCGGATCTGTCACTAAAGTGTTCTATGAATCCGTAGAAAGATGTAAATTTAATGTAACTGCTAAGCTTTCTGAGCTATGAAACTCTTTTTTCTTAAGCTCAATTGATCAACATAATTTTTTTTACTTTGAAATTTAAAGCGTATTTACCACAGGTACTTCCCTAGGCCCGACCCAGGGCAGCAGCCAAAGCCCTCCGCTCCACGTCTGCTGACCTCATTGCAGAGCGCCGGAATATGATGTCATATCCTGATGCTCTGTGACATAAAGCAGTCTATGGAGGCTGTGCCAGCTCATAATATAAGCGGGCCGGTTAGGGAGATCTCTCTTGTAACCGGCCTGTTCAGCAGCAGCACATCATGGGTGACCGACTTGGAGCTACCACCCTAAGCCTAGTAAACCTAGGCTACAATATGACGCTGGTTATTATTAACTCTGTTGAACGTTTCAGTTTTGTCATCAAATTATTTAGATTTGAATCTTCCTGCTCTGATATCCGCCTAAAGAATAACCAGGGTATTTCATGCAAATGTTTCTTCATGCCCCATGATTCTCCAGTGCAGAATTGATATCCTATCATACTACTCTCCGTAGTAGGACGTTGTAATCTGTTTGTAAATCCATAGTTTTTATTATTATTATTATTAGGGGTTATTTTTAAATACTAGTTTTAATACTTGATTAGTGTGTCATAGGCAAAAGAACTGGGATTAGCGATGGTCGAAACTATGACGGCATTCCTTAAAACACTGAATAAATATTACAAAGGCCTGTTATGAAATGGCTATGTTGTCGAATGTCCTCGCCAATAACACTGATCCTGAAACTCGCAGGCAGAGACTTTTTTGATGGTCTGTATGTGAACGAAACCGTCTACAATGTAGCTTTTCAGCTGGATAAGACGTGCGCAAATCACAAAAGGCAGATCATTCAACTAATAGCTACTTTATGGCTATTAAACAGCTTTTTGACATTTTCTAGTCTTGTCATCATAAAAAGGTCTTTCCTGAGTCCAACAGAGCACAACAGGTACTAACGTAAAAGAGGGATTTAATGCCGATCGTCACGTCTTCCAAGTAAAAAGTACAATTATTTTAGAAGGTCCTTTCATTGACAGACAGTAATATTTTTAAGTGCATTGTCTAGTTGTGAGTCCCATTTTCCCCATTTCCTCTATTATTTCTTAGTTCAATCTACTTTCTCTATCTTTGTTGGTTTGTAATAAACAACTATTTTAGTTTTCCATTTCTTAATTATTTTTATTCTTTCTCTGTTCTATAATATCTCTTGAATTATCAACCTTCTCAAGTAGCAAATGACCAATTAACTATAAATCAAGAAGATGTGAAAATAGGGTTGTTTCAAAATACCAGAACAAGAATAATGTTGGGGGGGGGTTATTTTTTTAAAAAAATCCTATTTTAACAGGACAGCAATTATAGAGAATAATTGATGGATAAATCCTCGGGAATAGATTGGATCAAAAAAAGACTGATTGAATATCCAGCAATTCTTCTTATAATGTCGCTAACACAGTAATCAGGTTTCTGAAACGTGCAACAATCTCACCAAGACAATTAAATAAAAGCCGCATGCATCAAGCATTTTATATGCTATAGCTATACGCTATATGTTTTTAATACCGAGACTGAGGTTGGTTTTTAGGGTGCACCTACAGGCAGTGGATAAAAAAAAATCAGAAGTTCTGATTACATAAAAAAACATGATTTTCAAAAATAGATTTTGGTTTCTTTTGTCGCTGGCCGACAGCCACCGACAGCCACCGACAGCCACCCACCGCCATGATCTGCCAATCCAGTGGGAGACCAATAGTTACAGTCAGTGACTGGATATGCCCGCCCATACGCTACATGACCATA
>VKOC01000008.1:22262495-22275573 GCA_009364415.1 Spea multiplicata
TTCAGCATAACACCCATCACTCTCACACACTTACATTCAGCATAACACCCATCACTCTCACACACTTATGTTTAGCATAACACCCATCACTCTCACTAATCCACTCTCTCCTACCTTTTCTTCTTTCACTCTCACTTTTCCTCTTCCTCCTCTTCTTCTTCTACTTCTTTTCCTGTCCTTCCGGTGTACTGTACTGAGCGCGGAACACGGTGGGCGTGGCTTCAGTGTTGTGCGCCGGGATTTGACATCAAGTCCCGGCGCACAGCCACAGTTGCCGCGCGCACCGGTTCTGAAGGCGTGCCGGCATGGTGGCAGCCTTCAGATGAGCGGCAGCCGAGGGGGCGGCGCCCCCCCCCCGGTAACGCTGACGGCCGCATTCAATACTGCTCGCGGCCGCTTAGTTTTTAACTTTGCGGCTGCAGCAGCATTGAATGCTCGTCTGCGTCGTCCGTCCGGCCCACCGGGCCGGTCCGAGCTATTCAGCGGGCCGGATGTGGCCCGCGGGCCGTGCTTTGCCCAGGTCTGGTCTAGACAGACTCTGTTAAGTATAACCTGTCCTCATATAACCTTTTGCTTGCGGACATCAGCAGTGACGTCTACTGGAAGGGAATGCCCAAACGCGTAGTGTAGCAGCAAATAGGGGTCATTGCCGCTGCAAGAAAGTCGGGACATACTGATTTGTCTTAATGGGCTTATAACCAGTTTTTTTAGGACATGCCGGTACATTAATATGGGATTGAAGGAGTTACTAACAAAAGATAATAATAAATAGGCACAATAAATTCAAAGTCTTGCCGAATTTCGCATGATCCGTCCGTGGCTGTCAATTGCCGGCTACTTTCACAACCCCTGAAAGCAAAGAAAATATTATGGGTTTTTTTGGGTATCTTATGCACAACAATTTTGCCCATTTATGGTCATCTTAAATTTACGGGGCAACGAAAATACAGTTTTGGGCTGGCTGAGAATGATAGAAGTTGTAGTTTGCAGCAATCGTAGATGAAGCTTGTCCCTTAACTATATGCACATCCCTAATTCCTCATTAATGCAAATCAGCCCCTAATCACTGGTGCCCTTGAATAAATCTATTTTCTATTCCAGAGATGGGATTTCTGACTGCGGAAAGAAACTTCAGGCAAATTGCATAATTTTCATACCTCGGTTTCTGAAACATAAAAATAATCGATGTCTGCTACTTGAGCAGCGCCAAATGAAAAGCAAAATAACAGAGAGGCTTTTATATTCTGCTAAAGATCCACGATAAACAGCAAATTTAAATTTCTGAAATTACACAAATGTCGGGGGTATTGCAGCATCACACATTCAGCAATAATACAGAATTGTTTGGTACGAGAAGAGAATATCTATCAGTGATTAGAGATAAAGAGTTACATAGTCAGCAAGGCTGGTAAAAAGACGTAAGTCCATTGGGTTTAACCTTCCCAATACACCCCAAACGGCATTGATCCAAATAATGGCAAAAAAAAGGCAGTTTTTAGCATCAGATTTAAAATATATTTTTTTTCGAAAATATTGCACCCTTTTCCTTTTTAAAAGAGTTTGCATAATATAATCTACTAGACAAACACCCTGACTCCGTATCGTACTGCCTGTGACAAACAATAGAATTGCTCGGTCTTAATCACCCAGACGGACTCTCCGGCTAATAAAGGTCTATGGAGGAACGGACTTCATCAACATTGCCATTAAAAAAAACAGCTCAGTGTAGTGTTTAAGACATTTGTTTGAGTTCTCACTGTGTTATCTGCGCTTGATCTACTTGACAAACACCCTGACTCTTTACCATACTGCCTGTGGCAAATAATAGAATTGCTTGGTCGTAATCACCCGGCCGGACTCTCCGATTAATAAAGGTCTATGGAGTAACGGACTTCATTAGCATTGCCATTAAATGTTTATGTCAATCGGCTGTAATTTATTTTTTATTAAAATCAGAGCTCTGTTCAGTAAACTAGTCTACTTTCTGCTATAAATTGGGGCAATAAAACGCGAAACATCCAAGCCGCCCAACAATTTACATTTTATGATCATTTCATATGAGTGGAAATAAAAACCAATACTGCATTGTGTATTTATATTCGGGCTGCCCCATGCCTAACCCAGGGCAGTGGCACCAACCAACCACCTCCACAAACACACCGA
The DNA here is from genome assembly GCA_009364415.1 of Spea multiplicata. Taxonomy (NCBI): domain Eukaryota; kingdom Metazoa; phylum Chordata; class Amphibia; order Anura; family Pelobatidae; genus Spea; species Spea multiplicata. The sequence continues at coordinate 22,264,659 of VKOC01000008.1, forward strand.
CAACCTTACCGCTAGACATTAGTCATGTCCCGGTACTCTGTTTTTTGAGCGGAAGGAAAGTCTGAAGGACTGTGCCGAGTCCTCCATAGGGTGAACGAGCCGGTTGGGGAGACCAGTGATTTTCCTCTTAATGGCTCCATTGAGTATTGGCCCTACAGGGATCCTGATATTCCGATAGGGTGCGATTCGCTCACTGTTGCGCTGCGTGTTGGGCTGCCGCCTCCTTGGACCTGCCACTCTACGCCTAGAGTAGAATACGAAGCTGCATTACTGTCTTTCTAACTGAACGATGCTAATTCTGCCTTTATAATTAAGATGAATAGAGATAACGTAGAGAAAAATCAATTCTCACCGCTCCCGGCATATAACATGATTTCGGCTTTTTAGGACTAACTACAACTGAGAATATTTTCTTAAACACCCCCTAGAAACATAGATCTCTGATCAGCTGTTTTTTTTGGCAATTCCACGCTTAACTTCAAAATAAATAAAAATACATTTTTTAAACACAAAAGTAATGAATTTCTATTATCATAAGTACAACCTTGATGAGAAGTAAATGAAAGGACAACACCTGTCTCCGTTTCACAATTAGAGAGAAGACAACAGGAAATTAAAGGCGAAACGCTGATAATGGGAGAAGAAAGACAGGTTTTTATTACAGATATTGATACCGACAAATAAATAGCAGCACAGAAACATTCTCTTTCCAAACAATAAATGGGGGGGGGGCTTCTTATCGGCTTTGAAATTAAATACAAGTTCATCGGAAATAGATCCGATCATATCATAGCTGGGAAAAGGAAAGCTATGAATGTAGTTTATTAGTATCATTGTTTGTTATAAGATATAACGGGCATCCAATCATGTATCTGTCCATTGGACGTAAATATATGTCCGCTGGTCCTCTGGCCAGCAGCTCCTGTACTCACCAGATCTTCTCCAGAGATAATAATAATAATACTTACATTTACATATCTTTAGGAGAAGCTGCAGCTCTAGTGATCTTGTCTTCACATCATGTATTTCCATTCATGGTGATCTTGGTGAGCTTTAACTCCTCCTCTTGTACGTACAATTCACAATGCCTTGTTACATGATTTTAGAAAAGGTCATACCTCCTTTTATTCGCGATGATACGTATAGGACAACGCTTGGTCATGGATTCCATTAATGGGTTGGCTACATATCAACTGCATGCTGCCAAGTACAGGTTGACCACCCAAGACATAAAAACAGTGGATTTCCCGGTTCCTCTATAGCAACCAAAGGCGTTTCGGCTTTTTTTTTACAAAAACATATCCCAGACTGAATATACTAGCAAAAATGTTTAAAACTTTCAGCTTCAAGTTGAAACTATTTGTCTTTATTATGTAGACTATGTGGGTTATAATAAGGAAAGGCGAGGAATCTCTTAGTGGAGGAAGATTTCTCCCAAAGTGCAGAATAGATTATCTCTGTTTAAAGGATTATCATAACTAGGAAATTAGGTGTATTTTTTGGCCAATAAATTTCATAGACAATAAAGGTGTTCTAACATACGAAACAGATTTCTGTTACCCTTTGCTTGATTTATAGCGAGAACAGAGATAGGCGTTATGTGCTGAATCCTCTAATTAGGCATATTTGGATACAGAACAGCTGTAAGTCGGCCAGTTGCAGCCAATACGGCATTGGAAATAAATCACCATGATGTAATTTGTTCTGTTTATTACATCTCTACAGAATTGCCTGAAACATTTACAATTAATATTCTAAACACTCGCTGTGGGGTTTAGTCTGTGCAGAGGCTGCAATTGACATGCGCGGCTACACACAAGCAGTAATAACCCTTCTCTTCTTCAGATAGATGGCTTACGTTTGTTCTTCAAAAGCGGATTCACAGAATCAGGTTTGATGTGAACATTCTAGAATGTCTGTGCATCTTATCTAATACCCAGGAAATTGGTAAAACTCATTATTTCCTTAAAACAGCTAAAGATGCTCTTAATCAACACTAATTGTAGGTTAACATTTTTTTCCATTGTTTTGGTGCAGCAGGAATGATGTACGTGCTGCGCTGCATTTAACCCTCGATGATGAGGTTTTGCATGGGGAAATAAGTGAATAGACCCAAATCATGCAAAACCTCATCAGTAGGGTGGTCAGTTGCGTTATGGGTTAACGTGACCAACCAGGCTCAGCTCCAGTTGCACTTGGAAAGTAACTCACAGAGTGCTTGCCAATGCTTGTGACCTTTTTGCAAGTTACAGGCGAGGGCACATTAGGTCACTGTGAAGTCGCATGTCCTCAACTGTGACTCTCAAAATGAAAACTCCATCCCACTGTAATGAATACATTTTTAAGATAAGTTAAAAAGAAATACAATCAAGATCGAAATAGGGTATCCAGGACCCTTTACTTACAGAGAGAGAAGGGTGGGCAACAATTGCCCCAACACTTCTCCTAGCGCACTTGGGTTTGTCCCCCTCCAGGACGCTGGGGACCCCATTTTGTTTTTAGGGAATATGATCTCATCAGCCAGGGATGGGGGTTAAATATTCTAAGTAGCCATATCGGAGGCATGAACCCTCGACCATGCCTCCCCCTTACCCCATCCACCCATCCATAGATGTCGTGGGTTAACATATAGCAACCATCCTGTAAGCAAACGTCTTCGCCAGTGATCAGGAGTGGTGCAACATGGATTTTAACCCATCTGGTACCAGGTACCTCACATATATTATAGTACCAGTTTTCAGTGACCCAGCTGGTCATCAAGGAGTTAAAGAAAGGGACCTATCATTGTACCTTTTCTGTTACTTTAAAAGTAGTAATACCGAATGCAAGACCATTCTTGCCATCAATTTTTTTTGGCTGTCGAGACTGAAGGACAACATAGTTCATTTAAACTCTGCATGATGTTAATAGAGTCTTCGAGGTAAACAGACCCCAAGGACATATGCAAATAATTTAATGGAGAATTCACAGACACAAAACAAATATCTCAAGGTAAAAATCGGGAATTAAATATTATGCTTAATGAGCAAAGTATCCTATTTTTGTCAATGGAGGCCCTTGTGATTTTTTGCCTTTATGGATAGCTCATTAATATCTACTTATTATTATTTCTAGCGTCTTCTTCTCTAATGAGAAGAAACTCACTTAGCAAATTAAAAATTCTCAAGAAGCCAGAGAGAGAAACATTTTTCTAGCTTTTTCCAAGTTATAATTTAATCACATACACCAGTATTAAGTATGTGGCTTTTATCATTTCTCATATAAACAATCCACGTAAATCCTACAAATCTTACCCCCCCAGATTGGTGTTTTCCCTGCGATTAATAATTTTTATTTTTTATAATTTTTTATTAATTGAAAGGAGATAATAAACAACGGTTTGGAGACACATAAAGAGGATAAACAGAAAAAAGGATATGCGATCTGGGCACTATACATACACAAGATTTTTCTTATTACCCCTCATGGCGTAAGGGGTGGTAGAAGGGGGTGATCATCAGTTACCCACTGGTTAAGAGGAGGTCTGTGTACCATAATTACTCTTTATAAATAATCCCTATGGTGTTTTATTGGGTAGAAGAAGGTTTTTATGGTTTTTATTTATTTATACTACAAAGGACCAAAACCACCCAAAGTTAAGTGAAGAATTGCAATGCTTAGTCTCCCAAAAACCTGATGCTCATATGAGGTCCTTTCCTGAGAAATGTTAACCTCCCAAAAAAGAGGTCACTTAACAAGAGGTCACTTATCATAAACCATAAAAGAAACCATAACTCAACCTTAAACAGTGAGGGCTGTAAAGCTCTAGAATGCGCTGCCTATGGACGCAGTGACCACAAATGCTGCAGAGGATTTCAAGAATAAACTGGATTGCTTTCCAACAAGATCAAGGACATATAATAATTTAAATGTTGATGATTTAGGGGTTATTTTGACTGCCCTTTGAGTCATGAAGGAATTTAGCGGGGGTTTAAAGGGTTTTTTTGTGCCTTCAGCCGGATAAATGCAGTTAGGGAGATATCTTGAATAGGTTGAACCTGTTTGATTTATGTCTTTTTCCAGTCTTATTCATTATCAAACTATATAACTCACCATTTTGTGTATTGATTTGTTTGACGGGCTTAAACCCAACAAGACTTAACATCTATATGTCCCTGGGATAGACAAGGATAAAAATAAATGGAAAACATTTTATTAATGTATTATGGGATTAACAACCAATAGAAACCAAGTGGATTAATAGGTTCAGCCAATAATGCCTATCCAATAATAAATGTAAATCATTTTATTTTATAAGTACTCAAAATAGAAGTTGTCCCATTTTATCTATTTTAGGTAAATTAAATCCCCTTAATTACTCGAGAGTCTTTCTGTCTGTTTGATTTCTCGGAGATCCAGGTTTCTACATCCTGGTTCAAGAACTGTAAATATACAAAGAAAATCCCAATCATCAAGAAAATATATTATTTTGAGTTTTCCTTTTAATCATCTGGAAATTGTAATTAGAGGCACTGAAGAGGTTTCATATAAACGTTCAGCAATGTAATTCAAACTAATTAGGCAGAGAATGCCCAGAAATATTCTTACTAAAAGACTAATGTTGACTTTTAATGATTTTGGTTAATTGTGTATGTGTCTACTCGAAAATGTGTTTTACGCAGGGGATGATTTTAGGAAATTTCAAGGGATTTATGGTCAATAAAAAAATATTTTTCCGGGGGGGGTAACAATTCTATTAATTCACCCCTGTAAGATCATTTTACAAAACTATATGGTGCTGTTGTATCTTTGTAATGTATTTAGTAAACGCCACTTAATAAAGGTGAAAACGTAAGATATTAATACCATTTTTAACAATTTTAAAGATAAAAACTCATTGTATGGTACTGTTCATAGATCTAGAAATTAGTCTTTACACATATTCTTGATCAAAAGGAGTAATTTTTATCATCATATTTCGGCCATTCCTAAAATAATTTTTTATGACTATATGCATTTTGCCAAAAAACAACTAATAAAATAGGGTTTGGATGTAGGAAAAAGCTATTAATATTTCAGCAATCTCTAAGACAATCTGAAAAGTTATGCAGTGACGCTATGTTTGAGAATCTTCGGTCTGTATGCTGGTGGAGCAGATGCCTTGGTCCCTCGGTCCCTCGGTCCCTCGGTCCATCTAGCTAGGATGCCATCACCAATGGACTATTGCGACATGAACAACAGTTACAAAAATGTTCCCTAGCACATTACTTTCTTCACATGCATGTTTCTTTATTTCCTGTAGGGTCATTAAAAGCTTTCACAATAGCCATGACATCATACTGTATTATATTTTTTTTACCGCTCTGCCAACGGCTATAATTCCACCCAATTTCTGCCAAAAGTCTCCATGGGCTGAAATTCACGTTCGGAAAAGTTCAAGTACCCACGTCAGTCCGATCTTATGCAAATAAAAAATAAGAGGAAAATAATGCTCGATTTGACAGCTGTTCTTGCAGCTCTGGCTAACGGGAGAACATAATGTTGGTCTTTGTTTGTCGGCTAATAATTTCCCGCACAGCTTGCAAATACTTATCCTTTGTTAGGTTTGCCATACTAATTGGGTTACGTACAATAGTAGTCGTTCCAATATTTCTCTAAATAGTGCAGGATTAGATACCTCTCAAGCTTCAAAGATAATTTTTTATCTTCCCTATAATCCTTTCTTGTGCTTTTAAATGTCATCTATTTCAGTCTCCTTGTAGTACTACCTATTAACTTCAAACCACACTAAGAGTGAACAGAAAAGATGAATACAAAATATGTGTTTTTAAGCAATGGAAAATATGCCCCTTCTCCTTGAAAGGCTTTTAATACATTGTACATGTAACAATAACTCTATTATAAATTCATATCAAAGTTCTAAACCTCTGTGTTGGTTGAATTGGTGGTGGTGCGTAGAAAACCCCACTTGACATCGGCACAGAGAAATAGCTGATATGAATATTATTTTTAAAGCGTCTTCAAGAAAAGAAAATACCGTCGTATGTGTGATGCAACGCTGTTCTTTCATCTCCCATAATCTATGGAATCAATGTGGAACATTCATCTTTATGTCATACGTCGAATGCCTGATGCCCGCTATCGAGGCCTACCTCTTTTTAGGCGCAGAGTCAACAACTGCTTCTGTGGTTTTAGTCACAGCTGGATGTACCCGGGCCGGCACTTTGAGATCTGCCAAGAAGATTGGGGAGACAAGTGACGGCTGATGGCACCCTTGGGATAAGAGGTCATGGTGCCTTGTTATGTGAGAACTTGCCTGTGGGGAACAGTCTCAGTCAGTTATATATATATATATGTCAGGCCCATGGGAATGTTGTCCGGAGAGAGTCCAGGTGCATGTTCAAAATCTTGGTATGGGTTCTGGGCAAGGTGACTTCTATCCACCAGGTGAGGAGTCCATGGCTTTGAGTGGCTATGTGCAGATCCCCTAATTGTTTTGGAAAGGGAACATGATGCACAATCCAGATCAGAAGACAGATACTGGACAAGCAAATGGCAGGATGAGAAACAAGCCGAGGTCAGGGTCACAGGCCCAGCAGCGAAACGAGAAACAAGCCGAGGTCAGGGTCTTAGCAGCAAAACAACAAGCCACAAGCAGGATACCAGAACAGTCTGAAATAACGTTGCAGCACTGAGGTGTAGGTTGGTTAATATAATGCTGCTAATTAAGATCCAAGACAGGTGACTAACTTGGTGAGAAGATGAGTCCTGCGGAGACGGGGCAGGTAACTGTAAAACACAGAACAGAGACCACTCGTGGTGCGATGGTTAGGGAAAAGCTCTAGTACCCGCTAGGCTCTGAGTTCAACTCCCAACAGGACCTGTGGCCAAATCCCATACTCAAGAGTTCTTGCAGGGTTTAGGCTTTAATGTTTGGGTCAAAGCAGCCATGGTCGCTAGGTTGGTATTTTTAGTGAAGAGATTTACATAAGGGAAAATTGATGTCATAATTTTTGTCCTTCAGTTACAGTTGAAATGGTGAAAAAAACAGGAACACCCCATCTGTACAAGATTGCTTGTTTCCTTAATATTGATGTGATAGGTGCAAATTCTCTTCTTACCTGGTGAAAGATCGGTCCATAACTCCAATTTTGCACTTATTTCGGAAAATTCAGTAGGTTGTCTAAAAGAATTGTTTTTCCTCCACGTGGAAATAATAAATTCTAGCTAGAAAATCTCTTTCATGTTTATGGCTTTGTGTACTATGTGTTCTGTCTAGTATGATATCAGTTGTTGGTATATCTTTTTGGAGACTATATAAAGGTTTCAATGAAGATGGATAAAACAGAACCCAATTCCATCTACTTTCCAGTTCATCTGCTCTGTCTCCTAAACCTTTAGCTTCATTTTGAATGGTAACAGTAAAAAATACCGTGTCTTCTTTAATTTGTTGCCTGAGCTGAGTCAGCATAGTTTGAAGGGCTTTCCTATTGGGAAATCCTTGAAGTGAATTGGTGTCCAGATCAAAATCATTGTGGGGTACCTCAATTGGGAAGACGTCACCGGCGCCATCTTGGATTAGGCCCGATTATTTCATGGATGACGCAGACTTGTTCTTCCACGGATTGCCTCCTCCAAACTTGCCTCCTGTCTTTCAGATCACGTGGGAAGCCATTTGTTATGTGTCTGCAGAGGAATCGGTAAGTGTAAGCCCCCTTTTTTCAGCCACTTCAAGATCCATTACAGACGGAGCTCCATTCACCCGCAACCGCAAATAACCGTTGGCAGCACACGCCTCGACGTTCATAGTAATTAACATGGACCCCTTGTTCTCCAATGGTCCATCATCATCAACATCATCATCAAGCATTTCCAAAAAAGAAAAAATATCAATAATTCAAATTTTAGGGATAAAAGTCCTTCTTTGAAGAATTATTCTTTTTTTTTTCCATCAAGAATTGTACCATCATGTGCATATAGAGCACAAACCAAAAGGTTAATGCGATTCCATATTTTATGAAATTATAAGAGAACGTCTGTTATTAGGTTGAAAGCAACAAGTCTGAATCTGTACTGTAGCGTCTCTTACCTTTGATTGATTTATGTTTCCTTTTGCTCGTACTTTTTTTTTGCGTGTTGTACTCCTCTTGATGCTTTCAAGGATGCCTTTAATGATCACGAGGTGTATTTTTCCCCTTTTTTTTTTAATCTCTTCCAGGACTGTTCAAGAAGGTAGAAAGGGACTTTCTTTTTCCTGCAATACTATTGAGAAAACATAAATTATGGAGAAGATGTAAAATTATGCAAAGCACCATTCGTGCGGAGCATATCATCGCATAATTGTGACGGGTGCTATTGATTAACGGCAGTGGAGTCAAACACAAATGCTTCTGGCTACTGATAAAACTTTAACTTCAAAAAAGAAAGAAAAACAGCATGAGTGGTATTTAAATTCAGCAGGCGAATTATATAGGTCATTTTATCTAATCATTTAACAGAGCCAACAAAGGCGGCTATACTGTGGGAAAGGATCACACGTACACCGGCGGAGATGGCTCAGGAGACCAACTGGGATTTTGGTGATGAAAAAATATGCCTTTATTAACACAAGATCGTTTTGTGTACGGATGTGTTGTGAAAAGGGACTCGTGAATGCCTAATGCACATTAAAGCGCTCAATAGAGGGTGAGAAAGGACAACGGGACAATAAACCTTAGGGGACCTTTTACGGGGAAGAAATGGCTAGAAAAAAATCAATCCATTACCTAAATGGCTAAACAGGTATTTGTATAGCACAATATTCCACCATATTTCTTAAAAATTAGAAATGACTATTTACTTGACTTGTGCGTTCTGATTCGTATGAATCTTAATTTGAACAAAATTTGCCAATTTCGTTAATTGGTGTGAATGTCCAAAAATGAGGACGGACCCCAACAAAGCATACGGAAACAAAGCAGAGAGTTCCTGATTTTCCTTTGAATTTCATTGCTTTTTCACTCACTCGCTCTTACGCTCTCTCACACTTTCTAAGACTCTCATTCACTTTCTTTCATGCTCCCTATGAATGTCTCCCCACCTCATCCCCCGAATGCTTTCGCATCCCTGTCTCCCTTTTCTGCATCTCAGCTTCTTCTCTTGCCTCTTCTTTTTCTTCTGTCTTCTTTCTTGGCTTGCTTCTTCCTGGTATCCGCTGCATTGACCAAGCCTGACGGAGCGCTTCTGTCTCTCCCACGATTGGAGGAACGGGGAAAGGTTGTCCCCTCGGGGCACCCACTGGCTCCGCCCTTTTGCAGAAGTACTCCAAGAGGCAGACGGCACTTAGCTTTATTCACTGCTGACACCCACCGTAAGTTCGTTGGAGGAAAGGAGAGATCCTGTAGGGTTCTCCAATTGTTCCCCCTGGTGGCTGATCTCACGTTTTGCAATAAGCAATACAGGAGTGAAATCATTAGAATATTTTACAAAATACATATATGTTGGTAGAAACAATTTTTATGCAGCACTCTATCCTTATTGTCTTTTTCACTTTTTTTCCCCCCAATTACATGCTATTCTCAGCACAACACTGAACAGTAGAAACATTTCCCCATTTATAGATTCGGTGGGACTACAACATATTAACAGGATGTAATTTCTGGTATACTTTTTGGAAAGATCCCTTTTTTGGGGTTCTAACGTTTGTTGCTAATGTGGTAACCGGAGGGGAAGCGGACAGTTATAATTAATACGACACACCGAGGACACAAGCTTATTATCCAGCTGGAAATTTAAAAAGAATAGGTTACTTATTATATTTTACCGAACACATCCTAGCAACCAAGCGTTGCGTTTCAAGGCAAATGTTACCTGACATTCTCATCAAAAGGTTACTTCGCAGGAAGATAATGACAGAAAAGCACATATCTCTAAATGCAATCAAATACTCCAAGCTAAATTCAATACTAGAGCAGCTATCATGCCGGGGACAGTGGGTTATTGAAAAGATGTATTGTGAGGTTCCCACTTCAACCTCAAGCTGCTGCCGAATTTATAATGGACCACATACTCGTCACCGGAGTGCTCTCCTAGCAGGACGTCTCAAATAATTGGTCTTCCGAATACAACTCAATGAAATAGAGACGCATGGCCGCCGGGAAAAGATGCACATCAATCTGTTTGTATAAAACCGCTGTCTTCATTTTAAAACCTGTTTAAAAACAAAAGCATTTCCAATCTGTGTCATATATTTTCCAGTATTTTTTCATCGGGGCCAATGCGTTAACTCTTTTTGTATTCTGTATCTTCTAATTCCAATACATTGTATTTCATTAATGAATGTCCTTAGTGAAGCTTTTTTGCAAAGAAGACAAAAAAAGGAGAATTTACTAACTGGTGACAAAAGAAAGATTTTCCTCCAGTGGAAACGTCAAAAAAATCGAATTTTTCAAGCCGGTGTTGACGTCCATTAAGGCAACATTGCCATAGCATCAACTCTTTAACCACCAATTCAGGGCAACCGTAGTGAATTTTACGAGTGAATTTGCTGCAACTACAGCGTGCTTTTTCTACATGTTGAGTCTTTAAAATATCTTCCATGTTAATTTGATTGGACTCAAAGGATCACCCCCTCCATGTAGCATTTCCTCCCTACTCTTTTTTACCGAGACTAGGTTACAAACAGGGCCGGCCCTACAATGGGGCCGAGTGGGGCGTTTTTTTTTTTGAAGCAGAGGAGAGAAAGGGGCGCCGAGTGGTTTTCGCTTACCCGCTCAGCGCCCCTCACTCTCCTCTGAGAGCCCTCTAGCTCGGTCTCGGTGCCGGCTTGTAATGCTCTGCACCGGAAGTGACGTCAATTTCCGGCACTCAGCATTACAAGCTGGCACCGTGGCAGAGCAGGGAGACTCGCCGCAGGACTGTTTCAAGGTAAGTACCTTTAAACAGGGGGGTAGATAAT
>VKOC01000008.1:22275673-22293499 GCA_009364415.1 Spea multiplicata
TATTCAATAACATAAAGGAAAAAAATTAAATATGTCGCCTTGGTGTTGAGAGAATATAAAAAATAAATACACACATACGATAAACCTCAAATCAAATAAACGAGGCAATATGCTATCAGAAATGTACTTCACAAAACTGTCTTTTTCATAATGGGCAAATATTTCTAAATTATTGAAAGCAACCGCTCACATTAACAACGACTCGCAAAACAGGATGCAATTTAATGGAGTTAATTAATTTGTAATCATATAGTACTTATAACTCTTGATAATGTCTATTTAATGGATCCCATGTTAATGGTAATATAAACGTGAATAAAAAAATAGTAATTCATAATAGTCAAGTATGTTTACATTTACTGCAGGTTGAAAAATCTACTTAAGTATATCAGTTCTATACATTTATTTTCTTTCTTTTTTGTATCTTCTTTTTATTTCTCTTCGTCCTGTTCTAGACAAAATAAGAAATATACTTTTTGAGATATAAGTTTTACGTCTAAGAGCGTGTTATTGACCATGTAGCTTAAGAGTTGTTACAATTGTTTATTAAGAGAATAACCAGATTTCCCCAAGAGTAGACCAGGCGCATGCAGATATGTATTTTGGGTGGGCTCTTCCCTAAGTCTGACTCTGGGATGAGCCTCAGCTACCTTGTGCCACTTATCTCCATTGCCACCATCCTTTCTGCTGTTCACCAGGGTATGATGCCATATCCATATGCGTGCATGGAATAGGTTCACTATTAAGAACCATGGCGCACCACTGTCCATATAGGACGGTTACAATGGAGATCTCTGATCGCTCCAACTGGCCCATGATGTACCCAATGGTGAAGACACCACTGCCTACATATAGGAAGCTTCACATTCTTGGTGGTATGTGATGCCCCCTCTTCCCATCATCTGGCTCATGATCTGCATGGATGCATTAAGTGGCTCAACATTATATCATGGTGATAAGAACCATGGCGCACCACTGTCCATATGGGACGGTCTCTGATCGCTCCAACTGGCCCATGATGTACCCAATGGTGAAGACACCACTGCCTACATATAGGAAGCTTCACATTCTTGGTGGTATGTGATGTCTTCTCTTCCCATCATCTGTCTCATGATCTCCATGGATGCATTAAGTGGCTTAACGTTATATCATGGTTTTATTAATCATTTATTGTCACTTTTCCTTTACTTATATACACTATCTTTTTATTGTTTAATACTACATGTGATGCTGGTTTTATTCTTAAAATGACATTAAACTTCCTTTTTTTTTTATAATGTAAGGTTTGCACAGTTGTAATATTGAAGATTTAAGTAAAAGAACTGTATTACTTGCCATACCGCAGATCCCCTCCAGTTTTCTCACTCCAACAGCAAAAAGTAATGACAGGGTCCATACTCCCTACCAACTCCTCGCTTCTGACAGTGAGGATCAGACAGTGCTTTATGGACGCGTTCGGCACCCAGAAGGCAATTCGAGACTCTGACTCGCGTAATCATTTTCTTAAATGTGAAAAATAAACTTAAATGTCACTTTAAGAGTTAGATTGTAAGTTCTTGCATTGAAAAAAAAAGTTTTTGCACGGCACCGGCTGCATTCTAGGGATTCTATAAACCGATGGACAGTAATTTATATTATGTCTTGAGTTTGAATGACATACGCTTATTATAAAACCACGAGAGAAGCAATTTAAGAAGCTTTCCAAAAACCTCTTTCAATATCCTCATATATTTTAATGAGTCGATTATCAAAAGGGCTTTACAAACATCCCCTCCGGATAAATCGGACTTGTAGGAAGAAAAAAAACAGAAGAGGATTTGAAGTATGCTCTGTGTGTTCTTTTTAATGAATATAAATGTATTTCTGCAAATATTTTGTGTTTTGTATCTCAAATTAAAAGCTGCAAATCTCAAGGAATCAAATAATGTGTATATTACATTTATTTCAATTCAGGACTAAAAAAAAAAGAACATTTTGTGTTGTATATATTTTGGAAACTGTTTATTATTATTATTATTAACTTTATATTTAAGTATAACTATTATTGAAAGCTTTACCCAAATGATGTGTATAACGGCCTATAATCGAAGGAACTCAGTATATACAGCTTAGAGGGAAAAAAAGGGGGGATGGGATAGAAACTATTTATTTAAATAAAGAGATTTAACAACGTACAGGGGGGGAGGCTTATTTTAAAGCAGGATACGTGTTAGACCAAGAGGCTATAATCTAACATTAGATGAGGTTTGGCTGTAAGGAGGTTTTACTTTACTGAGAGGGTGGTAGGTAAATGGAACAGCCTCCCATCAGGAGTGGTGGAGGCTGTTTTGGTAGGAGAAATTAACCCATTAAGGACAATGGGCGATCCCTAAACCCATTGAAAACAATGTATTTTGAGCACGTACATGTACTGGCTTTATCATTAAGGGGTTAAACATGCATGGGATAGGCATATGGCTCCTGGTTTGAGCCTTAACAGCAGCAAAAATGAACAGATTAGACGGGCCCGAATGGGTCTGATCTAACGGCACATTAAATGTTTCTATGCAACACCCAAGCACATTATATGCAGAAATATCACTGATCTTTACTGGCTATTCTGCAAGTTATTTTTAAGCCCTACTATTTCATAAATACTTAATTTAACCATGTGAGTGCCAGAGGGTTAAAAGTAAAGTCCTTCGTGAGTCCTCTGGCATTCACAGGGTTTAAATGAATATCTGACGATTGCTGTCACTTTAATTGAATTAAATAAGTATTACACTATTTGTGGCTGTCTTGATTGCTGTCATTAAAACACCATTAATGGAAAAAAAAGGCAAAAATACCAGATGCTGAATTGATCTTTTTATCTGTAAGCCTGGTATATGCAGAATTATTTGTGCTGTACGGCAACTTCCCTAAATATAAATTCAAGCCCCAGTATATATATGTTTGTTTATTTCTTGGTCATGTTTATACCATAAAAGATTTGATCTCACCCAGGTATTTGTGTATTAAGCAGAAGAACATACTTATGATTTGTACTGTATCTTAATTTGTTACATTGTTTTTTTCTGCTGTACGTTCTGCATTTAACTCGGTGCATTTAACTAACATGTTCCAGCTTTAATGGGGTAAATGAATGGACCAAACTCAACTGAGGTCACTTGTCTTTTCAAGCTGACACTTTCAGAATGACTTGAATGTTCACTAAAATGGGAGTTGTTTGCAAGTGCTTGCGACTTTCAATTTTGTAAGTTTCAGGCGAGTGCATGAAAGGTCAATAGGAAAATATGCATTTCCTTGCCTGAAATGCACAAAATTTAGATTAACCAATGCACCCGCGCATGAAAGGACAACAGAGAGGCTGGATTTATATATAGCTTGCGTGTTATTTTAACACATTTTTTTAAAAATAAGGGAACAAGTGCCCCCAGAATTTATTTTTTAATGCATGTTAAAGTCCAACTTCAACATTTGTCTCATTTAACTCCTCCCTTGGGTGCCTCTGATGAAAGCAGGAGGCATTCATATATATAAGTCCAGCACCTGTACTTGCCACCATACAGCTACAGTGCTGGCTCGGTAAGCATTCCTGGGGTCTAATAAGACCCCCCGTTTAGCACGTTTCTGAAGGGGGCTGACCTGGACATTGGGTTGTCCTTTGAAAGAAACAATAAAGAACAATGTTCCCTTTGCCTGTTAAGAAGAGTTCTCAAGAAATTTGAGAATAGTGCCGCACTAGGTTGTTTTCTTTCAATATCTGGATTCCGTTAATGCTGTTTCCATTGGCTTGTAGATATCTACTGTATATAGACAGGAAATGTTTGTTAGAGTATTTATTTAGAGTAATCTTTTTGTTTTACCTGACATTTCCTGTCACTCGCTTCTCCATCTGTGAGAAAGTTTCAAGTACGGAGGAAGTGACCCAAGACAAGTTGAGATGGAACAAATCCTCGGGTAGACATATCCTACCTGCCAGTTGGTCCGTCTACGCTTCACTTATTTTACTGTTCAGCCATGAAACCTTTATGATAAGTGTCATTTGGCTTTAACTTTGCAATAAGGTAATTATAGCGCTAGGCTCATTAAAACAAGACTCTGTCACTGTAGACAGTGAGTGATATCTCTAAAAGTTTTTGCCTGACAGTTAAGCTAAATGAGAAAAGTGTAGAATTTTGCCGAAGACATTTTGTAGCAAAAATGCTGTTTTCTATAGGCTACAAATTAATAATAAGTAAAACTTAGATATTTGGTTATAAATTTTAAATGGTTAGCAAAAAAAAAATATCATTTTTGTAATTCTAAAAACATATATATTATTCTAATGATAATATAAAAATATTACTACAGTTATTACATTATCCCTGTAGGGATATATAAAAAAAACTCTTAGGTAATATTCTTCTAATAATAATAACAATAATAATAAATCTGTACAATCTAGAAGAATAAGTATAATGTAACTTTTTCCAAACACACCTTTAAGGGATTTAGGTAACCTGGGACTTTACATATTTGTGTGTTTGCATCTAGATTATCTGAAAGTCATGATTATTAAGACCATGCGGATTTTTGCATTTATATTTTAGGTTTAGATGTACAGTAAATGGATTTTTTCACAAATGGCTGATTGTTTCTTCTGATAAAGCCACGAAACAATGCATTACATTACTGAAATATAATTTGATTTGCTGTGCAAAATAGAATGAAATATCTATTTATGACTCATCTGCTTTTTTTCCCCCTACTTGCTCATTTTGACTAAAGCGCATTTGGCTATTTGCCTATTTTTAATTGTTCCAAAGCATAAAAAGTCCTTTTCATTCTGAAAGGGAAGAAATTAATAATTGTAGAAGAAGAAAAAAAAAAGAATGTAGCTTTATATTTAATGATATTATTATTGTTATTAGTGGAATAACCTTGGGGTAATCCTTTGCAAGCATTCTTTTTTTATTAGGATTAAAAAGATGTGGTTACAGACTTTCTGCCTACAGGAAAGTTTCAATCAGAATGCAATTCCGTAAGTATTTAAAAGGTAAATGTGGTCTAAAATTCTAAATTAGACATTTAACGAAGATCTTATTATCTACAGAGGATTTGGCTTTACTTAACATTTCTAGAAATAGTTGGGAAAATCTGTATCTCGGTACAGCTCCCACCTTATGGACATACCTTAGAACTTCGCGGGTTTGGCCCAGAGTCTCCAGCCAGGTCTTCAGATCATGTCTCTCTTTCCAATGATCCTTGCTGGTCCTGTCTTTACTCTTCCTTCCTCAACTTCCGCAAAAAGGACAACTTAATCAGCAATGACTATTACCAATGCCATTCCAGGGTGATGACCCTGCTACATTTCTGATCAGAGTTAGTATCATATCAGTTGAAAACCATCCTTGTGATCAGCAAAGCAGCGCTGTGAAGATTCTCCAGCTAAAAAAAAAAAAAAAAAAAGTAATAAAATAATCATAAGACATAGGCCTTTGACCCTCCAAACAACATTTTAATAGTTGTTGGACAAAAATACCGGTAAACTACACAATTTTAGAAATGTTATTGTAATTGTCATTGAGGAGAGATACTGAAAATGAAGTTTCTTTTGAAGATGTTTTTCATGGATAGCCCCTTGACAGTTTTACTATATGACTAGAAATTATGAGAAAACATTGTTCCTAATAGTACAATATTCTTTTCTAGGTAATTGATCAGTAATAGGTTAAAAAACCCTAATATTACGATTTGCTTTATAAGTAATGTCAATGGGCTAGTGAACACCTGCCTTCTACCGATAGATTTTCCATGTAATTAATTTTTATTGGCTAATAGTGCATTTATTACTTACAAATTGTTGTGGTCAAAAATGATTTTTTTTCTTCTTCAGAAAATCCTCAAATATGTAAGCTCTAAAACGACCTTAATTCTTTCTCTCTTGTCGCTAATGACATTTAGAAAATCATTTTTAATTATATATTTAGTTTTTTTTTGTTTTTTAAGAAAAGTGAAAACTTGAAATCCATACTTTAAGAAACTCTTATTTTAAAACGGTCCAATCCTGAAGGCAATGTCTTGTGTTCAAGCAGGGATTTTTAACAATCATGATGCTCCGATCATGAAATCACAGCAGAATATGAAGGAATCAGCTCAAGACTGGTTGACCCCGGCAGGGCCGCCATCACAAATCGTAGGGTCCAGTCCATGCTTAATGCCTTATATAATTGGCTTCGCTACCTTGCAAACACAATCCCAAGCTATTATTTTTATTTCAGCTCATCTCATATTATGTTCTGTTTATTTTAACCGGATCTAAAGTTTGACTCTTGTATTGTTCGAGCCCCTTCTGCCAGGATCTCCTTTGCCAACCATAACTCAATCATGCATTCCATCTACAGATGCCACATTTTGTTTAAAATGATACTCCTACGGTGTTAAGGTATGGAAATTTCACATCGAGGAAAGTGTCAAACCCATTATATCAATATTCTCCAAAGCTGAAAAAGCATCAAGGTCTTACGTTAAGTCCAACCAACTGTCCCATCGAACTTGACAGCAGAACTTGGAGCAGAGGAGGAGAAGAGAAAGAGAAAAGGAGACGGGGAAGCGGAGACACGTAAGCAGTTATTGGAGAACGTTGGGAGAGAGTAAGAAAAGAAACAACGAAATTCAAATGCATCTTTTGTTTTTATTTGCTTCATTGGGGTCCCTCCTCATTTTCAGACATTAATATGAATTAGTGAATTTAACAACATTCATTAAAATTTTAATTTGTACAAATCCAAATGCACAAGTCTAATTTCCATGCTCACTAAGTATAGACTCATCCTACATTTAAAAAAAATAAAAAACATTAAACTCTGTCTAGCCTGTTGCTAAGTATCAGAATGTAACCGTATTCTGCCAAGTGGGTCAAGTTTCATAAAAATTAAACAATATTAACTATACTTTACTCTTTAATAAATGTAGTCATTAAGGATTCTTGCAGGCGCTTTTAATGTATGGTTTTGAATGTTTTACAGAAAATTTGAGCTCTTTCCAAAGAACAGAACAAGCAATTAAGAGAGGTCACAAGTTAATGTTATCTGGCCATATATTTGCTATAGAAAGACACAGTAGTAAAACATATACTTTATTAACACTTCTTTGTACTTCTGCTGCAAATTTTCATGATGGAAATGTAGCTATGAAGTTTCTCAATCTGTTCTGGAGAAAGGGAATCTCAACTATACCAAGTGATGTAGTTATGGGGCACTAGTCCAGATCAGGGCTCATCTCCGTGGCCACCATCCGTTTCTGCTGACCATTGAGTATGATGTAATTTTCTGGAGCACCATATCTAATTGAGGAGCAGTGCCAGGTACATCATGCTATGGAAGCCATGTCAACAAGTCATAGTCTAAGTGGAATGATTGGGGAAATCAATATTCTTTGTATCTGGTCCATTGAGCAGTAGGGCACCAGGGAGCCTGGTTGCCCAGTATGGTACCTGTCCCAGGTTTTGAGGCAGAGGAGCCGGCCAACTGGGACCTATACTGGACTCACCTATCCTTAGCCACTACCTGTACAAAAGAGGAGTTCATAAAAAGTGTCCTCTATTGTTTCGAGACTCAGCAGCGATTAAACATTAGTGTTTTTGACTTTATAGATTTTACAAGCAAAATCAAAGCAGCAAGCTTCATATCCATGGCGTGAGAACATCAGAGCTGACATAAGACTGACCTGATAGATTAAAAGAAAAACATACAAAATGAAACATTATCTTACAAAATTCATTGAAAAGAAACACAGCATTCGTCTGGATTCCTACGGTATTTCCAAAATATTTTGAAGGTCTGAAACAATACAGTGATGAAGATAAGAACTAATTACATTGAGTAATTAGATGTTCTAAGCCCTGGACTCATCATGTATAATTAATGTATTCTGCCGTGCTGGATACTGTCATTTTTGTTGGAATCCGAGAGAATGCATTTGGGGAAATAAAAAAGAAAGACGAAGAAAAGATTTCCAGAAGAACATTGGCAACAATTTATTTATTTAATATATTTGGCCATCTTTTTTGTTTACAGTAAAGAACTACTTGACAAAGATGCATATGTTCTGGCATGGAACGCTCGGTCCAGCTCTACTGGGAAAATTGAACCCGTTTTTTTCTGTTCTTTCCTGGTATTGTTCGCTAAATAAATACTCTTATGAGCCACACAATGCTGACTGTGTCATTATTCACTTTCACAAAGTTTAAGAGTGGGCTTCCAAATAAAAAAAAAATTAAAAAGTTAGGAAAATAAGAGGTGGAGAGAACACCTCTCCCTTGGAAAGTAAGCCAGCTGCCAAATTTATCAAGAGTAGTTCGATTCATTCATATACATAATAAAGGGGTTTTAGTATTGAGTGTATTGAAAAGCACAGTAAAAGTGGCAAAAGTGGAGCAATCAACAGGAAAATTGTGTTTGTTGGCATGGTGAATGCACTACTTGTATTATTTTGCTAAATAATTTGCCATATATCCCTGGGGCCCTTACCATACTATATAACAGTGGTGAGCGTCTTGAACAAGCTATACAGGGTTCATTTTTTTACTTTTTTTAAAAAAAGTTTTAGATCACTCAGTATGGGGCTGCCCCCCCTTGCTTAGGAATGTCCCATGATGACGATTCATCATGAGAAACCCAAGCCAGGACTGGCCATTTGGCACACTGGGCAAACGTCTGTTGGGGGTAATAGTTATTTACTTATCTTTACTTCCCCTCCAACAACAAATTGGGGCCTGGAGTGTGCAACCACCGAGCAAAGAAACTGTGTGCGGCTGCCATAAAGTGCTGGGCCACCTTGTCATTTCCACTTCGACCCTAAAAACACATGAATTTCTATATGGGTTGGCAGAAAACATATTAATGTAGTTCGATTGTAACTCATTCTAGGTTGACCAAGGACTGAGGACCTAGGGGTGCCAACTTGGCATGAAAGGCCATGGGGAAAAAAACAGCGTAGGAGATGGGAAGATGTTACGGGAACTGTAGCGGATGAGTTTTTCTTTGCAAATGATAGTCATTGAAAAAAATGGCTGTTTGGTTACAATAAAATACACTTGGTATGGACCTCGGAAGAAGAGAAAACGAGGTTAAACATATTTCTAAGTCATGAATTGACTGCTTGTTACTGATTTATATAAAGAGAAGAAGCATATAGCCATATTGACCCAGGAGTGGAGTCTTTAGTCGATCTTGATACCTTTGATTGGGCCAGTTGGGACCACAGAGATCCTTCCTCAAATGGCGTATTTTAATGCAGTCTGTTTCTAGAGATTTATCTCTTTTATTGATAACATCAATATTGGAAAACAGCTGGAATCCCTTAACGAGCCTAACACGGAATATATCTCTAAAGCATAAAACACATGAAGAAGGTTTCTAGAGGGTGTGTTTCATTAACAAGCATCATATCTTTTCTCTGCCTGGCCGAGGGGATGTTTACGTGGACAGCGCCATCATTTCCAGTATGAAAAACGCTCGCTGTCAAAAACAGTCAATAAATGAATACAAGAACCAACATAGTGTGATATACTACTGGTGCTGGAAGCATCTTGGATGACCATAGCAGTTTGTGATTGATGGTAAAGCATCTGCACACAGAGGGTTAGTCCCTATTGTAAAATAGGAGCTCTTCCCATTTAGTCTGATGTACATAGCTATGCAGGAAAAGGGATTGCCAATTATAAAGGGGTCCAACATGTATATTGGACAACAATCTGGAATAGTCCTACTATTATACTCGCCAGGTGAGTATAGCCAGCTCACAAGCCAGCTACGTGAAATGGAAAATAGCTGAAGGGTGGAGAAACGGGGCAAATGCATATGGGTGGATTCTACAGAATTGCCCCCATGCATTTCCAAAGAGGGGGCACCGTAGAAATTTAAAGCTATCTTGAAACTTAATATGATAAAGCGCATATGATTGCTGGGGTGTCTTTTAATATCCCAGGTTTAATGCCCACGGAAGCTTTTGCAAAAGCTCTCCCTTCCATGATTGATATTCACTTCATTCATTCGCATTGCTCTGCATTCAGTAGACGGCCTTCGCCGCTGTATCACCATCTTATTAATACATGAATTGTGATGAATCGAAACTTGCCAGGCACGCAGACTCCAAATATTCATTCTGTTTACTCTTCCTGCATGACAGAATGCAACAATGGAGTCGTAATAGACTAAACACAGACTATTTTGCCAAAGTAGTGATGTTCAAATAGGGCACTTGGGGAAATAACAAGAAACTAATTTCCGTGCTTTTACTACAAATGCTATATTCCGATTTAAATAGCAAGCGGAGCGACGCTTTTATTTATTCAGTGCCCTTTTCCGTGCTGTTAAGCATCTGTGTCAAGAACCACAACCGTCTAACAGAACAAATGATTATCGGAACCGAAGGTGGAAAACAACACAAGTTAAAAAATGGTGAATGTTTCCTCGGTATGTTAAATTCTGCGTTTCTAGATTAACCAGCCACACAAAGAACAATGGAATTTTTTATATTTTGAAATTTGGCTATACAGTTAAAAAGGTTTTTTCCTTACATAGAATATTCAAAATGTGATGCGGAAATACGTTCTATATCTCTAGGGCTTTTAAAAGACGTGTACAAATTTGATGTTTCTTTGAATGTTGTACTTTTTCGGTCCCTGCCATCTGTGTTCCTTTGCGTATGTTAATGCCCTCGCGGCATCCCCGTGTCAAAATGTTATATTTCATGAGGGAATCCTTTCATCCGCTGTATGATTATGGATACCATCTACCTCCAGATGGAAAAACAGATTGACAAACGCTATAAGAGCCCGACACTACCTTCTGCCTGGTTCCACCATGCCAGTAAAGATTAGTCTTATTAACCGTTTTGCCTAATTCCAAAAAAAGTTCACCCGGTATTTCATGGTTTATCTTTAAATATGGGTTTTGAAGGGTAACATTTTTTATAACATGACCTAAGAATAGTTTTTTTTCGATGTTGAACCTAAATCGTTCCTTGGGAAACCGCTATTCTGCAGGAAATAAAGCCTAAACATGATGTAACTTTCGTAAAGCTTTTAAAAGTTTAGTTCACTGAGTAGTTCAGCTTCGATATTTTTTTTTATTTATTTTTTTTAAAATCAACTGAGAAATGTAACAGTCGAAGCCGGGTGCCAGTTGTGGAAGCCGAACAAGGACATTTGCTGGTTATTTTAGCTCATGCCAATAACATAATATTTCCATGCCACTATTTTTTTTTGTCCTTGAACGCAGCAATTATTAATCTGTAATTCGTGCCAGAGCTAGATTGTAGTTGTCCTTGGAAGAAAGGGCATTTCACATGGGTCTCTTTACATGAACAGCATTTCTCAAAAATGAGTTAAATACATTTATAGTTTAATAAGAACATTTTAGGCCATCTCAAACATGTTTGTCCATAGCTGAATCCAGTTGTTATTCTGCTGTCTACACAAGGATACATAGGGGTTAACTAGCTAGATTATATAAACATGTAATCACAGATGAAAAAATGTCTTTGATCAAGTCTAGGTCCATCAAGGTCCACCCTTGACATCAAGACATCAAATATCCTTTTATAAGAACCTGCTTACAAACATTAAGGCCATGCAGGTCAAGTGCTGCAACACCACTCTTAGCGGTTCATCTATTGGTTAACCACTCTTAGTGGTTCATCTTAGTGGTTCATGCTTGGAGATGCTTCAAGGCACCGGTACTCTATCTTCTATTGAGAGGAGATAATTGTTATGGCGCCCAAAAGAATCATCAAGACGTGTTTAGAATAATATAGACTTTCAAGACCTCACATTTAACCTTCCAGGTCTTTTATGTGACTCTACCGCTTATCCAACAAATATTGGACAGAGGCGTCCGCGTTATTGCCCAAAGTAGGGAAGTCATCTGGGCCAGGAGGATGGAAGGACCCCACACATCTCCTTGCAGTGAATGATTCTGTATGAAGGTTGCATGGTTTCTGTGAAGAATAACCCTCACTGTTTAATCATTCAAATGCCCCCTCAAAAGCCAAGTTGCCCTGAGATAAGCAGGCCTCCATGAGCTGCCTTGGGCTTGGTCTATCAAAAGATATCCCAAACCTCTTTGGTAACCCTTGTTTGGGATCATTATGCCAATATTCATTTTGGTCAACTAAAGAAGTAGAAGACTCACCTTCTACAGATTACAGTGATGGTTCAATAAATAACATTATATGATACATTTATGGGAAGCCATGTCCAATACCACAACTCAAATGCAGTTTGCTTACGCAGTGGGATCTTTGCCATCACTCATGCCTATATGTTTAGCTTCCATATCCATGCAAAATTGTTTATTAAACTTCTTAAATTCCCAACCATTTAGAATTAATATCAATTAATGCTGTTGACATAGTTGTTTGATATCAATATCAAACAACTATGTCAACAGCACTTTTTGTGTGCAACGCAAAGTTGAACTTTTGTACCCGAAAATTATGTCTGATTTTCTTTATTATTGATATATGTGGTAGCCAAAACGTTTCCCCTTTTCTCATTTTCTATTTTTTTTATGTTAAGGAGAGATTTAAGGAAAAAAACAACATGATGTACAAACATTCTCTGATCTTTCATATATTTACACACTGTGCCTCAAATAGAAGTTAATAATAAAATTCTTGAATGACTCAACTGTTGAACTTAATACAAAAAATAAATAGGAGAGCAGGTATTATTTAGGACAACGGATTTCTGGTAACCATAGAAACAGCAGCTTTTGAATGTCAAAAATCCAGTACTACTCATATTACATATGCTTAGTGGCTCGTTATGCAAAAAAAGAGTATTGGAAAATAATTAACCCTAATGGCACTTGGATGCATCTAAAGAGTTACAGCTAAAAATCCTTAAATCCAAAGCAAATGTTTCACCGATAAACAACAGGAAAAGGTAATGTATCTAGTGTATTATTTTTAAAAGAAATTTGGTAAAAATAAGAATATTAACATTAATGAAGAATTTTATTGTTATTGTCTGTAAATGCAGTTTAACAGATGGGTTCAAAACGAGTACATTTTGGAGCAATATCTGGACATTTTCTGATGTAATATAATATATCTATATCTGTCTGAAATGTATCTTTGAAGATCTGTTAAAGTGTTACAGTTTGATTATCTGCTGGCCAAATATTCGTCCATTAGTGGAAACTAAACTCTGAAAGGTGTCTATTTTTGACAGTTCCACTGTAGACTTTTACATTAGTTGTCATGCGAATTTTAATTTTAATTCAATTTATTAATCCGGACGAATGTCTAAAAATGAGCTGGGTGCCCCAAAGAGTCGAACATCAATGGAGAGAGCACCAATTTTTTTTTTTTGAAGTTCGTTTTGAAGTTCCTCACTCTCTCTTTTCAATCACTTTTTATGTCTCCATTTTCCCCGTCTCTGCTTTCCTGTCTCTCTCTGCTTCCCCATCTCCATTCTTCTCTCCTCTTCAGAGTCCTTTTGCAACAGGGCAAAGCCTCCGCACAAACCATGGGGACAACCTCTTCCCCCATGACGAGAATTCCCTGCCAAAGTTATGAGTGAAGTAACATTTTATGTGATTAAAGAACTATTTCTGGGACAAATTTAGGCATTCTAGTTCTAGGAATGATGTTGTGGGAACGATGGGATTTCAGGCAGAAGGACATCCGTCTCACCTACCTAATGACCCAACAAACCATCAATGTGCTTCTTAGCAAAATCTTTGGGACAGAGGGGCTATCATAAATTCCCCCATATATGGTGGGTATCATCATCATATTCAGATGGCCCAAATAACTTTTAAACAAATATTCTCTATACCCAGCCCACAAAACTTTTTTGTGACATACAAAGCCATGAACTGGTTTCCATGGGCATATAAATGCCTTTAAGTTCAATTTTTAGGGGGCTCCCTTAAACCGCTGGCAATCAACATGAAATGAGATGGGGTAGTCCCCAAAGTATATAACAGTTACAATCATTTATAATGTATTAAATTACTTTATATGACAAACACAGGGGGAAAAAACTAAATATGTCAGTCCTGTGCTTTGAATCATTTTCAATTAATTTCTGAAGGGTTTAAAGAAAGTTTATTTATGATTGAAATCAGCTGTGTCTGGTTTAAGCAATATTTCATAGGAAAGGTGAAGAAATAAACGCGCCTTCATCTATCATTGTTCAGTCAGCTGGGATACAAATGCCAAATTCGGTTATGTGACGTGACGGCTGAATTTCTTTCAAAAGTCCAAAGTGACCAAAGCATTAATAAATTGCATGTATGATCACAAAACATCAGTGTTAAGATAGCAGATACATGACTATTGCTACTACCACTTCTTCAGAGAAGCCGCACCATCTTAGCTGCTAGAGCTTCCCTGTCACTGATACAACCACCACACCACCTCTCACCCATCTCTGTGCCTTATGTCTTCACCCCATTCCCGCAAGATTGTAAGCTTGCAAGCCGAGCCTCTCCACCTAATGTATCGGTTTGCCTTAGTCTGTCAATTCTTGTCATAATAATAATAATCCAACTGACTACAATGGGGGTTCTACTGAGCATGTGCAACAAGCATACTAAAGTATGCTTCCTGCTTTCAGTAAAGCCAGCCAAGGGGCGAGAGTCAAATGACATAGAAGTCTCATTTTCCAAATCTAAAACCTAAAGAATGCCTGCACCAATTTGCATTGGGGGGGTAATACACTGGCGCTCATGCATAATGTACCTCAATAGGCATTTAACATGAAAATAGAGCTTAAGTAATCAGTTAATGGAAATGAACATCAAACTATAGCTCTGTGCCAAATCTTCCTGCACCCCATTGAACTATAGGCATCAGGGTGGTAATATGTTCAGACAACTTGGGTTCCTTTTGGCTCAGGGCCCCTTTCACAGCTTAGAAGCAATCTTAAGGCCACCGCTATAGAGTAGATAGGCTGCTTGTGCTGTTCTTGGTCAGAAGAGAGAAGACATGTACTCATCCTACCAATTTCCATTGCCTGCTCCCCCAATCTGCACAATGCAGACCCCCCAGAAGGGGTATCTTCCTGGGTGGTCCATTGCTCCATAACGCCGCTCTCAGGTCACCAACATTATGAAAAATGATACCCAAGTATGACATCATTTACAAGTCCGCCATTTTGTTTTTAAAGCTCAGTGCCAGGAGTGCTCAGCCTTACACATAGAAAGTAGGATGGAATACAACATTTTCCCAAAGTCACCACAGATTGTAACACTATGTATTTGTTTCTCTAATTCCAATTCAGAAAAACACTTTAAAACCCGTGAACCAAATAGCCTGTTTGAATTGCCTCTTACTCACCACGTAAAACCTATTCGATAATGTTCAAACTCCAGTAGTATGTCAACGGGTAATGTCCTAGGAGCAGAGAGCAAGGAAGCAATGAAAATATTTTTTCCCTTCCTTTTGTTCTTTAAGAGGAGGTGTTTGGAAATCAAGACATGCTTGAACTCTGAATGCCCTAAACACTTCAGGGGATGATCTGTAAAACTAACATTCAATTATAATCCAGCAAGCAGCACCTACTAGACGCTGGGATATTGTTCTTGAGATAACTTTTTGCTCTTTGAACAGTAATAAGACCAAAGGTTGCTATTACCGTTCATATTGGAGAAATCCACATGCAGAAGAAGAGAACCTAATGACCGTAAACCTCAGGAAGGAAATCCTACATGATAACCTTTTGTGGTTAAAGACTATAAATTGAAAATTAATGCAAAACTCCCACCATTTTTTTTACAAAGATTAAAAATACATTTTCCAAAACAATATTTATTTTTAAAATATTACTTGCAGAATATAATGTTTTCAGGCAGCTGCATATTAACTATTTTTATGAGTTCTAACTCATGTTATCTTGGCCCAAGCTACTAGACAAACACCCTGACTCCTTATCATACTGCCTCTAGGAAACAGTAGATTGGCTAAGTCTTAATCACCCAGCCAGACCTCCGACTAATAGAGGTCTATGGGGGAACGGACTTTACTAGCATTGCCATAAAGCATCAGCTCAGTGTGAGGGAGAGAGAGAGAGAGATACAGTATGTATTTTTGGTATATTATATATATATATATATATATATATATATATATATAGTATATATATATATTCCACTACTGTGCTTTAATATTACAGCAGAATTTGGAAACAAGAGCTTCCACTCACTGTATAAGATCTAGTTAACAAAAGAAATACTTCACTAAAGAAAACATTCATATTTTAACCACTTTTATTTCGTATGCAGACCCAATATTCTCTAATCATTCTTAGTGTTCGAATTAATGGAATTAGCCTTTTTTTTTTTTTTTTTTTTTTTTTTTTTAATTAGTCCATGCAGTCTCACAAATAAATCAGTCATCTTAGTTATTATTATAATATTACTTACAGTCCGTACATTCAGAAAACACTCGAATTGACAAACTAAGAAAAAACGATCCACTGGACCGGAACAGCAAAATCAAAAAGAATTTTGGCCCCGACTGTTTTTAACATTATTATCCTCGGTAACCTGCTGTCACGTCTCTATACCCAATAGCCCATTATCTGTAAAGCGTTATCACTTACGTCTAATAATAGCTAATGTGTAGAAAATCTATAACAATTAGATCACTTTAAGCATGCACATGGAGCTTTCTATTATAGCTGGAATACGATTTACAATAGTTTCCTTTTTTCACTCAAAATAGGGTTTATCCGCTAAAAAGCCACCATATTGATTCATTTTTCTTATCGAGAGCCACAAATTCTTAACCACAGTAAATCATAAATACTTTTCAGCTAATTTGATAGAATAATTTCTATTTTATTAAACTTAATTATTTTTATTTTTTGCTTACGATTTTACATGGAACCGTCTGAATAGATCTAATAAAACTGCATTATTTTTTAGGATCCCAAAAAGAGTTTGTCTTCAACTTTTTGTTCTTTAAGTAAGCATGTCCTCTACCAGAAGGTCTTATTATATGTATTTAAAATCACTTATTTTTGATGAAACTATAGTAGGTTGCAAATCTGTGTCGGCGTAGTCTCTAATGTTCATGTCCGCTAGGACCATAAGAAGTGTAGAAGATGTAGAAGTGTTGGCGGCTGGTGGATCTTCCTTGGGTTAGACAGTACCGATGGTACATATGGCACTGCATGTATAGAATTATTTTAGATTAACGTTTAAAAGTCTAGAATTCTTGTTTGCTACATCTAGTTTATGACCAAACATCATAAACGGCTGCTTTTCCATGCAAATGGTTGTCCTCGGTTGGAAGCGTATTCCTATAGTGATCTGAAAAATGATTATTTGACAGACAGCTCATCCAAGGCTTTTCTCTTCAAAACATCCAAATGCCGGCAAATTGGAAGAAAAAAAAAAATCACGTGAATCTTGGTACTTCTGAAAATACGCCATAATCACTCACACACACACACGCTAACCCTTTAAAATAAATTGCAGTATTTTTGTATACATCCCTAGGAAGTCAATAATTATGGCCGCTATTCTCTGGGCATTCGGTATCCCAGCATTTGAAGAAGTACAGATAGTAATTTTGGTAAATATATATATATGTCCGACACCGTGTTGTTTGGTAGGCAAATAATGAATGTTGTTTATCAAAGAGCACGTGGACGCATATAAGAAACGCTGGTAGAGAAGAAGGCCTTGTCCTTGTGAGCTTACGATCTATTAGGGGGGTTAGGGGGATGAGACACATGGAAAGAGACTCCAATATTTTTTTTCATCCCCTGCGAGAAGCGTCAATTCTATACAAAAAAAAGCTGTTATCACAGCAAAGGGGAAATTACAGAAACAGGAGAAA
>VKOC01000008.1:22336029-22349294 GCA_009364415.1 Spea multiplicata
CCCTGTGATACCCTCATACCCAGCAAACATTCCGAGCTCCTTGAAAAGAGGGACAATAGGGGAGGAAAGAGGGCCACTTGGCCTCCTAAAGTGTTTTTATAAGAGGTACCTATCTTGTTTCTGTTGTTCACCTAATTGTATGTTATTTGCACTTTTCAAATTTTGAAAAATATCAAAATTCCCATAACCTTTCGTTTGATCGAACCCAACGTCAATAATGGAACTCTTAGAATGTTCTTATTCGTCTACGGTGCGTATTAAATAATATATGCAATGAAATAATATCTCTTCCCATTTGCTATCCATGTTAATGAGCTACGTCTTTATGCTATCATCGGTTTGTACTAAATGCAAATTGATAATTCTACCAGCTCGTTAGCAAATGTAAAATAATTACCTGGTTGTGTGACGGTTATTCGAACACCAATTTGATTTGCAGAGTAGTGTTTTGCTCGCTGCTTAAGTGGTTAAATAAGATACATTGTATACATCGATAAAACAGGGAATGGTTACGTTTGTCTGTCCTTTTAGCGAAGGAGTGACTGGATCTATCATTGGGTTGGCAAAACCAATATGACGCCATGATGTTACAATGGGCAGCAGCCACTGCACTCTACAGGGGCTTCCGGCAGGGCCGGATTGTGGACGACTAGGCAGCCCTGGTACTTTAAGGCCACCAGCTTCCAAATTATGTCAGTTTGGTCATCAGTTGGGTATGCGCAACTGCCCGTTATGTCCTTATACTCATGTAGTGTGCGGCCGTTTGTATCCAGCCTTCGGCCACATACTGCAAGACCCAATCTGCCTCTAGAGCGGCAGTATTGATAAGTATGCAGCCCAACGGCCATTTACCTGATATGCCACATGGCCAGTACAGGCCTGGCTTCCAGATTTGCATTTTTCACCCACAGGGCTAAAGAATTGTAGTCCAGAAGCTGCATATTGTAATGATTTAATCCTTGAATGCGTACTCCTCCAGAATAAAGCTATATTCGACGCACACCATCGAAAATGCTCCATTTATGCCTTGATATACAGTCACGCAAGTTTGAGGGTCGCTGGTCCAGTTACACATATTTGCCACCTAATCATAATGGCTCCGTCTGGCTCTCGCCTTGCCGCCAGCTTGCCGTAACCTTTGATAAACCAACTCTAACCCACTAATGAATATTTTATTGCGAGCACATGCACAGCTAAAGAAGATTTACAGCATCGTACACAGGCGCTGACACTGCCAGAGTCGCTGAAATCTGTCTGCATTCCGCACAGCTACGGGATATCAAGAAGCAGGGCTGGCTTCAAAAGCTCCGTGTACAATCCGCAGCCCGATTAAAGACACAATTTGAGTTGTTTCAATCAAATCCAAAAACGAAAATTGTCCAAATTGGCACAATTCTATCTTTCAAAATGTTTGAAATTTGTAATTGAATATATTGAACTTGAAATTGTTGAATGAATAGCAGGTCTGATATTGATTAGGCTAAGGGGGTATCAAACAAATTAGGATTCTCAGATGTTCCACCTTGATTGAGTGGGGGAGGTGCAATCAAATGGTTAAGCTGGATGAAATCACCTGTCTTAAATTGGTCTCGGAACTCTAAAACTCTTGAAAAGCATAACTGCCTTAAGGCATAAAAAGGTTCTACACCAAGTTTAACCATTTGATTGCACCATAAAAGTAACGGTTCGTATATACGCTACAATGAAAATAAGACTCTTTTTGAAGGTAAGCCAACAGCCTCTTCCGATGCCGTTTCATTAATTATCTTAAAACTACTGACACACAGGAAACCAGAAACAAAAGGTGTTAAGGTCGTGTAAATCTATGACATCATTGTTTTGAGTGCTTTATTTAAATTACATCACATTAGATGGAAGGGGAAGCAGCTGGAGCTGCTTTAGGCAGTCAACAGTTGTTCAAAATAGGACGACACCGGGGAGGTACACTGCAGCTTCTCCTTAAGGTAGGTAAGGTCCCTTTAAGTTGTCCCTTAATGATAGATCAGTCGGTCTATCTACTGATCATCTATGTATCAATCTGGAATTGGCCGTGCAAAGGTTGGGATTCTCGTCCGCTCATCCGAATCACAATGTTCGGTTTATTATATTTTGGAAATAAAATATTAAAGAGAGTAAAATAAAAAAAAATGAACAAACAAACCTGGAGCGTGACTTACCGTAAATTTTGAATCTGCAGGGAGATGTCGCTGTCATTTCTGACATATACAAAGACAAAGTGCTGCAGCATCTGTACCGAGGGCTCCTGAGATCCCTCACTTGTACTTCAGTTCACCTTCAGTAACTTTCAAATCATCATGTGCCAAAGCTGTGTAATCTTCAATCTATTTTACAGGTGCTGCTGGGTATAGAATAACCACACCACAACTGATTTCTATTTGGAAACATATGGGTTTTTATAGCTTATATGTTCAGATATTGTATCGAATGCGTAACCGACCAGTAGCGTGGGCTAACCCGGATCCACGTTCGAAAGGCACTAGTATCAGTCATGTGTTGATAGAACTAGGTACAGAAGAGAAGTTTGTTTCAAAGGAGGAGAAATGTTAAAAGAAGAGGCCATCATCTAAAACTAGAGAGCCAGAGCTATAGATGGAATGTAAGGAGGATCTACTTTACTGAAAGGGTGGTAGATAAGTGGAACAGACTCCCTTCAAGCGATTAAAGCTACTGAAGCGAGGGTCCATGGTATAGTCATATGGCTCTTTAATCTAAGACGAGACCAATGACTGATTAGGTATCGAGTCTTTACAGTGGGAAACCCAGGCTGATTAAAGTGATTGGATGGGTTTTATTTGTTGGTTAGACACATCTAGATCAACCTCTTGGATCTTAAGGATCTTTTGGTTCTCGAGATGAACTCACAGGTCATAGATAAGAGTCTTTCCTACACTTGGAACGTGAAGCTCAAGGCCCCACCAACTAAGGTTCTTCGTATCTCCTCCTGCCAACAAAGGCCGGAGGAGTAACAAATCCAGCCATGTCAAAGTGTGCTTTACAATATCCACATTCAGAAATTACAACTGAATTATCAAATCATGAAGATAGTGTCTCCAGGTGGTCATTTAACCAGAACACAAATGAAAAATGCATCATACAATAGTCTTGTACTAGTTGTTCCCACATCTGAGACCAGATAAGAATATACCTGATGACCATTTTCTTGCATCACTTATATGTATTTAAAAGAAAATACTAAATCCTTTACAACATGTATAAATCTGCTTGGAGCAACCTGTGTTGCTGTTATAGCTAGGTCTTGTTTTTAAAAGAACGTCCTTCTAATCATAAACATGCAATGCTGGCTATAATATGGTACAGAGGGAGACCTGGAATTAATTTGTTGGGAAGGCTTCAGAGTAACGGCCAGAATAATCAATTTGATGGAAAATGCAGTAAAACTATTGTACATAAACTGAAAGTGATAACTGATTCCAACCATCTGGTGTAGGGAATTGAAATGCCATCTTGTACCAGTAACTTTTATGCTAGGTATATCCGAGTGATTTGGCCTTTGTTTCTATACTTTATATCCCAATACATAAATGTTTTCTTTTACTTTTTTGTTGCGTACGTTGATTACAGAAAAAATATTTAATATTCCTAGAATATTGTACTCTACTGTATTTATGTTCAAAATAACTAAAATATTTCAATTACAACCTTAATGATTAAACTATTCTTTTATGAGCGTTTTATATATATATATATTATATATATATATAAAATAAAAAGCTTATTAAAAAGACCATAGCTGATCTGTTATGTTGTACACAGTTATAATACATTACTGGTATTAATATTTTTTTCTGGAAAAGTTCAGTAGTTCATAGATACCCAGTTTAGGGCAAACTGTGCATTGCATAACAATATATTGTGGTAAAAAGACACAAAAAATACCCCAAAACATATTTTTATCCCTATTACTCCCCCCCCCAAGATCCAAACAGTGCTTAGAGTGCCACTATGTAGAAGACATGTAGGTGGCCATCTGAGGCATTGAGCCATTGGCAGCCATCTCGGTTATTTGGACTTAAAAATGTCCTAAATTGAGTGACATTCTTTGAAGTAGAGATTTTATCCATGACGTTCTTATAGGAAAAACCCAACTTGAGGTTTAGGTGGAATTTAATCATTTAATAACCACCCTCAGACTCAAGGTCCCATCAAAGTCCCATCAAAAGGTCTACTGCTGCTATCATATACTTCCTTTATCCCCCAGTCTCTATCATAACTTTTTTTCTTTGCCCTTAATTCAACTCAATCTTTCTCTCAACTTTAGTTGGGAATATATACTGTAGATTTAGTTAAATTACATTTAAATTTGATGGAAATGTAATTTTGCCATTTCCAGAGATGAGTTTAAACGTGTGCTTCAAATTGACTACACAATTTGCGAAAATATGCTACAGTTTGCTTAAATTTAAATTTTTTACATTTGATCATGTTTACTAATGATATTTTGTTGAATATAGGAATTGCGGTAACGAGAGACATGTTCCCAAGAGATGTGTGACATCACAAGACCGTGTTCCCAAGGGGAGATGGATTATTGAAACTCATAAAAGATCCTCAGAATGTACTTGTCTTAGAAAAACAAATTAAAAAAGTGATTTATATATATATAATATATATATATATATATATGTCTGATATATATATATACAATCTTAAAGAGCTATTTTAATATATGAAGTTAGCATAGCAAAAGTTTGGAACAAATACATAGACGCTTATATTTAAGGGTCCTTAAAAATTTTCTGGGATAATTTTATATGGAAATTCCTGATTTTATTCCATTTATTTATAAAATAACAATATAATAAAATATCAGATAACTGCGCTATAACGTCAACAGAAAATGGTTTTGAAATTTGTTGTTGTCGTCCTCTTATTTGCTATTTGATGATGTGTTATTCAAAAGCCTCCGCAAAGATTGCAACAAATACTCAAAAATTGCCCGTTTTTTTTTTCACCCAACGCTGCAGTGGAGGTGGCCGTGCGTTGGAGGGGGGGTCTCCCTCTCCTTCGAGGGGCTGCTGCGGAGGTGGCCGTGCGTTGGAGGGGGTCTCCCTCTGCTTTGTGGCGGCTGCTGTGGAGGTGGCCGTACGTTGGAGGGGTGGTCTCCTTCTCCTACGCGGCGGCTGGTAACAGATACATCACTTTTTTATTCCTCCCCTCCTTTACGTATTCCAGCTGTTTTAGGAGCAGAAAATCTCCTTTTTTACATGTACGATTTTTTCCTCTCCGGTTCCAGTTTAAGGTCACATGCTTCTGGATATGATTAATTGTTATTTTATCTATTTTGTTAAACGTCCTTTTGTGGTGCTAAACATTTCAACTTAATTACAGCTAAGAGGATCTCCCTTTTTGTATTTCTGCACTTGAATGGAGCATAGCTTTAATTAACTGTGCCTGTCCTATGGCGTATGGGACTTTGATTGAAAAAACCTATAGAATACATGTTTCACTTCTCTAATTAAATTAAACTTCCTGGCATTTTTGTGTCCTATGATAATCTCCTTTTTTAACCCCTTTGGGGCAGACGTTTAAATGTTCATTAAGTATTAAAAGTTAGACTAATTATTCGGTTTTTAGCGTAGGTTAGCTTAATTGAGGCAAAGCTTAATTTCTGAATTAGTGGGTGTTTTTTTTTCTAACAACGAGGGTTTTTCGTCTGCTGTAATGCCCAAATGAAAACTACAATTGTTATGTTGATTTTTTTTATGACCTCAACATAAAGCCTGAATTAGAAACAATTACCATCTGTTTCTTAACAACCATCTTGCGCAAAATATTTTCTCCTTATAATTAATATATTTTTTTCGTGCCAGCAATTTCAAGATTTGCAGTAATTGCAAATCTCAAAACCCCAGCGTTAACTCTATCCATAAAATAGAAACATAGAATTTGGCTGCAAATCAGACCCATTCGACCCATCTAGTCTATACCATATGTTTAAATTCCCTTATTGTATTAACCTCTACCACTTCTGCCCCCCAGTGCTGTATTCTGCCTTGGAATTCTATACATTGCCCTCAAGCTTAAAGAACAGTCCTAATTAATTCCTTTGTAAGGAAAGGACATTTTTCTGTAAATAGGTAGTTTGCTCTTCGTTATGAAGGTGCCACCACAGTGATATGCATCACGCAAGTCTTCTTGAAGCTCAAATCCACCAGATCTGAACATTTGCTCCGGTAAGTTGGGGGGGGGCATAACACAGGAGGATCCAGGTCCCCTGCATCGCTGCGGGGGATCTGGATCTTAGTCTCATAGTCAGACCTAGTAGAGGTCTGAATATAAGACGACCCCGATTATAAGACGTGGGGTATTTTTCAGAGCATTTGCTCTGGAAAAAACCTCGTCTTATAATCGAGCAAATACGGTATTTCTTTGGTTTTTTCCCAACTTCACATTCAGTACACAACCCTCAAATATATTATATTTTTTATGAGCGATATATATCAGAAATGATCTGTTGCTGCGAGACATGGAATATGGTCACATATAAAAAATTCCGTATTGTACCTGGATTCATTTTTGACAGCCCGGATTTAATTTAGGTTCACTTGTGCAGAATATAGATAAGGAGATCAGACTTTTCCGCTCGAGCAGAAAAGAAAATTTTGCTGTCTCTTGGAACAAATCCTTTTCCCTTAAAGATGTTTGTTATGTGCAAACAAAAGCTATTGTGCCTGTCAGTATATAATCGAATCTTAAATATAGTTATATAGTGGAAAAATATTTTAAAAATCTACTAAAAGTAGATTTAATTTGATTTTGTTTTGGTAAAGGTCCTTTATCTGCAGACCTGAAGGCCGCCTTTGACATGTGATATCTTGGTGACTTCCTCTATTCAAACACCACACCGAGCTGATACTTTATGGCAATGCTAATGAAGTCTCGCTTATCCAATGAGCTCCTTTCTCCCGTTGGACTCTAATTAGTCAATAGAGGTGGGCAAGCTGCCATAACAGTTGTCCTTTTTGATGAGCTTTACTTGAACTCATATTGTCTCTCTGAACGGTGTTAGACAGTGAGTCCCTTAGTGTGATTAAGACCGAGACATTCAATTATGTAACACAAAACAATATGTTATAGACACGTCTGTAGGAGATATATGATGCTCTTATATTACTGAAAAGAGAAAGCGACATTATATCAACGACACTAAAAGTAGGATAGTAAAACTGATACTAAAAAATAATGGTAGCTATTGCGCATTAAAGGTAGCAGCTAGTAAATCCTCTATTATACATTCACCTTAATATATTGGTCCAGTTAATTTTTTTTTACGAAGATATCTTGTTTCTTTTTTACCACAATGTAGTAAGGAAAGGTCTTTACTACAAAAGCTTTTTTTGTATTAAACTAAGTTTTTTGGTGATATAAAATGAAATAACAACATAATATAAAATATAGAAATAATATAAATACTGTTTCTCAGTATAGAAATTTAGTAGTATTTATATATATTATATATATATAAATATATTATATATAATATATTAATATATATTATATATATATAATATATATATATACACACACATATTATAAAGCAAATCAGTAAAAATAAATGGTTGTCCCATTAACAGCTGTCAGGCATATTAATGTAAAAACAGGAGGTTTGGAAGACATACTTTTGCCAGAGCTTAAAAGATTAATTGACACACATATCATTTAAATGCTTTTCTTGTCTTCTGCTATTTCCCTCTTCAATCAATCATCAGTCGATGTGTGAATCCTTACAGCTTCTTGTTACAATGTAAAAAAAACCCCTATATTTTAAAGTACCCAAATACTTGCAAACTGGAGTGAAAGTACAAAATATTATAAATATTTTAAATAACGCTAATGGCCTCTAGGTATTAAGGAGTGTTTCATTTACAATTTATATTCTATTAAAATTAGCCAGCATACTAAAGAATGAGAGACATAATTTAACACATATTGACACTATGAAGTAATATAAATTCTTTGGTAGGGATCTCTCATTTGCAATAATATATATTTTTCCACAAGCTCTTCTTTGTTGCGTTGGATGTAGAATGAACTGTGTACAGTCTTCAATAATAAAATTTAAATATTTCGTTTTTCGGGGGCCTTTCACTTGGGTTAAAACATCAATCAATGCTTAAAAATCCTACATTTTGGCTTTTCAAATATTTTGCTATGGAACTTTCTCTTTGAGAAATAAGTAGTGGATAATGTCCCCTGCCATCCTGCCTCTGATGTACCTTTATTGCCATTTGTGCGTCAGATCTGGACAGATGTGGCCACACACTGCAAAAGCATTAGAACGTAGCCTGTGGCCGAGGGTGTTCAACGGGTGGTCTCATACATTTAATGAAAAGATTTATTAAGTTGTGTACAGTATATATCCATGTGACAGGCAGGAAAAGGGGTGGCATGGGGGCAAATATGGGCCACTGCCTTAAACTTTATGTATGTTTTATTTGTAATTCCACATACAACCACCAGGGGCTCTCTACAGTGAAAGCTTCTTTTAGAAAGAATTTACTTGTTACTTGTTTCCTTTGTGTTCTCTTTATGGGTTTTCATGCGTTTCTCTATTTTTCATGTGTTTTTAATCTGAGTGAGTAGTCCACAAGGGACATTATTGTCTTCCAAACATGCTTTGAGCTGCTTCATTACTGGGCCATCTGGCTACGATTGGGGCTAAATGTTACCAGCCCTATATTATTTCTTCCAATACATGTACAGAATATGCTATATTTTGCATGACTATTGTCTCATCCCATGTTACACTAAGTTAAAGTCTCACGAGTAACCAGTGATAATGTGTCCGGATACTTATACTGGCGGTAACAAACAAGGATTTAAAACCATGTGTGAAAGGTGTTACAAAAAATACAAACAATTTAGTATTTTTCTTAATAGGAATCCAAGCACACAATCCAACACCAACCACTATTGGCTCAGCTGATATACACAGCTGATATACACAGTATGCAAATATTAACTTAATGATAAGCTAATGAACATAATAATTAACCGCCCCGTTGTGTCTTTGTCACCTTGTGTTAGATTATGGTCCATGCTGTATTTAAATCTCATTAAACCAAAATGTAATTTCTAATTTTACTGGGCACTTTGGGACTACTTCCCTGTACTGTACAGCCAGCATGTGATGAATACGAATAAAAATGCTTTCATATCTTAATGTTTGTTTTAATTAGCGATAAATTATACCGTTTATAGGGTAGTGATTAATAATTTGAGTTACACTTAAATCTCCTTTTTTTCGACAAATAATTTATTTATGTGAATTTAAACTACAATAAAGGTTTTATTGTCTTCTGCAAACTTCCTTTTTTATGAAAACCCCTACATAATTTTATATATGACAAGTAGGTGGTACCACATAATAGACTTGTGCATTCGGATTCATATGAATTGCAAATTTACTGAATCTTGGTAAATTCTACGAGTCGTACGTACCTCTGAAAACAAGGCCAACCCCCCCAACTAATCGGGCGACAACAAAGCAAAAAGTTCAGCATTTTCATCCGAAATGCATGGGTCCACATTCACTCACACTCGTTCATTCTTTCTCTCATGCTCTCTAAAAGTTTCCCTACCTTCTCTGACGACCAATTCCACGTCTGTGTCGTCTTATCTTTCATCTTTTATCTTATATTGTCTACCTTCTCTTCTTTCTTCAATTTCAATCCTTGATTTGCTACTCTCTTTCTCCGTCCGCATGTCCACGGACATAATTCAGCTGCAACTTCCGCCTAAATGGCAGCGCTGCGGTAACTCCCTCCTCGATCCCCAATTCGAGGAACAAGACGTCAGTGCAAGCTCCTCCATATTGCCAGCTTGTGGTGACGTCCTCTCCCCCAATATGTACAGATTTTTAATTTTTTTTAGGATTTTGCTATAACATTTTGCTTACATACTGAAAAAAACATACAACCATCCCAGTTTTCCAATAATAAAACAAACATAGTAACATACATGTATTAAAACTGTTCTATGTTAGAGAACATTTTGTATCATATTAAAATGTACATTTTAAATGTAAATAGAATGATAGTGAAAGTCTCCTTACAAGTTAATCATAAAAAAGTTCTTTCTGCAATCAATATTTAGAAGAAAGCTCAGGAATCATATTTCACCTGTATAGAATTGCACATTTTATTGAAATTGATTGCTTTTCTTTCCCAAGAGCACATTACAGGAAGCGTTAGGATCTTATGCCGTAAAGCCAAAAATAATCTTGTAACAACATCATCTGTAGAACGTCGCTCGTGGGCAATCCTGCCTCATGACCTGTTAGAGAAGAGAATTGGAAAGTGTACAGTAACTTTTTTTATACAATACGTTTGTACTCCTTTCTACAGCATACACAGAAAATGTATTGCAGGAAATTAAATCCATATCTAAGGTCAACATAATGAAACCTCTAAATCATTTAGTGTCAGACAACTTGTAGCCCATATCTCAAATAGTAATGGGGTTTAATGTTAAATAAATAAAAGGCATGCATCATAACCAAGGATGCATGCTGTAAAACCATCTAATATCCACTAGCATCCACATAAAAAGTCCCTCTTTTCACTGAAAAAAGACTGAAGAAAAATCTGCTGAGAATGCATATGTCTTTTATTAAATATCAAAGAGAACCGAGCGAGCGATATGTTTGATGCCCACGATGGGTGTATCAAATATTTTAGAACAATATATCGCTTGGTCTTTAGTCAACAAGGGGTTAAAATAAAAAATGATTTTACTGAACCCAGTTTCCTCTCATGTTTATTTTGTATTGTTACTTTTATGTTATAATACTTTCATATTCGATGAGTATATTTCATTGTACTACATTAACTGAATGTGTTGAAGTTAAGGCAGCTATTTCAAAAGCTCTTTTTAATGTAGAAGGGGAAAAAAACATACACACTACTTTTTTTTTTTTAATAATTAATTACAATTATTACTTCACAGTTCTGATTCTAAATTTCCTCATCCTTTGTCCACACAGCTGCAAAGGAAATCAAGCGTTCAAAAGAGACCTCATACATGGTTTCTGTCGAATACATTTCTGCATTTGCTTGTATTCCATTCCTTACCTTCATGGGCATTCATTTATACTGTATGTATGTGATACTATATGTCTACCCTAATGAAGATTCAGCTTTTAGTAAAGTAAAAAAAAACATCATCAAAGGTAAGGGGGTGGATATGTATGTATATGTATTAGAGTGACAGCGTAGGTATAAGTGTGTGAGCATGAATGTGTATGTGTAAATGTGTGCGAGGAAGGTAGAGTATCAGAGATTTAAGAACGGGTTGAGATGGAAGAGATAGTTCCTGGAGAATCTTTGTTGAGCAGAGTCTTGCCCTGGTTTAGAATAATTTCCAAGGGTTAACAAATAAATAAATCCATAAACCTACTGCATAGCTTACAAGTGCCCAATAATTTGAACAATGCCCCTTGGTAAAGTCCTTGTTCTTAATTTTCTTCAGTCAAATAATCAAATAAAAACCCAGACACATTTTTATTCATCGTCATGCGCCAGTGTTACCAAATGTTTGCATCCTCCATTGACTATAATGAAAGTCGATATCGTCCTCCACACACTTGGGGACACTGGTGCACCCACCATTTACCTTCAACGGTAGACGAGGGACAGAGCCAGGACAACAAGGGTTCCTTGCCCACCTCACAGAGGTCCCTGCAAAGCGACAAAGGACCTAAGACCCTTGTGAAAGATTGCAGGCTTGTGTTGAGGATGTAAGTGTCACAAGATAAGATTTGTACATTGTTGTTAGAAAAATAAATGTTGCTACAAAGTAAAACACTTCCTTTTTATGCTGGAAATCTCTAAAATGTGCTGCACATTTATCATGTGTCTGATGGTTTAATAAGGCATAGAAAAGACCTAGAGTCTTGTAACTTTATTCCTTGATGCTCGTATGATCACCGCAAAAAGTTATGAGGCACAGAAATCCATTAGGTAAGCTATAATTGATAGCGGTGCCCTATTCCTCTCTAAACACCTTCAAGCCAAAAATAAAAAGGGTGGTTTTAAAAAAAGCCAATAATGCATAAATACATAGAAAAACAGAAAAGAAAAAATAAATGACAGTTTATTTTTTTTGTTTGTATTTTGTGTTTGTTTATACTATAATTAGTAGTTGGCACAATAATACTTAATTGCTACAATCAAAGCTACAAACTTTTTGGAAACTGCTTTATAAAGTTTGTCTTACGTGTATGTTGATTGCTAACTTTTTTTACTTTGGATATACCATAATAATTCCAGAAGCTGAAGGATGTCCTTAACGTCCACTGCAATAAATACTCAATTTTAAACTTGTTAAATGGATGACTTAATGTGACCTTTTTGACCGATAATGGTTTTGTGCGTAAGTCACAATGTGCGAATAGATTTTTTGTTATTAAAGGAATTAATTTAAAGGTCCAACGTTAAGGTCATTCATTACATAGCTGGCAGATACTCACTGACACGACATTATAATTTTTAATTATACTAATGCTGATTTCTTTTGGATCATTTTCCACCGATACTGCTAACTGAAGTTTGTTATACTGCACTGTTTAAAAATGGTGTGAATATTTTTTTTGTACTTTGCTCGCATTTCTAAATAACCACATATTTAAAAGAAAATGGAGGAAAAAAAGTAT
Organism: Spea multiplicata; assembly: GCA_009364415.1. Taxonomy (NCBI): domain Eukaryota; kingdom Metazoa; phylum Chordata; class Amphibia; order Anura; family Pelobatidae; genus Spea; species Spea multiplicata. Next base: position 22,348,724 of record VKOC01000008.1, read on the forward strand.
AGAATAGATGAAAATTTAAAAGCAGTTATTCAACATATTTATTGGAAGTTAACCTCAAAGTTTAGATTAATGAGAAGGTGTGAGGGAAGTAGCGACGAATAAAGGAATGGTATAATGAAGAGTGAAGACTGAAGTAGTCGAGTCTGTAGTAAAATTACACCCCGCCTTATTAACATGCACTTTAAGGCCTACCGTCAATAAATAATAGGCATGCGGGAGGGTGCATCAAGATGGGGGCTCCATGCTTAATGATCAGATCTTCTACATCAGCTTCAGTAAAGGCAACTCTCGGGCCCCCCTGACTGACAGAAATCCAGGACTCCTCTGCTGGCGGCAGCCGCCGCCGCCTGCCTCAGCGCTTCAACTCCTGTGTTGGAAGCGTGAGGCGTTTGTCTCGGGTGCCGGCGCTTCACGCTGGGCGCCGGCATATGACGTCAGACGCCGGCGCTCAGCAGTGAAGCGCCGGCACCCGAGACAAACGCCTCACGCTTCCAACACAGGAGATGAAGGTAAGTGACCGACCGGGGGGGTTAGGGAGAGAGAGGGGAGATCCTGAGAAAGGGGGTTAGGG
>VKOC01000008.1:22394403-22414043 GCA_009364415.1 Spea multiplicata
TGATCGGCATTGGTATGGGCCAACGTAGGACCATATAATTGGGTCCAATGGTAATAAGTTTATTTTTTCTTCCATAACCCTCTATATGCTTAAAGGTATCCACCATAGCTGCTGTTTTTTTGACAATGGGAAATATTCACTGAAGACTGGAAAGTTGAACATTTAAACTTATACTATAGTGCATTATAAAGGGCAGGTTTTAATGAGCTTCTCTTGCAAAAAGGTCTGAACTGCCCTTATGCATAATGTAGGGGATTTTAAGCTCTTCTCGCTGATCTCGTGATCCCCTAAGTAAAGCGCCTCACCTATATTTCACAGCTCTTCATTTTGTGTATTATACATGGTCTGCATATTGGGGTTTAGTTGCTTAACACTAAACTCCTTAATAATGACCTTCCCACGTTAAGCATGATTTATGAAGGGTGAGCTCAGCCATTCCTGCAGGAGAAGGTCACTAGGGTTGGACCTTCATATTGCATATTGTGATTTCTTTATATAAACCAATCCATATGTTAGAGCTCAAATGCCAATGATGTTTTTAAAGAAAGATTACACAATTACTAGTGTGTGCTCATTTGTTTATTGGTTTTACTGGGCAAGTGCTTGTCTTACAAGCAAAATTTGTCTGTAGCTATGGTAATAAATGATTTTAGCTTATTTTAGCCTATTACTGACATATGGTCACATGTCATATGACTACAAGCTGAAATTAATGCGACCTGGAAAAAAGTGACAGAACATTTTAACACAATTATATTTTTGGGGATGATCTGGGCTTTTAGGGATAAGGAATGTGCACCTTCCTTTTATTGGTTAGCTGTTAAGATGTTACATTCTGCAAAGAAGACCAAAAACAACCAGAAATAAAAAGGTTTCCTCCTTGGTCCATTCACTGATAATGGATTACATTTCCTGCCCTTTCGGAGGGGTTTTTCCATTGGAAAACAAAATTAGTTGTCACCCTCATTCACTCTCTTACACATTCATCCACATTCTGTCACTTTCTCGCACGCTCTCCTAATGTCTCCATACCTTCTCCACTGACTGCTTTCATGTCCTTGTTCTTTTCTTGCTCACTTGTCTTCTTTCTACTGTCTTGTTTCTTTGCCCACTTCTCCAAGAACCAGGTCTCTCTCGATTGGAGGAATGAGGGAGAGACTATCCCTGTGACTCTGCCTTTTTGCTGAAGTACTCAGAGAGGCCAGAATAATGCAAAATCACAGAGAAAAGGAGGTGCAGAAACACTTTTCTTTCTCTGGTCAGCGGAGAAGGTAGGGAGATATTAAGAGAAAACGCTAGAGAGTGTGTGAGAGAGCGAGCATGAAATAGTATGAATGAGAGCATGAGAGAATGAAAAGCCCAACAAAGTGCAAACAACAGTTTGGAGCTCTCGGCTTCCTTTCCGTTTGTTTTATTGGGGTCCCCCCATGATTTCAGACATTCGTATGAGTTAAGGAAATCAGAAAATACATAAGCACATACTTATGCGTCCACATTTTACATTATCTTTGTCTTTCTGTATATTCTTAGCTCTGTTTATTCTATGTCATATCTTACTGTGAGAAAGGTTTGGCTGTGTTTTCTCGTCTCAGCCCAAGGATGGCTATAAACCCTTGGAGCCTGCAAAGAAACTGTGAGAAGCTATTCTGGATTCCGTTATTATACTGCATGCTGTTGTGTGACAGCTATTTTTGGACTAAAGCTCACTTCAATCTACTCTCTGAAGTGACATTACTGAAGCTGAATGTACTGCTAGCAATATTACCAAACCATGATTAATTTACTTCAATTCTGAATTTGTTCATTCTATTGTAATACTTTGGAACAAAGTTAACACAGAAAGAAAACATTATTCAATGGCTTACCTGGAAGGAATGACCGTGTGCTTAATGTTTATATCACAATGTGATGACATTGCCCGTTTTTTCCAGGACACTGAATGTGTAACTTAGTAAATGATTCATTCCAAATACTGCAGAAAAGCAGGTTAGATGTGCTGTAACATTTAATTTTATTGTACTGATATATCAGTGCCTGGGTTTTATCTGGAGTCTCTGGATGAAGCACTTCTACCCGGGTCTCCGGCTCTCATCCTGCCTACAGGACCTTTGCATTTGGATTCATACGAATTATAATATTCACTAAGTTGGTCAATTCGTACGAGTGTCCAAAATGAGGAGGGATCCTAACGAAATAAACGAGATTGAAGCAGAAAGCTCTGTTTGCATTTCATCAGTTTTTTCACACTCTCATACTCTTATTCACACTCTCATTCCTGCTCAATAACACGCTCTCACATTCTCTCAATGTTTCCCTACATTCTTCACTGACCCCGTCCATGTCCCTGTCTCCTTTCTCCGCTTCTTCTCTTGCCTCTTCTTTCTCCTGTCTTTTTTTTGTCCGCTTCTCCACATTTCCTCTTTGTCTGCTTCTCCATGAACAAGGACTACAGGTGCATTTCACAAAAGGGCGTGGCCTCTGGGCACACCCTCTCCTCTGATTGGAGGAACGGGGAGAAGTTGTCCCCGTTACTCCACTCTTTTGAGGAATTACTCTGAGAGGCCAAAATGAAAAAGACAGATTTGTGGAGAAAGAGAAACGTTTCTCCGCCTGCCTATTTTATATTCAGCTTGTTTACTTGGAGAGTCTGTAATTAATTTATTGATTCCGTGTTTTTTTCTGCTCTGTATTTTGAACTACTTATATACACTATATATTGATTGAATTTTATTGGTATGATTGTGTAGGATGAAATTAAAATCATAAAAAAGATAATATAATTAAAAAGTATTATGATATTATAGAGTCATTATTGACATTTTTAAACAAATAAGTATTAATCATTTATGGATATTTTTACATTCTAGTTCATATATTGTGTGTTCGATAAGTTGTGTGACTTTTCTAAATGGAAACCCTCACCAAGCTACATGAAAATATCTATAAATGGTTAGTTACTTACAACAAACATTCCGTAAAAAAGCCACTTTTCATCTGACCTTTAAACTATAAAATGTTCTACTCAAGAATTGGCTGCCAGTATATTTGAATTCAATTAATTGTTACATAATTAATCCACTGATTAAAAACAGATGGGGTAGCCACTTCCACTTGTTCTCATAATTGATTTGTTTAACTAGCATAAATTGAATGATTACAGATCAGTTAATGTCGTGTTGGTTAATGTATTCAGTTACACCAGCAACTGCTGTTTCTTTGTGGATTCCAACATTGTTTACTCGCTAAAATCTATGGCAATCATACATAATGCGAGCCACTTCATTCACTGTGGACTATAGTTAGCGTAATGTTGTGTAAGTCATTGGTATCTTGATAACGATGGGAGTTTGAGTCAATAGAAGTTGGAGAAGTACATCTTCAGTGTCTCCAATATGGTATGATGGGATCTAATTAAAAAAATGAATCAAGAGCCAATAGTCTAACAGTAGAGGTCAAATATGGTGGATAATTGGAAAACCCTTCCAAAAGAAGTAACTTTCCTAGGACAAGACAAGACCAGGGACCTTGTAAGTTTTGAGATCTTAGATCTGATGGACATTGGGCAAACTAAGGAACAACGTTCAACATTAACCTTACTCAATAAGTCAACCAATTATTTTATTAAAATACATTTTTCACTATTGTTACTCTAACAGATTTACACGGTATCTGTAAATGAAATGTCAGATATGTTTTATTTCCCCCCTCCCATCCATTTATTTATATATTCACTTTCCCCCCCATTGGCACATATCGGGAACAAAAAAAACAAACTTTAGTAAAGCAGAAAGTAATTAGCTTGAAGAATAAAAATGTCACCCGCCATCAAATGTAGCATAGGTGCCAAAATAAAAAAAAACAGGACTCCGTAATGAGTAAAGTCATAAATAAAGGTACAAGATAATTAAAAACTTGCAAAATAAATAAAAGTGGATTATCTCAACCTCTAATAAATGCAGATATACTATACACCCCATACAGTGGCATGATAAAATCTGTAAGTTGAATAAGAAAATAACAATTAATGCTGATTTATGTATACATTGTATAAATATTAATAGAAACAAAATGTTTATTTTTTTGTATACTTTTCTATTTTATTGAGTCAGCATATTAAGATATCTATAAAATATAATTGTAATATTTAAAAAATAAATTAAAAAAATACTTTTTTCTCATAGTACAAAAAGCATACTTGTTAGTGGAGGCTTGTGTTGGCTGGTCCAAACCACTTACTTCCATGGCTGGCATCTTACATGATTAACTGGGATATGGCGCCATATTCTGGCACCCTTCATGTGGGATGTAGGGAAAGGTCACTGTGGAGGCTCTGCCAACATCCAGGAGATCTGTACCTGGTTATGTGACACCTGGTTAGAAATCAAACAATGGAATCCCTTATGTCCTTACACGCATTTGGAAAGATCACTGGAAACTTTGCAGGTTTTAGCCATGCAAAATAGTATATATTATTTAATTGGTTTATTGCTAAGTCCACCACCTACAGAGAATATATTTCAAAATAGAAGAAGTAATAGCATTTAAAAACAAATACTTTTACACAGTAAATGGTAAAACTAATGTTAAATGTTAGCATTCTATCAGTCATTATATTCAGACGTAATGAGAACTTCCGTCTACCGTTCTCCGATACACTTACAGTAATGTGATTGGCTGAATTTTATAATCGCTCTGCTCTTTTATTCATGAGCTAGATTATTACTTATCATTAGGAACATGTCAGTCACTCGTATCTTATAGCGTCCGTTTCCATATATTGTATGTTAATTTAATTCATATTGGTTATTATTTGTTCCCAATACATATCATTGGTGATATATTTTAAACTAACCCAAAATCGGAAAATAAATCAATAACCCCATTTTAATCCCCACTCCTCCCTTTAATTAATTAACTAATTGCATGTGTCACAGTCTATCATTTTAATATCATAATTTATCTAAATTGATTTATTGATAGATATTTACAGGTACTTACCGTATGTATTTATATTAGTCTGAAAAACAAGCACAGTCTTTTAAAATATATATGTGGAAATTTACTTAACCGTACAAATTGCAAAAAAGGTTTTGAGGTAAAAAATATATTAATATGGGTAAAATAAGTAACTTATTTTAATCTACCTACCATTTAATTTGCTTTATCATTTAGCTCTTTGTGGGTTAGCGTGTATGTAGATTTATTATTTTTGTGCATTTTTTTATATGTAAATAAAATTAATTGTTTTTTTTAAAAACCTGAAAAATATTTTTTTATGAGAACATATGATGGTTCAGAGTCAGTGGGGAACTTACGGGGTCGGCGACTGCGACAGGCCCGCTGGACGTTCTTGCCAGTCAGGGGGGCCCAAGGGGTGCCGAGCGGCAAATTGCTGAAGAAACGACGCTACGGCAACCTCTTGGGGCCCCCTGTGGGGACAGAATCCAGGATTCCTACTGACTTCCGCCGCCTGCTGCAAGCTGCCACCAGAACATGCCTCAGGGCTTGTGCCCAGAGTGGCAGTGTTGGGAGCATGAGAGTGTTTGTCTCGGGTGTAGGGTAGATCGTAAGAGAAGGGGGGGTAGTCGTGAAAGGGGGTAGGGAGCGGAGAGAGTAGATTCGTAGAGAGGGGGGTAGCGGGGGGAGAGGGTAGAATCGTGATGAAGAGGGTAGGGAAGGGAGAGGGAGATCAGTGAGAAAGGGGTGGGAGAGGATGAGGGTTAGATCATTTGAGAAGGGGGTGTAGGGGAGGAGCAGAGGGGAATCGTGAGAGGGGGTAAGGGAGGGAGAGGGAGGGAGAGGGTAGATAGTGAGAAGGAGGGTAGAGAGGGAGAGGGTAGATAGTGAGGTTTCTGTTCAGAGTGCGTGCAAGTTGAACAGATAATTATTCGTAAAACATCAAATTTAATTTGAGCAGACATTTCAACTGCAAGCTTTGTCTTCCAGGTAATTTGCTAGTATTTGGGTATCATTACAGAGTACATCTTTCTTCCCTAAAAGCGGAGAGACGTAGAAGCTGTAAAGGTGATATCGCTTGCAGTCTGCTTCAATCACAACTTTCTGTTTTGAAGAATTCTTTTATATGTTATTATTGTTTATTGTACATAATTATGCTCAATAGGATGTGCCTGAAGAACAATAAATGTGATAAGCAGTGTCAGGGGGCACATGTACACAAAATGAGCATTTAACAAACAATTCTTCTTTAAATATAATTTAGAGGTTTGACGTAAGCACAAATAAGCACACAAAGTATACCACTTTTTTCAAAGTTATAGATTATTTTTCTAAATTTTTAATTTTAATTGATTACATTTTTGGGGAATTTAGGGAGAAACCTAAAGCTCTCTTTCTCAAAGTCTCTAAATGAGTTTCTTTATACTGTAGCCAGGGTATTAACGTTTTGGTCATGCCCAATCCTTGCCCACTTCTCACCTACTTTCTACTGTCTTCCCTCCCACTCCCCAGCCATTAAGCACAGCTAGCCCCACCTACTCATAAAGCCACTCTCCAGAAGAGGAACAGCTCCTGGTCATCTACACCAGGAGGTTCCTAAGTATGCTTATGCCATTTGGTCTCACCTGTTGGGCTCTTGGGTTAGGAATCAAACAATGGCGTCCCTTACGTCCTTACGTAGAGGTGGCCGTGTAGCATTTCCAAAGTTCACGAATATTGATTAGGTGTTACATTGGAACACTCCAGGTTTGGACAGGAGTCTCCAAGGGAAGCCCTTTTCAAAACAAAATGTTTCTGGCTATATCCACATTTGGAATAAGTATATTTTATTTCCATTGATATATCTATCAACGTCTGCCAGTATATGTATCTTAACTGACAATGTATCTGCATTGTATGGTTTTCAGCCTCTGTACAATTGCTTGTCTTGGCCCCTTACATTGGACATTAAATGTTCAAAACCCAGCATTTTACCTAATTTCAGAGTGTTTCCCAAAAGAGCTGTTTCCATTTTTTATTTCTCTTCTTTGACAAAAACCCAATGTTTACGTAAGACGTTTATAAGGCCAATCAATGTAAAACGTACATTCATGTTCTTGGAACACTTTAGCTAAACACGGTTCCAGGTTCACTCTGTTTTAATGCAGCTTACAGCCTTTCTGCATGTTGGAAAATTGTTATATTTTTATATTCAGACTTCTCAAAAGCTTCTGTAGATTATTTCACGCGGACTAAGAGAGAAAAGATAGACTTATACAGTAAAGTGGAAACAAAAGTAAATCTCATTCCACAATACGTTTATTGATATATTCCTCTGTAAATGAAACACGGAATTGAAGAGCGTTTTTGCCTCGATCCTCTGGAATGAATATAGATTTTTAATTATTTTATTGGGTTGTTTTTTTTTTTTTTTCTTGCAAATCTAATTTGGGTTTATTTAAATAAAACATGAAAAAAAAATGTTCCAGACTGCATTATGAAAAAAGAAATATAAAAATCTGTCTCTTGCATTAAATGGAAGCAGAAAATATGTTAGGTCTTAGACTCCTAATGTATGCATTAAATATTTTTATACCTTTCAGATTTTTCATGTTATCTTCATTGAATTTCTGCCAGTTTTCTAAATGGATTCAGATCACCGTTCTCTATTTATATGTGACTTTAATTTATTTATCCAAAAACAGACTTTATTAAAATTTCAATGAGCAGTACGGGTATATAGTTTTGGACCCAGAATGAGTGCTTTAATTAATTACAAAAAATGTTAAATTAGGTAGGTGGGACTAATTTTTTTCATAATTTTCTGTCTACTCAATTAATCGCATTTCTATATTTGCTTTGTCTCTACATTAGAATTTGATATGATATGTAAGAACAAATGCAAAACAGAACAATCTTAAACGGTATATAAGCGTAGGAAATAAAAGATACGTGACAATGAATAGAGAGAATTTTTATATGCAATTAAAATTCCAAAAAATGATCTATATCAGTGACCAAAGAAAACTGCAAAGTGAAAGCATTTTTTTTATTAAAGTAGTTTGAAAACAGGCTTTTTGTGCCCTTTACCCTTAGGCTTCTTGCATACGAAATCATAATCTTTAGGAATCTTTTGAGAAATGGTAAATTATAACTATATTGCTCTGCCTTTTACGTTTTTTGGTTTATCAGAAAGGGCCACTTAACAATAATAAATAGCTTAATATCCATGACTTTTAGATAAAAGCTTTTCCATCCCGAAATGTAACAATATGGGAAATAACCAAAAGCCTTTCACTTCCATTTGCCGCCTCGGAGTCCTGCAAACACAATTTCCGAAACACTCAAGGTTTGGTTTTGGCCCGGCTCTTATAAAAAAGTACAAAAATGTCCTCTAATTTTTTTTTTTAAAAAGCGTTTTGTTTCACTAGTTTTTATCACACTTTGAAAAGAACGACAGAGACGGATTTTTTATTCATTTATACTCCTGAATAATTCCAAGGGTATTACCTGAAGGGGGTGTCTTGGCAAGGGTGGGGTTTAGCTTGCATGTGATGGGCCTAGCCAAACATGAGACAGGGCTATATATATATGCATAGGGGCGGGGCTATCCCCGGACAGTCCTAAGTGGGCAGGCAGTAGAAAAGGAAGTGGGCGGTACATAAGTGCAGACAAATGCATCTCCCCTCACCGGAGACCTGCAGAAGCAGTTTATCACTTGGAGACACTGAGTCAAACTTGATCGTGGACACGTGATTTAATGGATGTTCTGAGCTTTTTTTAAATTTTACATTTTTGGCAAAAATATAATGTCCATGTTCTAGATCTATTCTCTTTTCTGCATGTAGCTTCCCAAGTAGGCCTCGTATATCACTCCTTTTATTTGGGATGTTATTTGGGGTGCAGGAGGAATGATTTCTTGAAGGTGTTGTGTGTCTGAATTTTTTTGGGGGCAAAAAACGTAAGGTTTAGATATTTCAGGTTTTATATGTATATCTATACATATATCTATCGGCTCCTGCATGCCAAAGCGGACCTCCCATATCACTACTACTAACTGGGATGCTTTTTTGGGTGCTAAAGGAAAGAATTACTGACGATTTTGAGAGTTTGGTGTCCTGAAAGATCTTTAGGCTTAGGGTGACCATTATTTATACGGTTTTAGTATCCGCTCTATGGTCCTAAGCAAATTGTGAAGGTTACAGTTTTAATATAAAAATGTAACTTTTTTTCTGATCAGCATTTAATAGAAATGACAAATTCTAAAATCCAATTACAATCGTCCGGCTCATCTGGACGTTAATTAAACTGACAATAACAATTACATGATTGGGATGGTTCTGAATGGTTGTTCATGCGTATTCCTAATGATAATAAGATATTCAATATTAAAGTCATGTTAGCTCAAGTTATCGTTTGGTTATTCACAGGAACAAGGTATTATAAAGAATATTTCATAACTGATAAAGAAATGTGTTTGATGTTTGCAAAAAAAAAATTAATTTTCTTCTTCGTATGTTTTTCTTAGTCTCTTTTGTGCATCAGTTGGGAGCTTGGCATAATTATTGTGCCATTTCTTTAACAACAGTGGCAATATTTCATTATAAATATTTGATGATCCTTGATATTGAAAGTCACATTTAATCAACTGTATAATTCCGCTGAGAAGACTTTCTAGCACCCTAATTTGGTATATTGGAGCCTTAATATAAATTGAGTAAACATTGTTGTGTGCAACTGCAATATCTAAAACATTATGACAAATTAATATGCAATCAATGCAAGTATTGCGTACTAGAAGTGCTTTTATTGTGATATTTTGTAACCAATTGTATCTATTTTACTGATTTTATTTATATAATTTATTTTAAGATACAATTTATGTCATTTTGGGTGTACAACGTGGGTGGTCGACATATTGTTTCAACTCCCGATGAAATGTAACCCCCCTGAATAGTCAGCCAACCATCTGAATAGAAAGTATGATGATAAACATTCTAGAACAATACCAGAAGGTCCGTATGTGGCATTTCCTTGGGATAGATGGATCCAACTCTTCCAAAATGTTGGAATTGATCTTACATAGTACCACTAATATTTAGAAGAGAAGCGTCAAGCTGCCGTATCATGAACATATATTCATATGCGATGTATATCCTATGTGATTATTGATCAATAGTATACAGGAAAAAATAGAGATATAACCGAGATGTCCTTCACCTTCTCTATTAAAGTTCCATCCCACTATCTTACTACCACAACAAGACATAGTCCTCAAGCTAGAGGGGCAAAGGTTTATTCTCTTACCGTAGGTTTACATTGGCTAGAGGTAAATGCACAGGGTTAAAACCCAAGACAGATTATTGGCAACAAAAACAGTTTAGCAAACATCGGAAATGTCCGCCACACTATCAAAGAAAACCGTACATATCGATGTAGACCTTATGTTTTGTGTGCCGTTATCCTTCTTATCCTTTCACTTGGTTTCCATACAACTTATAACCAGCTGATCATACACCTGCTTCTATAATGTAATTGTCTACAAACGTAATAAATGAGGATGAGGTTTACTTTACAGTTTTTGCATGCATAAAACAAGAAGCTTCTAATTCAATGTTGAATTAATTGTTAATATGTTGTTTTGTTATTTTCCAAATGAAACACTTCATCAGATGTAATAGATTTCTACAGGTAGTACAGCCGTGCATGAGCCATATGCCTTCAATAATTCAGAGGCTTTGTATCCACACATCTGGTGAAACGATTTCTACAAGGACAACAACCTTTAAATCTGAATACAGAAAAAGCTCTGTATTTTTTCATGTAATAAATAAAAAATAGTAGTGTCAATATATTGAAAAAAATATTATATTTCTTTGTCCAGAAAATACAGCACTGTATAAAACATTGTAAGCTAAAAGCAAAGAAAAATAATTTTAGTTTATTTAGTTCATGCATTGGCTTGAAAGGACCTTTGAAATCTATGAATTCCCTTCAGGTCAATTGGGGATGCAATACATCTTCCTAACACTAGGGGTCGATAGTGTACAGAAGTATATATCCACGTAGTCAGTGGGGAAAATTGATTATTTTTGCATTTGGTTAAAAAACACATTATAGAAATTATATAAACATTTGTAGAACATTTACTCTTGATTACACATTCTATTTTATAAATAACATTATTACTTAAAAAAGGGTATTATTCCGAACAAAGTTGCATGTACTGTCACTGAAAATCTACAGATTGATTTGGAAATACTACACAGATCAAATGTCACTGTCCTGTGTTAGCAAAATGTTAACTGCCTCGAGGTTACAGAGCAGTCCGTTGAGTTTCTCTTTTTTTTTTTCTTCATGCCCATGGGAACACAAACCCAGTCTATTTGTAAAGGTAAAGGAATCATAGACAGGTTTTCTTTATTTCTGTATAGTTGAAAATTTAGAGAGTACTAAGGTGTATTTATTTAACAAAAGTCTTAGAAAATGCAAAAATAAAAAGCAGGAAAGATCTAGGGGATGCTGCCACCTCAGGCCCACTAGATCAAGGAGCTCTTTGCAATTATACAGAGTTCCTGAAAGAGATGAGAGAGGTACATTTACAGAATGTGTTTGTGTAAACATTTCGTGTTCAAAATCTTTATTTACTTTCAACTTTTTTTGGAAATGTATTTCATGGGAGGTTTTGTCATTTTGATGTCAGCTCATTTACAAAATCAGCAACATCCTACGATACTTTTCTTCCATAGTGAGAAACATTAGTCAGCATCTTACCTTTTTCTCTTCCTTCTCCTGTTCTTGCAAACCTAGATATTTGCTCATTATTTACAGTTTTGTTGTTTTTTTGTTACATTTTCCCCACTTAGTATTCTTTCTACATTTTGCATATGTAACAACTTTTCTATATATTATACTGAGAAAATGCAGGAGGGATTTTTTATTAATTTATATGCGTATAAAGCATCTTATTGTATGTTGAAAGAAACTTTTACAGAACTACAATATATGGCAATGCAGCTTTCTATAAAAAATGCAAAAAAAAAAACAAATCCTTTCCGTGAATCAATAATGAGTGTTTGTACCTTTATTTGACAAAAATATATATGTGAAATCGAATAAGGACCTTAACGAAAAGTAAACACAGTTATTTTTATTATAATTATTACTTTTATCACTTGTCTTGGAGAAGGGATCTCTCTATTTTTGCGTAGGGCCAGTGACGTATTCTGGCCTAGGCCTACTATTCCTTGGGTGACCAGTAGTCAGTGGATGTCCCAGAGGTAAAGACAATGGCACAGAGGAGCCTGCAGGGGGTGCTAACCTGGATTAGGCCTAGGGCAACACCAAAGGTAAATCTATCTCTTCTTTAGACTCCAACAATCTTTAGCTACCCGGAAAAAAAATCAACACGTATCTGAGATCCAACCTGTCATTTACCACTTTATATATTTATATAGGACCACCCTTTAAAATATTAAAAATTTATGGCATTTCCGATTGTATTTTGCAGGATTTTTACAGGATTTTTCCTTCCAAATGAAAAATTTAAGTATAGATTTGTAATTTACATTGTAAAATGTTCTTGACTATCTAAACTTGGAAACATATTGAAACTAAAACTAAAACTTAAATATAACATAATTTTCTATAGCCAAATAGGCCAAATTGTATGAATTGTAAACTGTTGTTCAATACCATCGTAAAGCGTACTTTTGTATAAGTTATTTTTGAATAGTTTTAATGTTTATCACAAACAACAATGTGTGGCAATGTATATCCATTCTCCCAATTTAAATATTATTGTTATTTAGATATGTGTTTCTAAACTAAATCAATTGTGCATTACTGTAAATTTTCAGATTAAGTTTTTGATATTTCTAGTTTTCTGTTGAAAGTTTATCTTTTTGTAATGCATGCTCCCAATTAACCTTACATAGTTTACTTAATCACTAAACTATACTTTCTAATTCCTTAATTTTTATCTTGTTAATTGCCTTTTTTTCAAATGCATCTTTTGATTTCAAATCTAATTACATTTCTATCAGCACAGAATAGATGTTGTTAAACTATTCTGCGATTGATAATTGCTGTTCATTATGAAATTAGAATTAACCCTAGCTCCGATTCTCCCTAATATTTGTTTTCAAAGTAAGCGCAAAAATGCAAAAATATGACGTCATGGATCATATATTGTAACCCATGAAGCGTATATAAATATTCTATATGAATCTAATTAATTAATTCTAAATGTTTCATATTTTAAAAACATTTTAACATTTTATCATTCAGTTAATATTGACATATTAATATTAAAACATCTTAGTAAAAAGAGTCAAAATATTTTAAAGAATCCAAAGAGGTCAATTGGTAAAATTAAAATGAATTCAAATTAAAAAAATACATATTTCATTTTTGTTTGTTAAAAATATTATGATGCAATTTAATACAAATATACATCTCTGTAAAACTTGCAAAAATAGGATTTATTACACACTTTTCTTTTACTTTTTTCTACACCTGGTTAAAGCCAAGTAAAGAATGGAAAACTATGAAGAGAATGGAAATAAGATTGGAGAGCTCCAGTCTTTAAAATCCCTTGGAAAACTGTTACAGAATAAGGAAGACAGGATAAATGGTACTCACATTGAAAATCTGACAATGAGACTTGAAAGCAGCTGTGAACTGAGATTTTACAATTTTAATATGTTTCAGAACTTAGAAAATGCATTTAGAACCCTTTCTCTGTACCCTAGTGAATGCAGCAAATGATCAGTGGAAAAAAACCTCAATAAAATACAAGCCTTCACTTGTCTCAAGAACTTGAAAATGTGTCTTCTTTGGGCATTTTAAAGACATTTTGTTGTTTGTTTGTTTTTTCATCAGTGACTTCAAATTGACCAGAAATAAGACAAAAATATAATATACGCTATATCTTTATCAACTAGGCATTTTTTGATAATAGAAAATACACTATTATTATTATTTGATAGGTAAGAAGATTATTTATCAGTCCAAGACTCAAGTTCTGCAGATACCTCTAGATTGTAAGCTCGCTGGATCAGAGCCCTCCTCACCCGTTGTTTCTGTAAGTCAAATTGTTATGTCTACCCATTGTTCCGCGCTATGGAATTTGATAGAGCTATATATAAAATAAATAATAATGATACAGAGTGCTGTGCTAGGAGCTCCCTGGCTCTGTCTCTCCAGATGAAGCCTGGATTCCTCTGTTGTCCGTGTCAGTTTTCCTTTCTCCTTTGCCCCCCTAGTCCTCACCCACTACTAGTCCATGTCCTCTCCTACTCCCTACCTTCTTAAGATATGAGTGCTTAGCCCTGCCTCCACAAGCATCCAACTCCACCCTCTTATAAAGCCACTCCCCCAGAAGGGGGGGGTACTGAATAGCCTACACTGGGAAGTTCCTAGGTATGATTATGAGGTCATAACTTTTTTTGTGTGCAATACAAGGACACCGTGTAAGTGAGGACTATGCTAGAGGAGGCACACTCCCTTTATTAGACCTCCCTGTAGAAACACCATTATGCATGGGAGGCTGGCTTCAGTATTTCTTTTTTAGTGACATCCTAGAGGAATAAAGACTCGGTGAGAAAAATAGCTCAATAAACTAGAGGGAATAAGATAAACAAGAACAAAAGTGAAGTGAAATCAGACATGTTCTTGGATTTCTCATGAAGTTCTTGGACCCAAAGCAAATTACTGGAATAGGTTCATATAGGATGTGGCCCAAAATAAGCCAGATACCAACACATAGGTACTGTACCTCTGACATTTGTGTTCCAGCTCTCTTGGTTACCTTTTTTAAGTAGAAAAATTATATTTTTTCTTTTTATAGCTTAAATGTCACAACCATTAACAGCGGTTGTAACATTATGTCTACATCTCTTTTTTTCCCACACTGGTTCTACATTTGCGACTTCTGTGTATTTTACGATTAAAGATAAAATTCAATCTGGCAACCTGCAATAACTTCTTATATTTTAAGCCTATCCCCTTGATAAATTGGATATGTGAAATGTTAACTCCTGGTAAATATTAATGTGGTCATCGGAGATGAGCTTCGATACAATAGGAAGCAGTAGGGTCAACCCACGAAGAATATATCAGTCCTGCTTTTCAGTATTCATGCGAGCAAAATAATTTATAAATGAATACTAAAGATGGCAGATGAATAGAGCCCAGTGCAAAAGAAAATTAAAATTCTTAACATGAAATATAATTGAGAAATGCATTCAAATTTCTATGGCAATACAATTCCGTTAAGGTCTAGGGAGGGCAATGTTGCTAAGGCGATAATAGGTAATCTGACAAACCACACTTACATCACCATTAAAATTCAATTCGGGGTCATAAAGAAATCCTGGGTTGCATATTTTTGCCTTTTAATGTAAAGACAAAGTTCCGAGTTCTAAAGCAGTGCAAATTAATTTTTAAAAGCTTTTCGGCATAGTAATGCAGGGCAACCTCGGTTTTACAGCGGGAGCCGAGTTATAGAACATTTCATGATGTTTAATTATAGAAAGTAGAAAGACAGTCATTGAACAGAACATCACAGACCGAGCCGTACGGAATAAAATCGGAAAAAACTTAATCTCAATTGAAAGAAATAAAATTAAACAGAACATCTAAGTTAGCCTGCAAACTTATGTTAGAATATATGCAAATTGGACAAAGAAGAGGTTCCAATGGCTCTTGGCTTTTTCCCATGAGCACAGGTAAAATCTACCATTCCAAATATTATTCTCTTACATTGTCCTTAAGCATCGTGTTTCTGAGGAGAATTTGGCCTTTTGACAATACTAGGAATGACGTTTCTAAAATATTTAGCTACTTTCAGCAGAGTAGGTGGAACGGCACATTTAGAAACCCCCAATGTTCTCGCCATCTACAACATGACTACGTTAACCTAGAAATACAAGGAAGAACATGTCAGAATTCTGGTGGACTGTTGTGCACATTGTCCTCCTCGGACAATCAGATATGAAAGGAATGAAGAAATAGAACACTAAAAAAACTACCAGATTATATATACTCCAAACACTGGGAAGAGTAGATATGAAGTTGTCCGTCATTATGACTTCTTCGTCCCCTAGACAATGATCCCTCATCCCCCACGTGTCTTCTCTAGCTTGGACGTTAAGGTGTAAGTAATCTTTTCAACCATCTCAACCCTAGAAGAATATCTATTACTTTTCAAAGCAAATGTTTTCTTTAATACGTTCTATACGATTTGTGAGCAGATAGCATAGCCCCAATTTTTTTAGGAAGCGAGGACCATGGGAAAAATAAAACAAAAATATTGTTCTGGTCAGTGTGATATATGGTAGGGAAGTTGTACATTGAGAAATATATGTGTTATGAATAATTTTACTTTCTCTGCAGATCTGGAACCCGTCAGTCATGGTTTTCTTGGTATATCTGGGTGCCGTACCCTGTCCACACATTACACATTTGACTTATTGACGACTGGGATTTTGACTTTGGTATTCTGTTAATTCAATCTTTTTGTGTTTTTAATTTTGAAAATTTTAAATTTGAATTATTTCAAGTGCGTCGTCTTTTGGCTGGGCCATTTACATTTAGGGAGTTAGCTTGCTTGATGCCCCTACCACTTTCCATCTTGTACAAGTTATTAAAAAAACTCAAAGGGAAGGGAGTTAAGATACATTCAAAGCCCCCGAGACAATATTTTTTTTTAGATTGTAGTAGATTTTTTAATGTATGTATTTCTGTAACAGTTTACCTATTCAATAGATATCACATAAATTAGCCAAATGAGGTCATGCTTCATACAGTACCTGCTTGTCATTTAAAAAAAATAAGGAAGTCATAGCACAATATTCCGAGATACAATCTCATATCGCAAGGCATTACAATGTTCTAAATTACTTAATACCTATTTTTATGTTACTTTTTTTTTTAAGAAATGTTAAAACCTTGTTTTCATTCCAAGGGAACAGAGAAATAATCTTTGAGCAGTCGAATAGTATATGGAAATATTTTTTTAACCCCTTAAGGACAATGGGCGGTCCCCAAACCCATTGAAAACAATGTATTTTGAGCCCGTACATGTACGGGCTTTGTCATCAAGGGGTTAAAAATGACACTGGCTCCCAACTGGCCTATTAAACTTAGTATAGTTGAAATAACAAGTTTACTCTTTTCATTGACTTTTTTCTTTCTTGAGAATAGCGTTTGATGCTGGAGTATTGCATTGTGCTAGGGGATTCATAATGTTTATTACACACCGCCAGCCATACAGGTTAATCTTCCATATTTCTTTGTAAGAACGTAGAATAACATATATATATACATTGTTTCATTGGGCAGAAGCCCATTCTTATAACGTCAGGGAAGTATTTATTTCCCGAGAGCCAACAAGGGGCAAACCTATTAAGCACCCCTCTTTACTTAACCTCAGTCTTAACCTGATCCTAGGTAGATCATAGGTCAATGCTTATGGTTAACCCTTTCCATTTGTCTCTTTCATTGGTCATAAATAATGGGGCATTCTAGACTTCCAAGTCTATCATAAGGCCGTATGAGAAATATGGCTATGTGTAACCCATTAATAGCTGGATATGAAGCCACAATTACTTTTACACCCCTAGTAAGGTTGTTCTAGCAGTAAGTGCTTAGTGTTCCTTATGTGACTTCCAGCTCAGAACCTACTGAATGTACAATGAGCGTCATAAAATGTGTACAGAACCACAGAAATCCCTCTGATATCAAGGCATTAGTGATCATATTGCTGAACCTTCATCTTAGGGAATAAAGATATGTGATAATGCTTAAGGATCAACCAACAGGGTAATTCCCTTAACCTCTTCAATCAAAGTTATAGGAGGGGAAAAAACATGAGCGTTTAGGTATTTTAATAAACATTATATGTATTTTAAATTTTTTTTATAAAAACATCTTTAAAAAAGTCTGTGGTTAAAAAATCAATATAATTGCTGGATCTTAGTGAATGTAAAGTATGGGTTAAACCGAAGGAATATGTTCCTAAGAACCACTAGATGTTACAAATAAAGCCATCAGTCACAATTAATTTGATGGCTATGTTTTTCCAGCTTACATTTTCCAAATGTTCTCCATCCACAATAATAATTTCATAAAAAAATAGGTGGGAATTCAAGAAACGCCAATAACTGAAGGACGAACAGCTTCATGAACGCAATAAGCCATCTGCTACGAGAATAAGCAGCCATTTTGTTGACCACATAAGCAACAAAGTGTCATTAAGTTGGTAGAAATTGTTTAATTACTTAATAAACCACGAGTGTGGAGATTTTTTACCGGTCACTTGAAAATTAGGAACAATTTAAATCTGAAAACCCTCTCGTTCAAGATACAAATTTGACAAAAGGTTGTTCATAAAGACTCGTAAATTCCAAGGGCTTTGGAGGTTCTCTGCCATTTCTCTCCATTATCATTTAGTGTTTGTATGGCGTTCACAAATTTTTTTTAGCCGCTCGTGGTCATTAAAGATGAAGTCAGCAAGGCTGAGACAGACTAAGTACGATTTTATCAGCAGATAATTAGTTTTTCGCTTTGCACAAAGTTATTTATTAAGCTTTGGAAGTCCATGGAGATTTCCTCGTGTAATTACTGTTGCCTGATGATTTTGTATAATTTGTTCAGACATGCACAGCACAAGGCCAATTTGTTATGTTCAGCTCAGACTGAAAATACTTTCATGAGAAGGAAACATTAAAACCGAGATGTTAGGGAAAGTCCATTTAATGTATATATTAACATTCATTGTGCAAGGTTCAGCTGTTCTTAATTAATAAGGGCTGCTGATATCATTGTGATGTCATTATGTTTAGTTAACTCTTATCTCCCAGTGCTGAATAAAATAAGTAACAATCTTAAAGGGGATATTCTGCAAGTTTCAGATTTTGTTTTAAATAATATTGCGCTGTTATTTTTTAAAAAACAGTTTTCAGGCAGCTGCATGTTAACCATTTGTATGAGTTCTCGCGCTGTTATCTGATCCCCAATCTACTAAACACCCCCTGACTCCTTACCATACAGAGGGAAACAACAGAATGGCTCAGTCTTAATCACCCAGATGGACACTGACTAATGAAAGTCTATGGAGGAAGTGACTTCATTAGCATTGCCATAAAGCGTCAGCTCAGTGTGGTGGGTGAGCCGGGAAGGTCACCCAAAATATCACATGACCGACAACAATGGTGGCCTCCAGGTCTGCAGATATAGGGAGTTTATGGGAACAAAATGAGATAAAACCAGTTTTTTGACAATGCTGTCCTACATTATTGTATACACTGGTTGGGCTTATTCTCAAGTTTAAAAAAATTGCCATGTGACTTCACTTTTAAGGAGGCAGAAATAATTGAATTTCAACCTGTGCTAAAAAGTCACATTTAGATTTTTTTTTTAAGTTTTAGATGTAGCACCCATTGTACAGCGCTACAGAATTTGATGACGCTATATAAAACAATAAATAAATATAATAAATTATGGCTAGATTTAGCTACAAATCTAACAATCTCTACCTGAAAACACAACAGAAAATAGGAAACCAAAAAAATATTGTGATTGAAAGGTAATGATAGTACTAAAGATAAAACAGAAAACTGAAATAAAATATAGGGCAAGATATTTTACAAATATTTTATTTCTAAAGTTACTTTTAAAGTAATATACATGCACTAAATCGA
>VKOC01000008.1:22423031-22436397 GCA_009364415.1 Spea multiplicata
TTTCATTAAACTGAAACCAAACCAACATATTTTTCTAGATATTCACAATTTGCACAATTTTTCAATTAAGCATTTAGGAGACCCGTTTATCTCCGCTCGATGTACCTGTTGATGCTCACTTCTGCCTTTGCACCTTCTCCTTGGTGTTTTGTGGAGGAGTCTGTTTCAAACACCACAGGAGCCAACTATGTGTTATGGTCTAGCTGCTTTTCTGCTGCATTGCTGGAGGCTATACAGCTTGGCTGGGTTGCCATGGCTACACTCCTGTCACTCCTGTGACTCAGCCCATTGTCCAGCCCACAGCCAGCCCCTTTTGACTATTTAAGCAGCTAAACCTCACTTCCTCCCTGCCCTTGTGTTGTTTCTGGCTGCAAGTGCTATCGCTGTGTTCCTGAATTCCTGTGTATGACCTGGCTTTCTCTGACGTCCCTCCTGGCTCCTGATTCCTGGCTTGTTCCTGACTTCGCTGATCTCTGTATTCCTGACCCCGGCTTGTCTGAGTACCCGTCTTGGTTCCTGACCCCGGCTTGTCTTTTGGTATATGCTTTTGGATCACGATTTGGCTCTGTTCACTATTGTCATTACAATAAAGGTGATTGCATTTTACGTTTTGTGTCCGTCTGGTTCCTGGTCCCTAACACTATGTCCATAAGGTAACAATGAATCCTCATTGTTTAGTGATGAGTCCAGACTTATTCAAAATGGCCGACTGGCTCAATCAGAGGCTTACCACAAATTAAAGGAACATAGACCTGTCCTAGACCATTCCTAGACCATTCTGCCTGCTCCTGACCTTGACATAGGCTTGTCCTAGACCATTCTACCTGCTCCTGACCTTGACATAGGCCTGTCCTAGACCATTCTGCCTGCTCCTGGCCTTGACCCCGGCTTCCCCTAAACCATTTTGCCTGCTCCTTACCTTGGCTTGATATTTGACTACTCCTTTCATAGTTTCTGCCTGGCTTGTCCTCACCTCTGTACCAAATTCTCTCTGGCCCTGCAGTTATACTTACCTGAATTCTGCACTGTGGATTCTCTACTCCAGTTCGACCGCTTCTATAAACTGTTACAGCAACAAGTTTTCTTAATAAGGAAACAATAAATTCAATCTACTGTCATAGTGGCACGTGCCCTGCTAATATGTCCCCAAAAAAGATATGAAAGTGAAGGGCAGATTATACCATGGGATGTTTAATAGATTTCTACATTCGGATTTGTAAAAAAAAATATTTTAACAATTTTTGCTTAATTCATACAAACCTACAAAACAAGGACGCAGCCCAAACAAAAGAAAACAAATCAAAAAAAATATTTTTATTATTATTTATTATTGTTAATTTTACAAACAATTTAATTTTTTAAGGAATATGTGTTTGCATTTATTTAATATTCAAGGATGTAATATTCCAATAAGTGCGATATTAAGAAATCTCTCTAATTACACCTGAAAGTGGAATCCGGTTACTATTATAATCCGTTGCAGCAGTTTTGCCAGTAGGGCGCACTCACACCGTACAATACCGACCGGCTTCCCATTACAATGCAGGCAAAGGGTTCCAAATGCATTGAATTCATATTATTTCATTTGCACTCTGAGCTACGCTGAAACTTAATTATTTTATTCTGCATTATGAAGAAGAATAGGTGTACACAGATGGGATTTCTTTTTATATAAAGAAATAAACTACCGGAGATTGTATAGTTTTAAATAATCCCCTTGGATAACTTCTACACTACATTAGAGGGCACTTTATCTCCTAGAGTTTTATGTGTTATCATTTCTGCATAACTTAGTTGATATACACTTTTTTTCTGCTGATTAAGCAACATGATTTCTGAAAAGTCAGCCCTCTCTTTAATAGCAAGTTTGCAAACCGCACAAAGAAAATAAAAGGCGCATTTTTTTTTCTGTTAATTCATATCACGATGACTCAAATTTTAATGTTTAAATCCCATAGCTCTGTATGGCATACGATAAAAAAAGTTATATATATAATAATATTAATTTAGGGCATAACTAACAATGTGAAATGTGATGGAACAAAAATGCTAATTACTTAATAGAAACTAAATTATTTATTTTTTATTTTAAATATTTAGACTGTTGGGTGCTTAGCATACTATTATATCATGTGTTTTTTGTGTTTAGTCTATACGTTATATATATAATTTATATATAATTTATTTTTAGATTATAACATCAAAGCAGCTGTTCCATTGTGCAGCATTGTAGTATCAGATGACAATAATAACATTGTAATAAAAAATATTATTATGAAAAAAAAAAATGATAGCAACCCCCTCCCCACACTGGTGGTGCCAGCAGATAGCGCTGCAACTGTTACCGAATTCACACATTCTCACATTAAACCAAAAAGTTATGGCTAATGAACATGTGGGTTATTAGCATACCTGGGAACTTTCCAAATGAGCTGACCCTGAGAGTCTACAAATCTTAACCCTTTTATAGCCCATCATGAAGATTCTATACAGTGACTCACCAATTGTGTTACCCAAATGACCCTAATACCGGTCCTCGTGAGAACCTTGACAAGTGATTATTTAAGGAGACACTTAACTGAGTCACCTACTTTCAAGCAGGGATATCAACCATAACATACTAATAGCAAACGCACCAATGAAGAGTCCTATGTATGATCACAGCAGTGTGAAATAGGAAGAAGTCGGCTCAAGACTATGAGAATCTGCTCCTTTAACTTGAGCTTTGGGGCAAAACTCCTGAGAGTTCCCCAGCATAAGATGAAGCAGAGCAATATGAAGTGCCTATGGGGATAAGTTTATCCCAAAAAAAAGCACAGAGTTGGCTCTGTAAAATGCATACATAAAGTGGGAAGCATATCTAACTTTCGGTATTATACATAATGCAGGGCCAACTCAACCGGCTTCACAGTTGAAACATGTGATGTAGGCCCTTCACATTATAACGGTGGTTTATTGAATAAGCTTAATATCTCAACAGAATGCTGCACCTTAAAAAATCCTACCACGACAAAACCCCATAACATTAACCCCAATGTTTTCATGCGCTGACGAGGTATCTTCAAAGGTAATGCCATACAAAATTAGAAAGCAGACTGATGATAGATTTAGAATAAATCCAGTAAACAGGATGAGGTGTTGCTGTTAATTCGCGAAGGTCAAACAAGAACTTCAAGTACACATCGAAGAAGGAAAACCATGGAAGAGAAAATAAAATAGGTCCAGAAACCAGATTATGGAATAATCATCACTTTGGTCAACAAGGTAAAAAGTCATCGTTGTGATCTCATGACACTGACAATGCTCTAGGAAATATCTGAATTTATAGAAAAAGCGCCGATCAATGCAAACTGATTGGCCATAGGTTTGACTTTGATGGGCAAACCTAAACCCATCATGACATCTTCAGTTACAAAGATGACTTCATAAGGATTATGGAATATCTATCTATGTATACTTTCCACCAATAACTCGTTTCTTTTCTTCTATAGTACTTTATCACATATTATTCTGCTGAAACACTCCGGATGGAATCCTCTGACGTTCTCATTGTATATAATCTGATGCTTTCAAAATGAACTCCTATACTAGGCTCAGAAGAAGCCAAGGCTGATTTGATCATGTTGGTTCCGAATACCTTCCACTGTCACAATTCTGTGAGAATATCCCTTCAATATAACAAAGTTATAGGATTGTTCTATAACACCTTATAATCCAGCAATTTAAGGAAGAAATACATAAGCGGCCAATTGCACCGGGGTATGATATGCCATTATGATGATTCAGACACTGCTAGAGGCCATCACTTATGGCTGTTACTGAAGCCACATTCAGTATAAACAGACAAGCAAGATAAACACCACAACTCTCTATTAATATATGAAGTATACAATCCAATAACATATTTAAATAAAGAATAAAACCAACAATATTCTTATAATGATAGATTATGAATTGCATTTTCTTACAGGTGCCTCCCAGTTTCATAAAGTGGAGCTAGATAATACAAATGGAAATCAAATCCCATTTCCAGATATGAATAAAAACATAATAAGTGTAGATAGATATTTCTTCAATTGTGAACCAAATGCCCCTTAGAAATATACCATGCCAGGTCAACCTTCCCTAATGGTCGCAGACCAAGAGTCAAGCCTTCCATTGTCCATTTCCTTCCTCTCATTCCAGCAAAGCCATATGCCTATCATGTAGAATTTCTTTCACTTCTCTATGCTGGCAGGTCATTCCATATATCCACCACCCTCCTAGTGAAGGAATACTTTCAAACACAAGACCCTATCCCTTTAAATTTCGATCAGGTTACATCTAGAAATCGATGACATATCCATCACACATAGCCTCACGGTCATGTAACTGCTAGGAGGGAGAACTGAAGTTTGCTCATATCTGGCACTCAAAGTGTTAAGCGGGCCTGCGTTATAAGATACGTAATCCGCCATCTGTGTTGCTTTTAAATAAAACGTACCCCTGTATTATCTTGTAACGTACGAACGTTGGAATAATAAGTGGGTGGTTTGGGCAATTGTATTGAAACTAAAGGTATCACTTCTAAATTAGCATCCAGAGCCATGATATCAGCTGCACCCATTACACATCGTGATACATTTGTCCTATTTTTGTCCAAGGTTTTTGTCACACTGACGTTCACATCTCAACAAAAGAGTGTGTGTGTGTGTGGGGGGGTTCTTAGTTTTTCTTTTTTTGCTGCGATTGGGAACTTATCGGCTTCGTGGTGGAAAGGTAAAGAGCTGACTTCTTCGCATGGGAGACGGGGTCAGGAGTAAAATATACTGAAGTAACTCGGCTGGACGTAATGCGATCGGTGAGAAGTACCCTGACCGCAGTCCGCACAAGTCACGCCAAAACAGGGTGCAGATCTCTAAATAGAGGAGGGTTTCCATGACAACAAATGACAATTCATCAACAAAGTGGACACTCAGCCTTTAAAAAACAGTTAAAAAAAGAGGAATTTCAGGACAAATATAAGGGGCCCCCAAACACAGAAAGGAAGTTGCAACATTGTTTCTGGGGCATTCAATGTAATTCATAATACACAGAAACACAGAACTTGACAACAGATCGGCCCCAATTCGGCCCAACGGGTAACCAATTTTTCCTGCTGTAAAGACTCAAATCTTAATCAGTTTGTGGGTCTCGTCTTAGATTCAGGAGACATATGCCTCTCCCATGCATGTTCAAGATCCCTTACTGTTTTAGACTTTTTCTGGCAGGCTGTTCCATGTATCTGAGACTCTTTCAGCAATATTTGAGTTATTCTTAAACATTTGAGTTTTGTACTTTAACACTCGCTTATCCAGTTTACCAATTATTCAGTTTATGAGAAAAGAGATATAATTGTAAGTGAACTTGACATTGGAATCGGTGGCACTCTTTAGTGTTTTACGGGCCTACAGATTAAAAGTATAGTCATAAACTTACATACACTTACTCTAACTTTAACACCCTCAGTCTAACTCACAGACATCTAACATGCATACACTCATGCTAACACACATTCACTCACACATACTCCCTACTCAGCTTGTGTAGAGCCTGTCTTTAGAGCAACCTGCACAAGGTATAAATATGTTATATACACATACTCTATTACATTACTAAATATTCAAATTTCAAAGTATTGATCGTCATAAACTACAAACAAGAGTATCTGACGTATTAATGACTTGCCATTGAAATCCTTGACATTGCATTAGGCGCTGAATTGATAATATACAAAAAAAACAGCAGGGGTCATTAGGGTAATGACAGTTTGAAAGCTTAAATTATGTATAATTTTTTACCCCCATGTTTTTTTTATATCATGCACCTTGCTTTTAATTGGAATCTCATGCTGAAATGGCTCCATGTACTACAATCGTGGCAGTAATTGAAATCATATTGAAGTTGACTGAATAAGTGACGTTCCCATCAAGGAATTGCGCGCTTTCCACTTGGGCATGTCACGTGTTGCCTACAGTCCACTGGGATATGGTCATCAAATGATATATTAATGACAATAATCTAAACTGTTAAAACTGCAACAATGTTTATAGCAGTAGATAAATATATCTATTAATTTAAAAAATAAAATTAATATTAGGTCTCAAAAAAAATAATGATACATTGTGAAATATTGACAAGATGGAAAATAGAGTCAAGAGGTCATTCTGATGTTAGTTAAAGAACGCATGCGTTGAAAACTCAATTAAATTCCTGTGCTGATGGAAGGTTATTGTTATGTGTTCTTTATATATATTTTTTTTTCCAGTGACCCCATGACCCCAGGATCATATATATATAGTATAATATATATATTATATTATATATATATATATATAATGATATTATTTCCTCCACCTAACGCCACCATTTCTATCCATATGCCAAATTTCTTATTTTAAATATATCTTTGGGATTAAAATTGAAAATCACTTGTAAGAAGTATAGTAGTACACTATGATTTGATGATATTGTCAAAGCCAGGGCCAAATGGGACCACAGGCAGGAATACCCGTTGGTGTCCCATCCTGAGACATTGAGATTGGTGCTTTTAAATAGGATTTGTATAGGTAGGTACTTATAGGGCTCCATATGTCCTAGTAAGGTGGCCCAGGGCTGCCATCACTGAACATGTCCATCTAGGATGAATACAGCACTGAACCTTGACCAGGACCAGACACCAGCCGAAGACACCCAGTACCAAGGCCAATGCCAATGCATGTGAATTAACCAATAGGTCATTTGGTTTTAAAGCTACCTGGTATCCAAAAACATTTCAGGTTATAACACAGCATGTTGTTATATTGTGTAAATATATATTTCTTATATCCTTTTCTTAATGTGTAAGCATTTTTGGGGGATTTTTATGATAGATAGGGACAGATAATGAGAGCAGCAAAACAGGACTAAAGAAAGTAGAATGTGCAAAAATGATTAAACAATGTTAACGTAAAATACTCTGTTTTCCAATTTGTCCTTTAAAGGATAGAATTTGAGCTTAACAGTAACACTCGAAACTGTTCCTCAACATACCAATGCTGTTATCTTGTGTTTCCCCATTTAGTCTTTGTTTCGATTATAGAAAACAAAAATTATGACATCACTGCTACCCTCCAATCATCTCACCACCCTGGTTCTTTTAAGGTTCCAAAGAGCTCTTTCCTGTTATATTATTAGTTTCTATGTCCCTAAATTGGCCTGGCCTCAACAACCCAGTCGCAATTTGTCAGGCTTCCTCAGCTTCAGGTACCTACTGATCCCATGAATAATTTTAATAGCTTTAATAAAGTACACATTTTTTTCCTGGCTATCATAGTATTAAACACCTCTGATTATCCACTGGGACAAAGATGAACAATCTCTGCATATATCTAATAGGCCAAAACCTTTCACATATGAGTTACCTATCCCTGGGTACCTTTTCTAGAGTCATCAGGGGATGTCTGGCACTGTTGACCTGGTGGTATGTAAAGCCAACTAGTAAAGTAACTAGCCCAAAAAACACATACAAACACTTGCACACAAACATACACATTAATGCACACTTACTTTCATGCACACACACTCTAACACCCACACACTCATGTGCGTAGAAACCGGGGGGAAGGGGGGGGACAGATCCCCCCAGTAATTCATGCGGGGGGGACCGATAATTGAAGATCCCCCAGGGCCGTAGGAAACCTCCCCCAATAGAAAGGCCACAGGAAGGAGAGAAGGAAGCGGTGCCGAGCGTCGTTTTTAGCAATGTGAGAAGGGACGGTAGGGGGGGTAGATAGTGTGTGAGAGGGCTTGGATAGTGTAAAAAGGGGGGAGGGGGTGTGAGAATGGGGAAAATGCTGCCCCCCCAGATTTTTAGGGGTTCCTAAACACTCACTATAATTGACAACACAGATTCACTCTAGCACAGAGACGCTCACTTACTCATCTACTTTCTACTGAGTGATAAGTCCTGGTCCGTTGCTGCTCTGAAACCAGTGAGTCAGTGAGCATGATCTCAAACCATATTGCACTATATATTTGTTTTTTTCATGTATATGGATCCTACATTATGAGAATGAAGGTGCCAAGTTTTAATCTTTTTTTGCACATTGGTGTAATAAGCGCTCAACCCTCTCGTTTATGTTTATTGCCCACTCACGCTAACAAACACAACTCTACTGAAGCCCTCGTAATTATAACTCCCCAATGGCCAGCCGGCCTGTAAGAAACATATTTATTTCCGCTCAAGGCAACATAATAGACCTGTCCACAAAGCTGGGAGGTATGATGGCTGGCAATGAACATTAAAGGTTTTCGACCGACGGAAAGCCCATGTTTGATTCTTGTAGGTGTCTCACTTTATGTGAGTTCATCAGTATCAGTTATTTTGCATAAATCCCAGTTGTGTCCTATTATCTATTCCTTCATACATTGCAACAACGTCCCTTAGATATTCCTGAACCTGCTATTGTCAAATAAAGCTCTTAGTGGTGATAAAATAAACTAACAGTTGTTTAAACCTTGAAGAACAACAATCAGGTTATGATTATTTGAATATGTCCACTATTGAATAATTGTGTCTCATTAGAGTCTTTGTTTTATTCTGTTAAAGGCATGAGATAAATACAATACTTTTTATGGTATTATTAAACTTTTTCAGGAATTACATTCTTCAGAAAAATAATTCATTTTATGCCCTTTAAGAGCCAATTATATCTACTGGTAACAGGAAATGTCATTTTACATACAATAAGCTTTAAACAAATAGATTAGACATTTTCTCTCAATGGTGATAAGGATTCAGCCAAATCAATATACTTTGCACCCAATAAATAAACTCAACATAATTAAATTTATAAAATCATTTTACCCCTTCCATCAACCTTTGTGCCATGTGCACTTTTCTGTTATTGTTGGAAGAATTATTATTATGGGTGCCTGGCCCAGACTGGCCATCTGGCCCAGTGGCCAACATTACTCCATACCCCTGTGGCAGATCAGGTGGATATGCCCGGCCACAGTAGCGTGTCATGTGGTTTCTCATATCCAGCCGCTGGCCACATTTATGTTATCGGTGGCCACCGGCCATAAAGTGCCAGTGCCGCCTCGCTGACATGAGGCGAGTATATCCCACGCAAGGAGATGTGTTTGGCCAAAGACATCTCCAATGCTGCAATTAGCTG
Organism: Spea multiplicata; assembly: GCA_009364415.1. NCBI lineage: Eukaryota > Metazoa > Chordata > Amphibia > Anura > Pelobatidae > Spea > Spea multiplicata. The sequence goes on from VKOC01000008.1 coordinate 22,432,211, forward strand.
GCAGGACAGGGGAAGGGACATATTCCATTATCACTTTAGCTCCAAATTATTGGGGGGGGGAATTAATTTAGAATGTAAATATTATAATAAATCCATTTGTTGGGGAAAAAAAAAACTACTTTATGATCTTAACCAATCATGGCTACAGCACCATTTTTAATGTTAGTTCCAACAACAACTGTTTTTGTGTGAACATTTGTTTTAAAATTGTATTCCTGTACTAACCTACCTACATTGAACAATATGTGTAAATGTGCACTCTTTAAGAATTAAAAACAAGAAATTAAAAAATTAAACAAAAATAAAAGACTGATTAAAAAATCGTATTGGACAAAATAAAATAAATGGAAAAAAAATAATTAAATAAAATAAATGAATAGTAGCAAAATTATAATTATAGTGGAAACCCATATTGTGTTTGTAAAACACACTCCTTTTTGATGTTGTGTCCCTCCTAAATAACATCAAGAAAGGTGTAAGAGTTTCCACTTATTTTTAAGAATGAAACATTGTATACCATTGGATTCTAGTAACAAGTTATACTTGTGGCAGATCTAGAAGACGGCAGCCCCCCCCCCCTCCTTCTTCGGTTTCTTGCATCATTCTTCAAGTAACAGCTGCTTGTATTAATAACATGAGGTTTATTTGAAGACTGGCAACCAAAAATCCCAGAAACTGTTAGTTGGAAGGCTGGTGGAATTTGTAGAACTCGCGAGAAGTAATTATGGAGCCGTTGTGTCGTTTTGGGTTTTTTCCTACCATATATGGAAAGCAGCAGCGAGCGCTGCACCGGAGCGATGCGGGGACCACGGGTATTGTCCAGGGTGCTGATGGTCATCTCGTCTTGAGAGGCAGCTTTTATTTAGGAATTGTTGATTGATTGATGGATCATCTGTAGTGTCCTGGTCATTAACCCTTTCGTTGCTCGGGTGTAGATCACTGGAATGGTGTCGATTGTTCTTTTTTTGGGGTGAGGGGGGGGGCAGGAAAGACAAAAGGAATGAAGGCACTGTGGTACCCCGTTTCTTACATGTCTTTCCTCCAAAATACACACACGATGCACATCTTTGGGGTTGGCTTGCTAGGACGGGTATGAATGAGTTACAGAGGCTGGGGAAGGGTGGGAATTAAGAGCAGAGATAGAGAGGAGGTGGCAGATGTCATAAGAGGGTCCACCCTTCTTTTCTTCTTGGCTATGAAGGCACCCCTATGTTTTACAAAGCACCCTGTTATTTGGCATGTTCTGCCTAGTGCTGATGCTCTCAGTCTCTCTTGTGCCGGTCTTCTTTCTCTGGCTCTCTGTGATACCCATACTGATGAGCTGTGGATGAAGAGGAGGGAGAGGGAGGGAGGGATGGTAGGAGTGGAGAGAGGGGGTGGCAGAGAGAGAGAGAGACACGCAGGCTTTGACGTTGCCCGGCTGCAGAGACCAAAGCTCCAACTCTCTCCATGTAGAGCACAACGTGACCACACACAGCTCTCTCCTTCCTGCTTTCTGGCTTCACACACATACACATACACACCATGCACACCCACACATACACACTTCTATGCACACAGGCACAAGACACAGGCTAGGCAGAGACACCGAGGCCAGTCAAGCTGTCTTCTCCATCCCACCCCTGCCACCACCCCTGAGCAATTGCGCCTGTGCCCTATGATTAGATCCACTGAGACAAGGGGCAGAAGAAGACATCCTCTCGCCTCAAGTCCATCCATCCTGAGCACAGTCTCTTCACCGGGAGAGAAGCAGAGCAAGACCCACGCAAGTCTAGTCTGTGGATTCCGTCATTGCATCCCTTAAACAAAATGACAAGAATATTAATATATACTGCATTCCCGACCCCCTCTTCCTGCAAGGTTTTAGCGCTGGTTTGATAGCTCGTTTTGCATCTCTTGCTGCTAGGATTGGTCTTCTGCTCTGGTTAGATTCATTCACATGGAGAGGTCTTCTTCTGCATAAGCCCTGGTGGTCATCGTGTTTCTGCTTCTCGTGGATATTTGCTTGGATCTGGTGATCAGGAGTGATCTCACACCATAATCTACTACTACTATTACACAGGTATATGATTACCTTATACACACACCATTAGACTAAAGCTTCAGCACAGACAACCCATGCTTTGCTCCAGCTACATGTCTTGAGGTTGGATTTTGCATTGCAATGGGAACTAATGGAATGGGAAAAGGCAGATCCGGTGGGATTTGGCTGGACTGCAATCCGGATTCTCTCTTAATTGTCCTCCAGGGATAATCTCCAGTTACTTTTTAAACCCTGCACACCAAGGAAGATCTTGTGTTTGACTAAGACAGCCAGAAGCAACAAACCATCTGACTCCCAGGGATTTCCCCCTTTCTTCAACACAGAGGAGGAAAAGATCATGTCTATCATTCCTTAGCTAAGAGCAATACTGTATTTTTTATATACATATACATAAATATATATATATATAAATATATATAATTCTAAATATATCTTCCTCTGTTGGGTCTACTGCGGGAAGTCAAGTGGTCACCAGAAAGTTGGAATCTACAATTGCATATAGAGGGTACTTTTGTTGGTTACTTGTGTTTGCAAGGTCCTGTTGTGTCCACTGGGGCTGGATATGTCCATGTTTGCATGAAGATGGATTTACATTTCTGCTTCTTGTGGCTTTTGTCACTTCTTCTGGATGGCATCTCAAGTCAAGGGGTCTATGGTGAGTCTTTCACTTACTGTACCCACCAATTCCATATCATTCTCCTATCCAATTGTAATGGCTATGACCTTGCGATCTTTAAGAAGCTATTATCAAACAGAAACCACTTCTTCTGTCTACTGGTTCCTTAATGGAAATAATGTGATACCATGGTGTTGAAGGGGGTTCCTCTTAAGAGCTATTGATATTGGCAACATTGTGACTGCAGAAATCTTTGGCAACTTGTGTGGTCTGTACTAACTAATTCACTGTTTTAGCCATCATTCCATTTTTAGGTATTTCACTGTTTTATGTATATTATGTACAATGGTTATCAGAAATATTGACATAGGAGTAATTAATCCCTCTATAGCCACAAATAATGCATTTACTAAACCACCCCGTATTATGGATTTAACATGCTCAATATAGAGGATATATAGGATTTATATATGTGATTTTTGTCATCATGGCTGGCCTCCTTAAAATTGAAGGAGACCTCAAAGCATCTATGTACTAAAGCTTAGGTAAGGGGGGCATCAGACGTAATGCAAAGCACAATCCTCCATGAAAAAATATGCATTTAATAATATAATTTAGTAGATTATTATACCATAGCAGGTTCCAGTTTGTGTCAAGCATTAAAATTTGAGGGTACTGGGAATCCACTACCCTAATTCCTATTAGTATGGCAATTAAATAAGGACATTGGAAATGCAGTTTTACAATCTGTACAAGTTAAACAACGGGCATTGCTCAGCTTCTCAGACAGATAAATAAGTTAAGAGTTGCATCCTTTCCTCTTGAATGCAGTGGCATTTCGAGAATGCATTCCAGCCTGCTGCATGGCTATTAACTGTAGTCTGTATTCCATGTGCAATGTGCCACCCTTCCCCCATTGATGTATATTCATGGTATACTGCATATGGATTATCCTTTGCTAATAATCAATGCATCGTTGGAAATGACCCATTACAATCAAGAAAGGGGGTTTTATTATGCATATTATGGTAAGGCACTGTAGTTGGAAAGGGTTAAAAGGTGCCTTCAGAAACCTAGAACCTGTCCTGTTTTTCTAGCTCTTTTTTTTCCCAGCAGGGTTGTAGAGGGATAGATATTAGCAAAGTGATTTAAAACAGTTTCAGATCCCCCCATTGCATGGTGCTGAGATGCAGAAATGGTAATCAGCTGATCATGGAATGAGCAGTAGAGGATGAAGAAGCTGGTGGGCGTGGTTAACATGTTGTCTGGCGTGGCTAGTCAATAGGGGGCGTGTCTGAGTCCCAACAGAGCCCTTACTGTTCTAGCGCTGCTCCTTCACACTGCACCCATTCTGTCTATTGCTGGAGATACAATGTATCAGATCCTTTTCATTCTGATACCTAAACATTCATTTACAGACCATGTACTGCAGAGAGAGAGATGCACAGAAATGATTCCATTTAATGGAATCCAACATGCAGGCACCTCCAAGCTTTCAGAGAGCCTATATATATATATATATATATA
>VKOC01000008.1:22442252-22474058 GCA_009364415.1 Spea multiplicata
GTTCTATATAGTTGTAACTCAATTAATTCAAATGTTGTGGGGGAAAATCCATTACTCTCCAAACTGCTGGATTTTATATTAAAGAAAATGACCTAGAATTATCACATATTATCAGAAGCAGTTGTCGTTCGTATCTGCAAAGTAGAGGTATCAAAAAGTATTCAGCAGCGGCTTTTCCTTTCCATGCCTTGAAAGTAGATGAGATTCTGAACACCGTATTGACTGCGAGGTTTGAACTAAGCATCGTAATACGTATACACCACTTTAACAGCAAGCTGATTATTTGCCAGCCATCGGAAGAATAGCTTTTTTTTTGTTATCGCCTTCTATTTTTATTTTTCAGGTTTCATAATTCATGGGTCAGAACCCAACATTGATCAACAGTGTAAGAAAAGGAATCAATTTAGTTGTTCCTTGCAAACACAGCACTGTCCTCATGGTGAGCACCGGTGAAAAATCTATCCGTCTTTTAACTTAAAATTACCTACATGGTAAATGAAACGACATCTGTGTATTTTCACAGTATCTACACAGCTACATTGTTATAGCATGATTAGAAATACCGAGGATAGATAGATAGATAGATAGATAGATGGATGGATGGATGGATGGATGGATTTGGATGGATGGATGGATGGATGGATGATGGATGAATGGATTGGATGGTGGGATGGATGGGTGGGTGGATGGATGAATGGATGGATGGATGGATGGATAGATATAGTAGATAGATATTCCAAACTGTATCCCCAAAAAACACACCCTAAGAAACAATGGGGGTAGTCACGGCCATCATTAACGATAACTGGAACCTGGGCAAGCCTCTCCTAACGGGATTTTCTAGTAGGCTTTCCATCAAAATAGTTGCCTTAGAAATCCCAGAGAGATATAGAAATGATCCAGCCATGGTACAAATACTGTCTAAATGTATTCATTTGGCTTTATGTAGAATCTGAATAAAAATACTCATGCTACGTGAGCATAAAAACATGTGTGATACACATAACGCCATCAGGCGACTCCTGACCTTAAAGTGCCAGGGGCCACCTTGTCATCGTTAGTCCAATCCTGATCTGTAGACTACAGAAAGCCAAAAACCGAATCTGTGGAGACAATGTCTTAATAACAGTCTCCATATAACATGTTAAATTGTCAATCCTGCTACCTGCCATGTACTCTTCTTTTTCTCAACAGAAATTAGACATTTTAAACAAAATCTATGCTCTATGAAAGCAATGGAGACATTCCAAATGTTACCAAGTTGTTTTTTTTTCCTTAATGCAATTTACTTTAAAGTTTTAGAATTGGAATCGACATACATTTTGCAGGACTAGAATGATTCATTTGAGAAATAAATCAATATGCCGCTTGGTAATCATTATACGTCCAACACAAATCAGGGCCGGTGTTGAGGTATCACAAGTAATGTATTTTTATAATTGATGTCCAACAAGTATAATAAATCAAGGGGAAATACACAGCGAACTTTATGGCTCTTGCAAAATTTCAGGTATGCGCAGTTGTTTTTCTATTGGACACCCAAAGCCAAATATTAGAATCCAACATTATTTAAGTGAAAAAAATGGTAGAATGTTACAAGCAGTCGTTCTGGTTCCATCTTCCAAGACAAGCTCTTCGCGCAGAGGAGGTTCATTGGGGTTGGTCTTTCATAATGTGTAGCTGAAACACGTCTCTCCTGCAAATTCTTCTACCAACCCTCCGTTTAGTGAATAATCCAATAATCCCCATAGTGGATGTAGCCAGGAGGGTTTGCAGGAGAGTTGGGGTTTCAACCCACAAATTCACTATGCATAATGCGACCTGGTAAGTTACTCCAACAGGAGAACATTTTATGCATACCGGAGAACTTTTAGACTCTGGCTTCCTGGAGCCCCCTCTGGTGGGATGCGGACAGGACTACCCGCTGATGCCAGTGGGTGGTCCTGCTGACGTTGCGGATGGTCCCACTGATGTCTGTGGGTGTTCCAGCTGACATCATGGGCAGTCCCACTGACGTTGTACGACCCCCCCCCATTAAAGGGGGAAATGGGTGGGGGGTGGAGCGTGTCAGGACCCCGCTCACGCTTCTCCCAAAGTCTCTAGGCAAAACCCAGAGCATTCCCAGGTATGATTTTTATGACTTTTATCATTAAAGCCCACTAATTTATTCATGCATCATACAGGGCCAGCCATTTCTTCTTGAATAAGTCACTGGAATTGAACACAAGAATTGATTTAAAATATACACGAACTGAAAATGTAACGCATTCAGCGTGAGATGAATTTTAATTCGATGGAGGAGAAGTTGGGTTTAGAAAACAAAATAAATAAATAAAATATTTAAAAAAAATAAAGAATTTAAAAAATGAATGAAACTTGTGGTCCTTAGCACCCCCAAATGATAGTTGCCTGCTTTTTTAAACTCTTATACACACTATGCATTTAGAATTATTATAAAGTTGTTTTTACCGGTGAACTTTAATCTAAAATTCGGAAACTGAAATTTTAATGCGGGGACACAGCACACCCAAAACAGATTATGTTCCCTTGGTAAATGAGTATCGGGTATTGTGAATGCTTTTTTTTTTTTTACTTGTTTATATGTGGAGTGCATTCTTTTGTCAGTTTAACCACTATTCCACTAATCAATGCCAGAAATTGTTGATAAATGTGCAATCATGCGCACCTCCAAGACTTAAGTGGATTGGACAGCTTTCTGGTTAAAAATGCCTAAAGGATTGAACATGTGCTATTTGTGCAGAAGATCCGTGCTGTGCCAAAATATATCAGTCCGGAGGCTTCCGACACCTAGAAAGACGAGTATTTTTAAAAATTGTCTGAGCTTTTAAAATATCCAAGTAATTCCAAATTAAAAAAAAAAATCCACTGGACTTTATTATATAATATCTATTATACGATAGTTTCAGCCAGAGCTGAAGTCATATCTGCCACTGCTAAAGTAATAATGGGTACACATTACTGATACTTTGTAACATTTTCTATATTCCACTTTTAAATTTTGAAATCTGATTAAATATTTATTTCCATACATTTTTTGATAGGATAGGATGTGTGCAGGGTAACAGCAGAAATAATTTAAAAAAAAAACAAAAACCCTTGATAAAGTCTTCATTATCAGGAATGATCAGTTTTTGACCCTCGCTATCATGAGCCATTGGCGCAACATGTATAGTATTTCTCATTTGATATGAGTATTAGACTCGTGCATTCGGATTCGAACGCATTGCAAATTTACAGAATTTTGGTAAATTTGACGATTCGTACGGAGCCCCGAAAATGAGGGCAGATCCCTCATGAATTGGCCGAAAACAAAGCAAAAAGCTCAGGGTCCACATTCACTCACACTCTCTCACGCTCTCTCTCAAACTCTCATTCATTCGAAAACAAATGGGCCAAAAAAGAACTAAAAATTTGTCCGAATCGTTTTTGGCCCATTTGCACTTCTAGTGAGTATTTAAGTTTAACTTTCACATATGTACGTATGTAAAAACTCCGACTCTTGCACATATGTTAATATCTATATGCGTACGCACTAAAAACACCATATACGCGCAAGGAAAACAAGGAAATATATTAAGGTCACATTCATTCGGCTCATCCTGCTAACTGCTGCTGACAGTCACCAAATTGCAAAGTACATAGAAATTGGCTGCCGATAAGAACCAATTGGCCGCCCCATCCTGCCCCTTTCTTTTCTCATTTAATACTTCAGATGCTATTTGATTCTTGGCATGTGCAATATTCAGGTGGCTCTATATCACTCGGAAAGGGTTTTTCATATTCCTTACAGGAGTCAGTGCCAACTCCGCTAACAGTCTTTTCCATGGATTCCCCAACCATGTAATCATTATTCCTCATAATTTCACATGGCCGGCTGTATATGAAGTCATGTTCCCATGTTGCAAGTGATTTCTGGTTCTGCAATGTAGAAACGTCACAAGACTTTATGCTAATAGCTAAAACACAAATAAACCTGGTTGAACACCATAACAACCCAGACACTACCCATTACACGGACAACAAAGCTCCACCATATTCTGTATCTCTATAACAATTACTTAAAAATACAGAGTCAGAGGCTTATTTACCTTTGGCGCTGCCCAAAGCTTAAAGGCTTGCAGTCTATGGAGGCTGTGTTGGGTTGACACAGCCTTCATGGTGGAAATGGGCCGGTTGGGGAGATCAGAGATCTTCTTTGTCACCAGCTCATTGAGCAGCGGCACAGCAGAGGAGAAGACATCATGAATGGCCATCCCCAGTGTCCTTTAGCTGCAGAGCTTGCTTGGCCCTGTATAATGTTTAATTATTTCAAGGACATTTTCTTTGTCTACTTAACCATTAAACCATGTACCATGCATGGCCAACTCAGCCGTTTAAACTTAACCAGTGTTGGGCCTTCAAAAGAGTGAAGCAAGGGAGTTAAAACCACAAACTCTGTGGGGCTTATCCACTAAAAGGAGAGTTGCTGTTTTAACTCCCTTACCTCACTACCCATTGTAAGGGGCTACAAGGAACCTGAATGCCCAATATGACTTAACCCCTTCCCTGGATCTCTTGCCCTAGGTCTAGGTCAAAATACACCACTGGTGCACATAGGACATAATAGGATTTTAGGTCCGTGTGTCCCTTTCTAAGACTTTGGGACCCCATAGGAAATGTATGGTCTGCTCCCCCTTTATTAAGGAACTAAGGAATGTCAAATTCTGATTCAAAAGTTTCCTTCCCTACAACTTCTTTTGCTAAATATCATAATAGCGTATGAACTAATTTAATATAAATTAATTGCATGAGTATTATCCTATTTTTTTCAAAGCTTGTATTAAATTCCCTGTGAAATTTATGCATACATTGGTATGTAAATCATCGCTATTGTATTCAAATCTGACATTTTTCATTTAGGTAATGTTATGGTTCGCAGCCAGAGTATCAAGAGTTACCGATTTGACGAGTTTGGTTCACTGATTCTAATCAACAGATCAGGCAATTCCATCAACCCATTCCCTCCTCCAATGTAATTGCACCAAATATCATCTTATCTCTGGATACATTTGTTACTAATTTTTTACGAGATTGGTTTGATAAAAATAATTCTAAAAATATATGAAAACATATATATATTCAAAAAATATATATATTGTTTATTAGGTGAGCGGAAACCTATCGATGTTAAAGAAAATGTATGGGTTGCTTGACTTGCTCGTTTCATGGAAAGTTGCTTGCACAGCAAAAAAGTAGGTGGTTATTTTTGTTGCAATTCAGGAAGCAGGAGATAGAAGAACTCATTAAGATCTGGACTTCACATAAGATAAGAAACCGAGACTCTTTCGACCATCTAGTCTGCCTCTTTTTTCCTAAGACGTCCTCTAAGGAATGATTGAGACTCAAACCTTAATCACTAATTTGCGTCATCTTGGATGGCGGTTATCAAAGGTCGAGTGAACCTGTTGAGAACCACACTCCTAACCTCTCATTTCCCATTACATAGATCGGTAAGTTCTTTACTCGGAACTTGCCTGTTTATTCCAGGACTGACCTGCTGAAACCCAGACCACCAACAACCCTCGACCTAGGAGGGTCCTGTTTTGGGGTTTCTTCTCTACCAACAGATCGGGTTTTTTTAGAATGGCACCTTGTCAAAAATGTTTGGGAATGTAGCGAAACTGTTCGAGGAGTACTTTTGGACCGGGGCCAGTATACTAGCTAGGTATGGAATGATTCATTTAGAAGGAAGTTGTCTTGCAAAAGTAAACTAAAGTAATGCTAACCAAAACTTTTCATCGCTGTCTTACGTTTTATATGTAACTCCTCCGAGATAAACGTTACATTTGAGCTGAGCCTTTAAAAGAAATTGTCTTCTGCGCGATTTGGAGTCACTTATAATAAAGCACGGTGCATGCAAAGGTCAACGAAGCAGAGGAACAGCCTTGTTTTGGCAGCTTGGCCGTGGAAGTAAACTCGCCCCAAGGACCAAGCGGACCAGTTATCATGGAGCGACATATAATCATTAGACAAACTCTGATTAGTCTTGCTTTCCAAACTCCTGTTTGGTGGAGCTTCTTCTTCTAAGAACATCAATAACCCGATAGAAGGCACCCAGCCTGCGTGTCAGAATAATTCCTAATGTCGTTCTTTCGACATTATCATGGAATCGTAGAAACACTCATAACTGTGGTATAAAATGATTCTAATCAAGAAGAGGGGTCACCACCCCACCCCATTTGTGGTATAAAGCCTTCTGCTTCCAACATGGTCAAACTCTCAGATAAGGATGAATGAAGTTGGAATTGCTTATCACCTCTGTCTCTCTTGCAAATAAATGGCAAGAACTATTACATTCCACACGCTATAATATACAAGTATATTCAACAAAATAACCATTGGGAATGCATTATTCCACTCGGCAAGAGTTATTTTTTGGGTCGTCTAACCCTGACCGCAATTTCACAACACAGGGCAAGCACCGACTTAAACAACAAGGTCTATCCCTTCATTCCCTGTGTGTTCTGCTTCAGTTTATGTAGATGGTGAAACCGTAGAACCCTCTAATGACACGAGAACGTATCAGCGCATAGAGAAATGTCACCGGCTTTATTGCAATCCTGTTTATTGGGATGATAACTGTAATTATTTTACACAATGCCATGTATAGTCCTTTGGGGCAAAGCTAATATGATTTTGTAAATCTATGTATAACCTCTATTTAAATTATGATATTGATCCAATGAGATGTAATATTACCTGCGGTTATTATAGCGCCGGGGTCATGTGTAAGTTATTGCTTAGTTGTTCTGCAGCGCCTTATTGACAAAAGCTGACACTCTTTTAATGCTGTTGGTATGATTACTGACAGTATACACACTGGGCGATGCACGGAAACAACTAAGTATATATAAATAAAAAAAACTGGGGCTAAGCTGTGAAAAATGGATGCAGCAACCAGTCTAATGTATCAAACATTTTCACCACTAGGGGCCCTCACAGGTTCTTTGGGCATGTGGATCCTTTGATGCTGGAGCTAAAGACACCTGATTTCACAGAATGACATCATCAGAGACATAGGGATTCATATGCATGACTGGGTCATAACATGATATGTAATGGCAGATCAGACCCGACCGCCCCATCTAGTCCACCCACTTTTCCTGCTGTAACGACTCAAACCTTAATCAGTCGTTGGTTTCGTCTTCATTCAGGAGCCATATGCCCATCCCATGCATGTTTGAATTCCCTCACTGTATTATCCTCTACCACTTTTTGCTGGGAGGCTGTTCAACTTATCTACCACTACTGGATGAGTAGTAGACACCCCTCAGCACAACTTGTAGTGAGACATTTTGTGTTATGGCAATATATATACATTAGCACAGGGCTGTTATTTTGTTGTGTAGGGTCTAACTTGTTATCCTGGATATTATCCTGGCCGCTGGCGGAATATGCACAGCCACATGTTATATTTGTATACAATGTGCTGCTGATGTGGCAGTATCAGTAACTAGAAACCCTATTGGTCACCCACAGGTGGCCAGTCGGAGTCCATTATAGAGACTCCAACATATCCTAAGCTTTTTAACCAACAGGAGCATGGGAAACAGATGATGTCATATACAAACAACAAATAAATATTTAGTGAAAGGGTAATGGGTTATGGGACAATGTTTTAATTCCATCTCTGCAGGTAAATGTTTACCGATTCTCTTTAATGTATAGTAAAATACATGGCTAGCACTGGTTTCCTTTATGTATTTATTTATAAAAATATATATTTTTAACATTCTTTTGGATTCTATTTGTATTTTATATACCGGCGTTCACTGCTGGCTTTGTTTGTTGACACATACAGATCTAATTCCAAGTGAATTACGAGATACATGGAGGAATGTTTCTGCCTGTAACTAAATACTAAGTGCCAGATTGGCAATTACCGATCTCCCTTCATGTTTAAAACAGTGTAAATATATTCTTTCTCCTCTCCCAGCTGTTTGCTTATACACTATTAATCCCACCGGTAACCCCTGAACATGTTTGAAGTGAAATATACAGTGTGCCATTCAGAAAAATATCCATTCTATTGGCAGAGAACATGAAATGCATATAAAAAGATTATTATTAATGGTATTATGAATACGGTAATAATAATAATAATTTCTAATAGTGAGGATGAAAAAAATCTATATGTAGCTAGATATTACATATCCATGATGATGATGATGACGAGGATGAGAGGGAGAGAGAATTTTTTTACATTTTTTAAAGGGGTTAAAAGTTTTCCCATTGTGGGGGAAAAAGTTTCCAATAATCAATTGTCTATGATCAATTAGTTTATTGATCCCCCTGTGGAATATCTCATTGTGGCTGGCCAGTATGAGGTGCATTTTACTGTCTAGTGATGAAGCTATTAAAAACCAGACACACTGGGGAAAAAAAAAGAAATCCATGGCCATCTGCCACTGACTTTTGATGACCTAGATTTAGTGTGTAGAATGATTCGCAATCATCCCACACGTATTAGTTGCAAAATATATATATATATTTAATACAGCACATTTTCCTCTGTCACTAGTTTATATCCGCATACATTCTTGTACAATTGGTTTTTTTAATCCTTTTGTTAATCAGTATTCATTAACACTAAACAGCAGCCCAGTTGTTACATCCCTAAAACTGATATATATATGGCTCTCTGAAAGCTTGGAGGTGCCTGCATGTTGGATTCCATTAAATGGAATCATTTCTGTGCATCTCTCTCTCTGCAGTACATGGTCTGTAAATGAATGTTTAGGTATCAGAATGAAAAGGATCTGATACATTGTATCTCCAGCAATAGACAGAATGGGTGCAGTGTGAAGGAGCAGCGCTAGAACAGTAAGGGCTCTGTTGGGACTCAGACACGCCCCCTATTGACTAGCCACGCCAGACAACATGTTAACCACGCCCACCAGCTTCTTCATCCTCTACTGCTCATTCCATGATCAGCTGATTACCATTTCTGCATCTCAGCACCATGCAATGGGGGGATCTGAAACTGTTTTAAATCACTTTGCTAATATCTATCCCTCTACAACCCTGCTGGGAAAAAAAAGAGCTAGAAAAACAGGACAGGTTCTAGGTTTCTGAAGGCACCTTTTAACCCTTTCCAACTACAGTGCCTTACCATAATATGCATAATAAAACCCCCTTTCTTGATTGTAATGGGTCATTTCCAACGATGCATTGATTATTAGCAAAGGATAATCCATATGCAGTATACCATGAATATACATCAATGGGGGAAGGGTGGCACATTGCACATGGAATACAGACTACAGTTAATAGCCATGCAGCAGGCTGGAATGCATTCTCGAAATGCCACTGCATTCAAGAGGAAAGGATGCAACTCTTAACTTATTTATCTGTCTGAGAAGCTGAGCAATGCCCGTTGTTTAACTTGTACAGATTGTAAAACTGCATTTCCAATGTCCTTATTTAATTGCCATACTAATAGGAATTAGGGTAGTGGATTCCCAGTACCCTCAAATTTTAATGCTTGACACAAACTGGAACCTGCTATGGTATAATAATCTACTAAATTATATTATTAAATGCATATTTTTTCATGGAGGATTGTGCTTTGCATTACGTCTGATGCCCCCCTTACCTAAGCTTTAGTACATAGATGCTTTGAGGTCTCCTTCAATTTTAAGGAGGCCAGCCATGATGACAAAAATCACATATATAAATCCTATATATCCTCTATATTGAGCATGTTAAATCCATAATACGGGGTGGTTTAGTAAATGCATTATTTGTGGCTATAGAGGGATTAATTACTCCTATGTCAATATTTCTGATAACCATTGTACATAATATACATAAAACAGTGAAATACCTAAAAATGGAATGATGGCTAAAACAGTGAATTAGTTAGTACAGACCACACAAGTTGCCAAAGATTTCTGCAGTCACAATGTTGCCAATATCAATAGCTCTTAAGAGGAACCCCCTTCAACACCATGGTATCACATTATTTCCATTAAGGAACCAGTAGACAGAAGAAGTGGTTTCTGTTTGATAATAGCTTCTTAAAGATCGCAAGGTCATAGCCATTACAATTGGATAGGAGAATGATATGGAATTGGTGGGTACAGTAAGTGAAAGACTCACCATAGACCCCTTGACTTGAGATGCCATCCAGAAGAAGTGACAAAAGCCACAAGAAGCAGAAATGTAAATCCATCTTCATGCAAACATGGACATATCCAGCCCCAGTGGACACAACAGGACCTTGCAAACACAAGTAACCAACAAAAGTACCCTCTATATGCAATTGTAGATTCCAACTTTCTGGTGACCACTTGACTTCCCGCAGTAGACCCAACAGAGGAAGATATATTTAGAATTATATATATTTATATATATATATATTTATGTATATGTATATAAAAAATACAGTATTGCTCTTAGCTAAGGAATGATAGACATGATCTTTTCCTCCTCTGTGTTGAAGAAAGGGGGAAATCCCTGGGAGTCAGATGGTTTGTTGCTTCTGGCTGTCTTAGTCAAACACAAGATCTTCCTTGGTGTGCAGGGTTTAAAAAGTAACTGGAGATTATCCCTGGAGGACAATTAAGAGAGAATCCGGATTGCAGTCCAGCCAAATCCCACCGGATCTGCCTTTTCCCATTCCATTAGTTCCCATTGCAATGCAAAATCCAACCTCAAGACATGTAGCTGGAGCAAAGCATGGGTTGTCTGTGCTGAAGCTTTAGTCTAATGGTGTGTGTATAAGGTAATCATATACCTGTGTAATAGTAGTAGTAGATTATGGTGTGAGATCACTCCTGATCACCAGATCCAAGCAAATATCCACGAGAAGCAGAAACACGATGACCACCAGGGCTTATGCAGAAGAAGACCTCTCCATGTGAATGAATCTAACCAGAGCAGAAGACCAATCCTAGCAGCAAGAGATGCAAAACGAGCTATCAAACCAGCGCTAAAACCTTGCAGGAAGAGGGGGTCGGGAATGCAGTATATATTAATATTCTTGTCATTTTGTTTAAGGGATGCAATGACGGAATCCACAGACTAGACTTGCGTGGGTCTTGCTCTGCTTCTCTCCCGGTGAAGAGACTGTGCTCAGGATGGATGGACTTGAGGCGAGAGGATGTCTTCTTCTGCCCCTTGCCTCAGTGGATCTAATCATAGGGCACAGGCGCAATTGCTCAGGGGTGGTGGCAGGGGTGGGATGGAGAAGACAGCTTGACTGGCCTCGGTGTCTCTGCCTAGCCTGTGTCTTGTGCCTGTGTGCATAGAAGTGTGTATGTGTGGGTGTGCATGGTGTGTATGTGTATGTGTGTGAAGCCAGAAAGCAGGAAGGAGAGAGCTGTGTGTGGTCACGTTGTGCTCTACATGGAGAGAGTTGGAGCTTTGGTCTCTGCAGCCGGGCAACGTCAAAGCCTGCGTGTCTCTCTCTCTCTCTGCCACCCCCTCTCTCCACTCCTACCATCCCTCCCTCCCTCTCCCTACTCTTCATCCACAGCTCATCAGTATGGGTATCACAGAGAGCCAGAGAAAGAAGACCGGCACAAGAGAGACTGAGAGCATCAGCACTAGGCAGAACATGCCAGATAACAGGGTGCTTTGTAAAACATAGGGGCGCCTTCATAGCCAAGAAGAAAAGAAGGGTGGACCTCTTATGACATCTGCCACCTCCTCTCTATCTCTGCTCTTAATTCCCACCCTTCCCCAGCCTCTGTAACTCATTCATACCCGTCCTAGCAAGCAAACCCCAAAGATGTGCATCGTGTGTGTATTTTGGAGGAAAGACATGTAAGAAACGGGGTACCACAGTGCCTTCATTCCTTTGTCTTCTTTCCTGCCCCCCCCCTCACCCCAAAAAAAGAACAATCGACACCATTCCAGTGATCTACACCCGAGCAACGAAAGGGTTAATGACCAGGACACTACAGATGATCCATCAATCAATCAACAATTCATAAATAAAAGCTGCCTCTCAAGACGAGATGACCATCAGCACCCTGGACAATACCCGTGGCCCCCGCATCGCCCCGGTGCAGCGCTCGCTGCTGCTTTCCATATATGGTATGAAAAAACCCAAAATGACACAACGGCTCCATAATTACTTCTCGCGAGTTCTACAAATTCCACCAGCCTTCCAACTAACAGTTTCTGGGATTTTTGGTTGCCAGTCTTCAAATAAACCTCATGTTATTAATACAAGCAGCTGTTACTTGAAGAATGATGCAAGAAACCGAAGAAGGAGGGGGGGGGCTGCGTCTTCTAGATCTGCCACAAGTATAACTTGTTACTAGAATCCAATGGTATACAATGTTTCATTCTTAAAAATAAGTGGAAACTCTTACACCTTTCTTGATGTTATTTAGGAGGGACACAACATCAAAAAGGAGTGTGTTTTACAAACACAATATGGGTTTCCACTATAATTATAATTTTGCTACTATTCATTTATTTTATTTAATTATTTTTTTTCCATTTATTTTATTTTGTCCAATACGATTTTTTAATCAGTCTTTTATTTTTGTTTAATTTTTTAATTTCTTGTTTTTAATTCTTAAAGAGTGCACATTTACACATATTGTTCAATGTAGGTAGGTTAGTACAGGAATACAATTTAAACAAATCCTATTAGGTTGGAACTAACAATATGGTGCGTAGGCTCATGTATTTGGTTAACGAATCATAAAGTAGTTTTTTTTTTCCCCAACAAATGGATTTATTATAATATTTACATTCTAAATTAATTCCCCCCCCCAATAATTTGGAGCTAAAGTGATAATGGAATATGTCCCTTCCCCTGTCCTGCCAGCTAATTGCAGCATTGGAGATGTCTTTGGCCAAACACATCTCCTTGCGTGGGATATACTCGCCTCATGTCAGCGAGGCGGCACTGGCACTTTATGGCCGGTGGCCACCGATAACATAAATGTGGCCAGCGGCTGGATATGAGAAACCACATGACACGCTACTGTGGCCGGGCATATCCACCTGATCTGCCACAGGGGTATGGAGTAATGTTGGCCACTGGGCCAGATGGCCAGTCTGGGCCAGGCACCCATAATAATAATTCTTCCAACAATAACAGAAAAGTGCACATGGCACAAAGGTTGATGGAAGGGGTAAAATGATTTTATAAATTTAATTATGTTGAGTTTATTTATTGGGTGCAAAGTATATTGATTTGGCTGAATCCTTATCACCATTGAGAGAAAATGTCTAATCTATTTGTTTAAAGCTTATTGTATGTAAAATGACATTTCCTGTTACCAGTAGATATAATTGGCTCTTAAAGGGCATAAAATGAATTATTTTTCTGAAGAATGTAATTCCTGAAAAAGTTTAATAATACCATAAAAAGTATTGTATTTATCTCATGCCTTTAACAGAATAAAACAAAGACTCTAATGAGACACAATTATTCAATAGTGGACATATTCAAATAATCATAACCTGATTGTTGTTCTTCAAGGTTTAAACAACTGTTAGTTTATTTTATCACCGCTAAGAGCTTTACTTGACAATAGCAGGTTCAGGAATAACTAAGGGACGTTGTTGCAATGTACGACGGAATAGACAATAGGACACAACTGGGATTTATGCAAAATAACTGATAAACACATAAAGTGAGACACCTACAAGAATCGCTGTCTTTGCCCATACACATGAGCTTTCCGTCGGTCGAAAACCAAAGTATGGCTAAAAAGGACAGTTCCATAAAAAAATGCCTTTGCCTCCTTAATGTCATTTTATAATATATATATATATATATAATATATATATATATATTATATATATATATATATATATATAGTTGTTTTTTCTACTTTGTCCCTGCCCATTGAATAATAAAATTTCTATCTTTAATGTTCATTGCCAGCCATCATACCTCCCAGCTTTGTGGACAGGTCTATTATGTTGCCTTGAGCGGAAATAAGTATGTTTCTTACAGGCCGGCTGGCCATTGGGGAGTTATAATTATAATTATGAGGGCTCCAGTAGAGTTGTGTTTGTTAGCATGAGTGGGCAATAAACATAAACAAGTGGGTTGAGCGCTTATTACACCAATGTGCAAAAAAGATTAAAACTTGGCACCTTCATTCTCATAATGTAGGATCCATATACATGAAAAAAATATATAGTGTAATATGGTTTGAGATCATGCTCACTGACTCACTGGTTTCAGAGCAGCAACGGACCAGGACTTATCACTCAGTAGAAAGTAGGAGATGAGTAAGTGAGCGTCTCTGTGCTAGAGTGAATCTGTGTTGTCAATTATAGTGAGTATTTAGGAAACCCTAAAAATCTGGGGGGGGACAGCATTTTCCCCCATCAGATCCCCACTTTCTCCCAATCTCACACCCCCTCTCCTCCCTTCTTACACTATCCAAGCCCTCTCAAACACTATCTACCCCCTCCCTACCATCCCTTCTCACACTATCTACCCCCCTTACCTCAACAACTATCACCCCCCTTCTACACTATCTGGCCCACTCCCTAAACCCCTTCTCACTAGCTATCCACTCTCTACCCCCCCTTCTCACTAGCTACCCACTCTCTACCCCCCCTTCTCACTACCTACCCCCCTTTGTAGTTCACTTACCCCGCAGTCCTGTGGTGGGAGCGCAAGGCCTCTCTCTCGGTGCTCTGCCGCAATACGCGCGGCTTCACTGCTGAGCACCGGCATATGACGTTCAGCGTGAAGCGCCGGCACTGAGACAGACGCCTCACGCTCCCGCCACTGCAGTCGGGGCAGTGTTGAGGCGGGTGGTGGCAGGGAGCAGAGGAGACAGAAGGACGCCGAGCGGTTGCTAAAAACGACCGCTTGGCCCCCCTCTCTCTCCTCCTGTGGCGTTTCTATTGGGGGGGTTCCTACGGATTTCTTAATTATCGTCTCCCTGCATGAGTTACTGGGGGGGATCTGTCAACCCCGCCCCCCCCCGCTTCCTATGCCCATGAGTGTGTGGGTGTTAGAGTGTGTGTGCATGAAAGTAACTGAGCATTAGTGTATGTTTGTGTTTGTGTGCAAGTGTTTGTATGTGTTTTTTTGTGCTAGTTACTTTACTGGTTGGCTTTACATACCACCAGGTCAACAGTGCCAGACATCCCCTGATGATTCTAGAAAAGGTACCCAGGGATAGGTAACTCATATGTAAAATGATTGTGGACCAATCAGATATATGCAGAGATTGTTCATCTTTGTCCCAGTGGATAATCAGAGGTGTTTAATACTATGATAGCCAGGAAAAAAATGTGTACTTTATTAAAGCTATTAAAATTATTCATGGGATCTGTAGGTACCTGAAGCTGAGGAAGCCTGACAAATTGCAGCTGGGGTGTGGAGGCCAGACCAATTTAGGGACATAGAAACTAATAATATAACAGGAAAGAGCTCTTTGGAACCTTAAAAGAACAAGGGTGGTGAGATGATTGGAGGGTAGCAGCGTTGTCATAATTTTTGTTTTCTATAATCGAAACAAAGACTAAATGGGGAAACACAAGATAACAGCATTGGTATGTTGAGGAACAGTTTTGAGTGTTACTGTCAAGCTCAAATTCTATCCTTTAAAGGACAAATTGGAAAACAGAGTATTTTACGTTAACAGTGTTTAATCATTTTTCCACATTCTACTTTCTTTAGTCCTGTTTTGCTACTCACATTTCAGCAGTTGTTTTGATTATATTTTTGCTCTCATTATCTGTCCCTATCATAAAAATCCCCCCAAAATGCTTACACATTAAGAAAATGATATAAGAAATATATATTCACACACTATAACAACATGCTGTGTTATAACCTGAAATGTTTTTGGATACCAGGTAGCTTTAAAACCAAATGACCTATTGGTTAATTCACATGCATTGGCATTGGCCTTGGTACTGGGTGTCCTCCGCTGGTGTCTGGTCCTGGTCAAGGTTCAGTGCTGTATTCATCCTAGAGGGACATGTTCAGTGATGGCAGCCCTGGGCCACCTTACTAGGACATATGGAGCCCTATAAGTACCTACCCATACAAATCGTATTTAAAAGCACCAATCTCAATGTCTCAGGATGGGACACCAACGGGTATTCCTGCCTGTGGTCCCATTTGGCCCTGGCTTTGACAATATCATCACATCATAGTGTACTACTATACTTCTTACAAGTGGAATTTCAATTTTAATAGTTATTTTTTCATTGATTTCCCAAAGATATATTTAAAATTTGGCATATGGATATGGATAGAAATGGTGGTGTTAGGTGGAGGAAATAATATAATTATATATATTATATATATATATATATGATCCTGGGGTCATGGGGTCACTGGAAAAAAAAATATATATAAAGAACACATAACAATAACCTTCCATCAGCACAGGAATTTAATTGAGTTTTCAACGCATGCGTTCTTTAACTAACATCAGAATGACCTCTTGACTCTATTTTCCATCTTGTCAATATTTCACAATGTATCATTATGTTTTTTTTTTGAGACCTAATATTAATTTTATTTTTTTTTAATTAATAGATATATTTATCTACTGCTATAAACATTGTTGCAGTTTTAACAGTTTAAATTATTGTCATTAATATATCATTTGATGACCATGTCCCAGTGGACTGTAGGCAACACGTGACATGCCCAAGTGGAAAGCGCGCAATTCCTTGATGTGAACGTCACTTCAATACGATTTCAATTACTGCCACGATTGTAGTATATGGAGCCATTTCAGCATGAGATTCCAATTAAAAGCAAGGTGCATGATATAAAAAAACATGGGGGTAAAAAATTATACATAATTTAAGCTTTCAAACTGTCATTACCCTAATGACCCCTGCTGTTTTTTTTAAATATTATTAATTCAGAGCCTAATGCAAAGTCAAGGATTTCAATGGCAAGTCATTAATATGTCATATACTCTTGTTTGTACTTTATGAAGATCAATACTTTTGTATTTGAATATTTAGTAATGTAATAGAGTAAGTGTGTATAACTGCATTCATTTATACCTTGTGCAGGTTGCTCTAAAGACAGGCTCTACACAAGCTGAGTAGGGAGTATGTGTGAGTGAATGTGTGTTAGCATGAGTGTATGCATGTTAGATGTCTGTGAGTTAGACTGAGGGTGTTAAAGTTGGCGTAAGTGTATGTATGTTTATGACTATACTTTTAATCTTTAGACCCGTAAAACACTAAAGAGTGCCACTTCACTTACAATTATATCTCTTTTCCCATAAACTGAATAATTGGTAAACTGGATAAGCGAGTGTTAAAGTACAAAACTCAAATGTTTAAGAATAACTCAAATATTGTTGAGAGAGTGTCAGATACATGGAAGAGCCTGCCAGAAAAAGTCTAAAACAGTAAGGGATCTTGAACATGCGTGGCATAGGCATATGTCTCCTGAATCTAAGACGAGACCCACAAACTGATTAAGATTTGAGTCTTTACAGCAGGCAAAATGGGTGACCCAGTGGGCCGAATGGGGGCCGATCTGTTGTCAAGTTCTGTGTTTCTGTGTATTATGAATTACATTGAATGCCCCAGAAACAATGTTGCAACTTTCGTTTCTGTGTTTGAGAGCCCCTTATATTTGAGTGCCCACTTTGTTGATGAATTGTCATTTGTTGTCATGGAAACCCTTCTCTGTTTAGAGATCTGCACCCTGTTTTGGCGTTACTTGTGCAGACTGCGGTCAGGGTGCTTCCCACCGATCGTATTACGTCCAGCCGTGTTACTTCAGTATATTTTACTCCTGACCCCCGTCTCCCATGCAAAGAAGTCAGCTCTTCACCTTTCCACCACGAAGCCGATAACTTCCCAATCTGCAGCAAAAAAAGAAAAACTAAGAAACCCCCCCCACACACACACACACTCTTTTGTTGAGATGTGAACGTCAGTGTGACAAAAACCTTGGACAAAAATAGGACAAATGTATCACGATGTGTAATGGGTGCAGCTGATATCATGGCTCTGGATGCTAATTTAGAAGTGATACCTTTAGTTTCAATACAATTGCCCAAACCACCCACTTATTATTCCAACGTTCGTACGTTACGAGATAATACAGGGGTGCGTTTTATTTAAAAGCAACACAGATGGCGGATTACGTATCTTATAACGCAGACCCGCTTAACACTGAGTGCCAGATATGAGCAAACTTCAGTTCTCCCTCCTAGCAGTTACATGACCGTAAGGCTATGTGTGATGGATATGTCATTGATTTCTAGATGCAACCTGATCGAAATGTAAAGGGATAGGGTCTTATGTTTGAAAGTATTCCTTCACTAGGAGGGTGGTGGATATATGGAACGACCTGCCAGCATAGAGAAGTGAAAGAAATTCTACATGATAGGCATATGGCTTTGCTGGAATGAGAGGAAGGAAATGGACAATGGAAGGCTTGACTCTTGGTCTGCGACCATTAGGGAAGGTTGGAAGGTTGACCTGGCATGTTATATTTCTAAGGGGCATTTGGTTCGCAATTGAAGAAATATCTATCTACACGTATTATGTTTTTATTTATACCTGAAAGATGGGATTTGATTTCCATTTGTATTATCTAGCTCCACTTTATGAAACTGGGAGGCACCTGTAAAGAAAATGCAATTTATAATCTATCATTATAAGAATATTGTTGGTTTTATTCTTTATTTAAATATGTTATTGGATTGTATACTTCATATATTAATAGAGAGTTGGGGTGTTTAGCTTGCTTGTCTATTAATGCTGAATGTGGCTTCAGTAACGGCCTCTAGCAGTGTCTGAATCATCAAAATGCCTAAAGGCATATCATACCCCGGTGCAATTGGCCGCTTATGTATTTCTTCCTTAAATTGCTGAATTATAAGGTGTTATAGAACACTCCTATAACTTTGTTATATTGAAGGGATATTCTCACAGAATTGTGACAGTGGAAGGTATTCGGAACCAACATGATCAAATCAGCCTTGGCTTCTTCTGAGCCTAGTATAGGAGTTCATTTTGAAAGCATCAGATTATATACAATGAGAACGTCAGAGGATTCCATCCGGAGTGTTTCAGCAGAATAATATGTGATAAAGTACTATAGAAGAAAAGAAACTAGTTATTGGTGGAACGTATACATAGGTAGATATTCCATAATCCTTATGAAGTCATCTTTGTAACTGAAGATGTCATGATGGGTTTAGTTTTGCCCATCAAAGTCAAACCTATGGCCAATCAGTTTGCATTGATCGGTGCTTTTTCTATAAATTCAGATATTTCCTAGAGCATTGTCAGTGTCATGAGATCACAACGATGACTTTTTACCTTGTTGACCAAAGCAATTGTGATGATTATTCCATAATCTGGTTTCTTGGACCTATTTTATTTTCTCTTCCATGGTTTTCCTTCTTCGATGTGTACTTTAAGTTCTTGTTTGACCTTCACGAATTAACAGCAACACCTCATTCTGTTTACTGGATTTATTCTAAATTTATCATCAGTCTGCTTTCTAATTTTGTATGGCATTACCTAATGTTAATGTTATGGGGTTTTGTCGTGGTAGGATTTTTTAAGGTGCAGCATTCTGTTGAGATATTAAGCTTATTCAATAAACCACCGTTATAATGTGAAGGGCCTACATCACATGTTTCAACTGTGAAGCTGGTTGAGTTGGCCCTGCATTATGTATAATACCGAAAGTTAGATATGCTTCCCACTTTATGTATGCATTTTACAGAGCCGAATCTGTGCTTTTTTTTGGGATAAACTTATCCCCATCGGCACTTCATATTGCTCTGCTCCATCTTATGCTGGGAAACTCTCAGGGGTTTTGCCCCAAAGCTCAAGTTAAAGGAGCAGATTCTCATGGCCTTGAGCCGACTTCCTATTTCACACTGCTGTGATCATACATAGGACTCTTCATTGGTGCGTTTGCTATTAGTATGTTATGGTTGATATCCCTGCTTGAAAGCAGGTGACTCAGTTAAGTGTGTCCTTAAATAATCATTTGTCAAGGTTCTCACGAGGACCGGTATTAGGGTCATTTGGGCAACACAATTGTCGAGTCACTGTATAGAATCTTCATGATGGGCTATTAAAGGGTTAAGATTTGTAGACTCTCAGGGTCAACTCATTTGGAAAGTTCCCAGGTATGCTAATAACCCACATGTTCATTAGCCATAACTTTTTGGTTTAATGTGAGAATGTTTGAATTCTGTAACAGTTGCAGTGCTATCTGTTGGCACCACCAGTGGGGGGGGGGTTTGCTATCATTTTTTTTTCATAATAATATTTTTATTACAATGTTATTATTGTCATCTGATACTACAATGCTGCACAATGGAACAGCTGCTTTGATGTTATAATCTAAAAATAAATTATATATAAATTATATATATAACGTATAGACTAAACACAAAAAACACATGATATAATAGTATGCTAAGCACCCAACAGTCTAAATATTTAAAATAAAAAATAAATAATTTAGTTTCTATTAAATAATTAGCATTTTGTTCGCATCACATTTCACGTTGTTAGTTATGCCTAAATTAATTATATATATAATATTTATATTTTTTTTTTTTACCGTATGCCATACAGAGCTATGGGATTTAAACATTAAAATTTGAGTCATCGTGATATGAATTAACAGAAAAAAAAATGCGCCTTTTATTTTCTTTGTGCGGTTTGCAAACTTGCTATTAAAGAGAGGGCTGACTTTTCAGAAATCATGTTGCTTAATCAGCAGAAAAAAAGTGTATATCAACTAAGTTATGCAGAAATGATAACACATAAAACTCTAGGAGATAAAGTGCCCTCTAATGTAGTGTAGAAGTTATCCAAGGGGATTATTTAAAACTATACAATCTCCGGTAGTTTATTTCTTTATATAAAAAGAAATCCCATCTGTGTACACCTATTCTTCTTCATAATGCAGAATAAAATAATTAAGTTTCAGCGTAGCTCAGAGTGCAAATGAAATAATATGAATTCAATGCATTTGGAACCCTTTGCCTGCATTGTAATGGGAAGCCGGTCGGTATTGTACGGTGTGAGTGCGCCCTACTGGCAAAACTGCTGCAACGGATTATAATAGTAACCGGATTCCACTTTCAGGTGTAATTAGAGAGATTTCTTAATATCGCACTTATTGGAATATTACATCCTTGAATATTAAATAAATGCAAACACAATATTCCCTTAAAAATAAAATTGTTGTAAAATTAACAATAATAAATAATAATAAAAATATTTTTTTTGATTTGTTTTCTTTTGTTTGGGCTGCGTCCTTGTTTTGTAGGTTTGTATGAATTAAGCAAAAATTGTTAAAATATTTTTTTTTACAAATCCGAATGTAGAAATCTATTAAACATCCCATGGTATAATCTGCCCTTCACTTTCATATCTTTTTTGGGGACATATTAGCAGGGCACGTGCCACTATGACATTAGAATGAACTTATTTTTTTCCTTATTAAGGAAACTTTTTACTGTAACAGTTTATAGAAGCAGTCGAACTTGAGTAGAGAGTCCACAGTGCAGAATTCAGGTAAGTATAACTGCAGGGCCAGAGAGAATTTGGTACAGAGTTGAGGACAAGCCAGGTCAGGCACAGACTATGAAAGGAGTAGTCAAATATCAAGCCAAGGTAAGGAGCAGGCAAAATGGTTTAGGGGAAGCCGGGGTCAAGGCCAGGAGCAGGTAGAATGGTCTAGGACAGGCCTATGTCAAGGTCAGGAGCAGGCAGAATGGTCTACGACAAGCCAAGGTCAACACACGTTGATATACCAGAAACAATCGCATAAAGTCCAGAGAACTGAGAAGAAACTATTTAACAGGCAACCTATGAACAGCTAAACAGTCTTTAAATTGCTGAAGAAAATTCTGCATACAGTTGATTGGAAAGGTGGAGAATAACAGATAATATGTTCCTTTAATTTGTGGTAAGCCCTTGATTGAGCCAGTCGGCCATTTTGAATAAGTCTGGACTCATCACTAAACAATGAAGATTCCTCGTTACCTTATGGACATAGTTGGCTCCTGTGGTGTTTGAAACAGACTTCTCCACAAAACACCAAGGAGAAGGTGCAAAGGCAGAAGTGAGCATCAACAGGTACATCGATCGGAGATAAACGGGTCTCCTAAATGCTTAATTGAAAGATAGTGCAAATTGTGAATTGTGAATATCTAGAAAAATATGTTGGTTTGGTTTCAGTTTAATGAAAGTAACATGCATTGTTGGGCTTGATTGAGGTTTTGCTTTATTTTCTTTTATTGAAACTTTAACAAGAAAACGAAAAAATATAAATAACAAATTTAAAAAAAAGCATAATCACAACACGTCACATTAATCTTGGTAACACTGATCACCATTTTTTACAGCGAAAGCGGGTAGAATTATAACTATGAATCAATGTTCTTTTTGATAGTTCTGGCTGAAATATTAACCTAGATCTGCATAAAATGGGAGCTAGATATGGAAGTAAATCAAAGACATTCAACAGATAACAACAAAATAGTTAATTATTGGGATAATAAATTTAGTATGATGCTTTTTTCAATATATATTGAATAAATGGAAGCATTTAAGAATATTATCAAGAGTTGGCATTAAGTATTAAAATAAAATGGAATCTTAGTCTTCCTTACTCAACGGGCTATGACAAGTTGTTCCTCCTATCATGAACTTCTCAAATTATAAAATGTCCAACAGCATATTATACTAAGCCAACTCATTAATGTAAGAAGGCGACTTTTCTGTTCGGAACATTCATTTTATTTTTGCTTTTATGGTCCACTTCAGCTGGGCGCAGCTGGTATCTCTCAAGGCATAAAGACCAAGGAAGTCCACAATAGGACTAATCTTGTACTTTGGCTTGGTCTGGGCCCTGATGGAGAACCCATAAAGTCTTCAAAAAAATAGCCTGAGATAATTGTTTACGTTTTGTGTCCTCATTCCGAAGTGTCCTCAATTATTTATCCCTTGTGCCCTTCAAAAGGTAAAGGCTAGTCAGAGATTTACTTGCATACTGTTTTATTTACATTCTTAAGAGTACGGTGCGGCCCAGAGGATTTTTTTTTTCTGTATCTGCGCTGTGAATCTACAAATAGATATATTTCTGGAATCCGTTATTCGCAAGTGTTTTGCCTTTTAATTAAGCTAACCTCTGCCCTTTTAGAGTCAAACTGTGCGTTTAGTGCAATAGCTAGAGACTGCTGGCAGAAAATGACGGCATTAGCATAATAATCTCAGACTGGATATTTTCAGGTTGACAAAAACTTGCAAAAATTAGAAACCCCCCCCACAAAACTTCTGTATTTCAAGTCGGCCGCATGATAGCAAATTGTAACGTTATTTTTCTGTCGTTTTGTTTTTGGTGACTTTGCTAATGTCATTGACCAACACAAAGTACTGAATATGGATATGTGAAAAAATTAAAATTCAACGCTACTCTTTGACATTTAAGTAGTTATATAAAGAATATAAAAAATGTTAAATTCTAGAATTGCTGAGTTAACCTTTCTGCTTAACATTGAAGCACAGAATTTAGTTTAGAATCTAGTTTGTCTATGCCTCCTGCTGTAAAGACTCAAACCTTAATCAGTTGTCGGTCTGGTCTTAGATTCAGGAGCCATGTGCCCATCTCATGCGTGTTTTAACCCCTTAATGACAAAGCCCGTACATGTACGGGTTCAAAATGCATTGTTTTCAATGGGTTTAGGGACCCCCATTGTCCTTAAGGGATTAATCCCCTCGCTCTATTACCTTCTACCACTTCTGTTGAGTTGCTGTTCCATGTATCCACCAAAATGTATCTATAAAAGGATCTTCATACAGTAACAAGGTGACTTTAACTTATCTTACCCATCAGACATATGTAGAGATTATATTTCTAGGTATCTTCTAATATTTGAAAGTTGTATACACAAAGTCAAGACATATTGTGCTAATACACACTTTTGCCCCTACATGTTCGATATAAGCGGATAACACTCCATAACTCTTTAAAGAAATGTGTTAATAGTGTGTGTGTGTGCAGGATGCGGGCTGATTTAAGGGATTAGTTCTAATTTACTGGAGCCTTCAACAGATTTTAAAGGACTTTTATGAGCTTTTATTCCTTATGAAAATTAATGAGACTATAAAAATATCGAAGTTTATGGCAAATCCTTTCATTTTGAGTAATAAAATCAATGCCTCCAATTTTAAGACAACAAACAAACTGCAGCTTCCCGAGTATTTCAAGTACACTGCACACCGGGGAGATATTAAATTACTGCTCGCCGCCATTTTTCATTTTTTTTTTGTGTCTATCCTTTCTGTTTCACTTTCTTATTCATAGTATATGTGTGTTAGCAAAATCCTTTGCTGAATCTTTTCATTAAAACATTATATTTATATAATTTCTTCGCAGGTATGGAAAATTTACCATCCTAAAAACATAATTTTGAAACTTTATATTAATATCTATATATATTATTTAATTATATATTATTATATATTATTATTATATATTATATAATTTATATTTATTTTTTTCTATTTTTTTATGCTTTTGAGTATCCAGACAATCCCACAAATTTCATCCATTCCTCGAGCCTTTCTGTTTACTTATAGTTATTGAGTAAAATAAGGATTGCCATGGTATTCAGGTTACTTTCTGAGAGGGAAATGGTGTTTGGTCACAACCAATCATACTTCTCCTGCAAATTTAAACACTCCAGCCCCATGTTCATGTTAAAGGGGCTGGAGTCTATTGTTGGCTATTCTGCATGGTCTCTGGTGCATTTTACTGCATGCAAATTGGTGCAGGCATTCTGTACTTATTACACTTGGGAAATTAGGCTTTTTTCCTAGTTAGCTCCTCCCCAGTTTCCACTATTGAAAGCAAGGAGCATTCTTCAGTACACTTCTTGCACATGCTCAGTAACCTGCCCATTCTAGTCAATAGGATACAAAGTTTACGAAACTAATGCTTTCTGGGTTCAGCAGAGGCAACCAGGGATGACTTTTTAAAGACAGATGTCTTCTTTATGCCTTCAATATCCAAGAAATACATTCTCCAATTTGCAAACAATAAAATGTATTGGAAGCCATGCAAAATTTACATTAAAAAAATAAAAACACAGTTTCTGGGCACTAGGTTGTCCTTTTAATCATTGTTGGATCTATTGAATCTCTCTGTATACTCTTTTATGAATACCAGCTATATTTTACATCTGACATATCTACTCTTTTGAACTCGGTACCTTCTTATCAATTCTAGGACAGATTCAGCACACTCTCTCAATGTCCCAGCACCATTTTTTTTATATTTCCAATGTTCCCGTCATCCCAAGGCTATGCAGCTTCAGCTACCCATTACATCACTCGGAGTTGTATAGACTGTCATCACTCAGAAAAAGTATAAACATAAAAAAAAGACAATGAAATATGCGTTATGAGATCTTGGGAATATTGTGGATTCGCTAGGTATTTTCTCCAATGCCTCTCTGCACGGCTAGAATTCAATTCGCAGAAAATTCCACGGCAAATACAAACATTTTGCATTAAAAAAAAGTCAAATTTGCACATCTGAAATCATAAAAAAAGGCTCTGGATGTAATGTACCGTAAACATCTAATTTATCCAGAGAGCGGTTCAACAACAGGGCACTTTAATCTTGGCGGTTATAAGAGATGATAATCTGCAAATGCATTTTGCTATCTGTACCTTTGGTTACAAAAAGTATATTGTGTGCACACTAATATTTGAATTATAATGAAATGCCCAGAAAATGCCCTTATTTTTTTTTTTTGATCTAGCTATTCATTTTAAGAATGGGGGTTGAACATGAATCCTAACAAAAGTTCATTATGATGGCTTAGAACATCTAAATTAATGAGATTAATCTCAGTCTTCCATAAAGAACACTATTTAAATGAAATGAGTACTGTAATGATATAATTACTGAACCAAGGATTGCACGATAAAAATCAAAGCGATTGTAGTAAGCCGTTAACAGTTTTTTTTTTTCTCCCAACAATCTTCAAAAATTATCTTTGTGAAGATTCCAAAATGTTTTGTCATTTAAAGTTCTATTTAAATTCATTCTTGGATGGTTTCAAACTGCCAGAAAAACATGAATGGAATAACAACGCACTTATTAATGATTCACATATTAGTTCTGTTTTTTGGGGTTTTTTTCTTTTTACGTGGTTACACAGAAGTTTAGATGTTCTGGTAGGAAGTTTCAGTGGAGGCTAAATGCTGATTTTCCGCATGTTCCATCCTACACACTTTCTGTTCCTTCTAGCCACCTACTACATCTTAATATGAGAGAACCTGGTTTTATGAGAAATTATTAACTTTAGTTATTTTAAAGTTATTAATCAATAACAACGTGCACAATATCTCAAAATTACTCAGAATAGTAAAATGTAGAATATGGGAGGTGGTGAAAACACCTTCTCATTAAATTATTACATTATATTCTGTCTTTAATGTCATCCCCATTAACCATTCATTCTTATTTTAAAAATCTTCTTACATGCTTAGCAATGTTATTGACCCAAAATCTTGACGTGGAACTTTTACCTCTCCAATTGCTTGAGAGCGTCTGTGTTAAATGACCTTCTACGACCTTTAAATGCTCTTGTACCGTCAGAGAAATAGTCAGAGAAACGGCCGCTTAAATATTCTACTGTTAAAGCTAATAGAAACATCTACTCTTAAGTGATTCAACGGGGTCTGTAGCCAAATAGCGTTAAATGTTACGTTTTTTAAAAAAAAAGTATAAAAAATTGAAGGTCTTAATTCAATTCACTGTTAAAAGGTAAAACTACCATTCGGCACTTGGCAAGAGGAATCTAAATACTTTAATTGATAGACTAAATGAAATACTTGCCATCATTGCAACAGATATTAGTGAATTACTCTATATTGTGTGGCACCTTTTTAAGGTTGTTTTTTTGTGTGTTTCTTTACATTTTGTTAGCTAAGAGGGTTTTATGTTACTTGTCTTCCAAGCTTTATACCAGCGGAATTCTGTCAATTATCATTGGTGAAAACCAAAACCATATGAAAATATTTTTATTGCTCAACTTGTTACAATGTTTCACCAAGTAGAAGCCCAAAGTGAATCTACGGAAATGGACCCAGCTGCCTAGAGGCTTGCTTTTATCTGCTTAATGATTTTAAATTGGAAAAAAAGGGGTTTGTTGGGAGGAATTTCAGAGGTAAACATGTATGTGAGGTTGAGCACGTAATGCTTGTTAATTGACGATGTGCCCTAGTAATTGTATAGCTTACTAATGAGTATGGCTTAAGCTTTCATTTATTTATTTATTTATTTATTCATTCATTCGTCTAGATTTTATATGGGTCATTGAATCAGACACAACAAATGTTAATTACCAGATATAATCTGACATATATCTTAAAGGAGACAAAACCTTTTTCCCAACTTTCTAGTCCTAAAAACAAAAGGACCTCAACGTGCCTTTATTTCTGTAAACCGACCTAAGAATGTAAGGAGACGTCAGAGACAACCTTTCAATATAATAGCAATTTTATTACTTTTTACCTTTCCTTCAATCTTAAAGAAAGGGAAATTAGCTCTGTATCAGGCAGATTAATCGGCTTAATTAGGTATAAAATTAGTATCAAACTGAAATTAATAGATGTGGAACCATTGGCTAATGTACGACATCCATTGTTAATTATTGCTGGTCATCTAATCTACTGGGATTTAACACCCAATCACCATGAAATATTGCAAACATAACATTATCCTATATGTTTCATAAATCTTAGTTTTAATGTACCGCAGTTCAGCCTGATCCTGCATTCAGAAGCCATTTTATTCATTGTACCCTATTGAATATTAGTCTATAAGAGATGACATTTAACTGTATTGAATTTGTTGATGTATTGAATTTCACTATCTGCTAACACTAAGATAGAAGAGGTTTCACACAGAGAATATAATGACAAATGCAATAATCCTGTTTTTATATTTACAAGAACAAACAATATAAATACTAAAAAAAAAGAGATGATTACCAGTGCAAAAGTATTAAAAACGAAAAATTCAAAGAACCGATATGGGGGGAAAAATGATGGAAAAAGAAATCTATTTCGTATCTAAATTAACCTCTTTGACATCAAGTAAATGACTTGTGAATGTTGGGTTTCTGTGTGTTGTGTCAAGGTAACGTATTTAACGGCAATTTATTCCATCATCCAAATGTTGCGGGAAGGACTGATATTGCTTAAATTCCAAAAATATTAATACTAGCTGGAAACGTTTGCTTTAACCCAGTAGCCTAGAAGCACTGGCGATCTGATTCATATTACAAAATATTTGTGTATATGGAAAATAATGTTGGGGGCTGCCTTTATTTTTATAAAAAATATAAAAACATAGAATTTTACGGTGGATCAGACCCATTCAGCCCATCAAGTCGCCCACTTTTCCTCCTCCAAAGACCCAAACCTTAATCAGTTGTTGTTCTTGTTTTTGATTTGGGCGCCATATGCATTCCTGTGGATGGCCAATAATATCTGTGTGATATTGACATAAAAAAAACAAAATTACAAAAAAAATATTACATTTGGAGCAAACAACATAAATATTGTATTGATTTTGTATTATTATACCAGGAAAGCTGAATGGGACTGATCTGTCAGCAAATTCTATGTTTCTATGCTTCTACTGTAACTTCCATGGAAATATAACCTATATGTTGGCTTAAAATCAGACGCGGAAAAAAGAGTTTTCTTTACACTTTCTGCCTATTTTCAGACAAGGACAGGTTTTTTTTTATAGAATTCCGAATAAAAACGTTTTATGCCAATAACTTTGTGTAAGTGGGCACTGTTGTAAAGGAACTTTAAGACCTCAATATTCTGGCTTCATGTATGATGTCATTGAAATAATATAGAATTATAAGGGGTCCTAATTGGCAGGGTCTATGATGAATTAATAAGAATTTCTAGTTGACCTAGCATGGATTAATATTACCGATTCAATGATCCGACCACCGTTATTAAATATCAAATATAAATTTCCATCGTGAAGTAGGATAATAATAATGAGATGTAATGAAATATAGATACCACTAATAATAGAAGATACTCAGGCACAATCATATTGCATAGCTTTATTAAATAGATACATGTTGCACACATAAATACATTTTATTATAAATTATTATTATTATATTTAATAGGGTTGTCATTACATTTAGAATTAGTTCATTTATTAAAAGTCTACAGCCAGTGCTTTTTATGTTTTCTTTTTTTTTTGTGTTTTATTTAATTATGGAGAAGCTGAGATCTGTGGCAAAAAAATGGCAAAACTAATTCATTCTGTCCTGAGGTTTGTAAACCCCATTGTATAAGTTTTATTAAGTTCAAGAAATAGCATAAACTAATTTTGCGCATCTTATTTTTTGTGTGAAGGATTCTTTATGGGGATTTACATACATTTAAACCTGGACGCATTGCGTAATGCCCCAAACGCATAAGATTCAGCTAAACCCCCCCTATGTACCCTTTTGGCACACTGTAGTTTAACAATAGAATACAAATTGCAAAAAAATTCCAATTGTTGAGCAGAAGTCTTGAAAAAATCGCAACAATCATTTGGTCTTCTGTCTCGGAGAACAAAAGAAGAAAAGAGAAAAAAAAAAGTTGAATAGCGTGTTGGAGGTTTTCTCAAATATCATTTAAGTATCGTTTCTTTTTGCGGCTCACAGAAAAAAGATTGGAAATCTGAACTCTGTGTGTGATTTAAAGTAGCTCCAATTTGACTGCTTTTACACAAATACTGTATCATTTCCCACCGTCGTACATTTTCCCAAACATCGCATTACTCCAAGTCTTTGTGTTTATTGAAAAGTAGTTTGGTGCGTAAAATAGCGGTTGGGTTTGTATCTGTTCGACGAAGCTACGCACATTCAAGAGGTTTTCAAAGTAAGAAAACTATATGATCAGAATTAATTCATATATATATAATAAAATAGATTTTGTTTATTTCTTAGGAAATGTTTTATCTTAATTAAAATTAAAATATTAAATAATTAGCTCTAAACTGTCTCATACAATGTTTTGAATCAAACATCAGCATTGTCTACCATTAAGCAGTGACATATACTAGCCTCGGCCCCCTTGGTCAGGAAATAGGGCAGCAGGTTCACCCTCTTGGGCAAAAAGGTCCCCTGGCGTCTCACTGCTCAATGGCCAGTTACAGGGGGGGTCTTTGATCTCTCCAACCGACCCATTTATACCATAGGGCTCATAACTTGACGATCGGTGTCTTAACCCCTTAAGGACAATGGGCGGTCCCTAAACCCATTGAAAACAATGCATCTTGAGCCTGTACATGTACGGGCTTTGTCATTAATGGGTTAAAGGTAGAGCGAAAGGTAAATACGACTCTTGCTCTTAAGTCTACTTTGTGAATATAGACTTATAATATAACACAACTTAAAATTAGTCATACAATGTATACTATTAACCCATTGAGTCCCTTTGATATCAGGTATTAAGGAAATGTTATATTCTTAAATAATTTTAAAAGAAAACAGAGAATTCTATAGAAATGCATATATATGAAACCTATATTGTATGTTCTTGAGAACGTTATTAATATTTTATATAATCTATGACCCAAAAATCGTCCTGAATTATTAGAAAAGGGAAAGTATCTGTTATATTTCCAAAATCACTAATTCATAAAGCAGACAAATACTATTAAATACCCAAAGAAACATAATCTTTGTTTTTTGTTCATAGCCAAATTTGCACATAATCCATTCATTTTTAAACCGTCTGACCCTTTTCCTTGTTTCGTTACATTCTGTGGAGTGAAAAATACATCTAATTTTGAGTTAATGATACTGTTCCTTTTCCTTATTGATTTATCCTGGGAAATCACAGAATAGATATGTGAGAAAAACACACACACAAAAAAAAACAATAGGTGGTAATGAACCCAAATAGTGAAAATACTGATTTTTGTTATTTGATGACCACATTGATATGCTATTATATCCCAACCAATAAAAACATGCAAAGAAATGCAATTTAAGACAATTCTTCAATTATAAATAGATTATAGAACCCGTACTCTATTCTTGTTTAGTATCCTCTAAGGTCATAGAGTTTAATAAAATGTAACGATTCTAACATCTAGATGGTAATTACTTATCTTGGGAATAGCGTCAAGAATTATGTAATCATTTTTATTCATATTTTGTTGTGTATTCACTAACCTCTGGAACATCTAATAAATGTCAGTGCAAATGATTGGATGGACCTTTGGGTCATTTTTATAATATATGATTACAATAAGAGGCATAAAAAATGTTCTTCTCTGGTGTAGGAAGATTATTATTATTAGTACATTTTATTATTTATTTACTTATTATTTACTAAAGGGAGAGTTGTCAGGAGAGCTGCGTTTCAGTTCATTGGCCTCGCTATTCATTATAAAGGGCCATTGTCGGCATTTTTCTCCAGAGCATATTTCAATGGGTGAAGAATGTACTCATTTACCTATACATTATGCGGGGTTGGCCAAGCTCTTCCTGCAGCGGAAGTTCATAACGTATTGTGAAGTCAATAAGCTGAAATGCAACTCTCCTGCAAATTCTCCTGATAACTCTCTCTTTAGTGAATAGACCCCTAAGACATTGAGGCTTCAAGCAATCATAGGGGAAGACAATGCAAGCAACACTCAACTTACATTAATATTGAAGACATTTTAGGAATGGGTAGACAATGTTGGTTGTGGCCAAAGATAGGATTGAACTCTAGGCAACATAGTAAATG
>VKOC01000008.1:22487479-22499131 GCA_009364415.1 Spea multiplicata
ATCTATCTATCTATCTATCTATCTATCATCTATCTATCATCTATCTATCAATCATCCATGATCCATCTATATCATGTTGGCCATCTTGGATGAATTCCTAGCTCTCTCCTATTAAGAACAAATATTATCCCTCAGATGTTATTTACAGGATAAAAGAGTAATCTTAACAAAAGCTGGTTCTTTTTCATCTTGTGATGACCGATCTTGCATGAAATATATTTCGGTCACATTAAATATGTACAACGGCTTACATTTAATATTTATAGAACGCCAAAAAAAAGAAAATATAAACATTGAATGCAAGTCATGTAACTTTCTCAACCATATCGGTTATTCCAAAGAGAAAATTGTTAAGTATTTTATGATGATGATGACATGGATATGCGGTGCAGGAGTCACACTTGAGCAAATATGGATATTTTACGTGAAAAGTTGTGGTTACATGAAATGACTTAACGGCTGACATCATTTTATGGACACGTAGAGATAAGAAAAGTTTTTGTTAAAATGTGTATGTAGATCATATAAGTTTCGAATAACTACTTATGGTGATAATTATAATTAAACGGTTTAACTATTTATTAAATTGTACAATTTTATTAGAACAAGAAAAAAATTTATAGTTTTTTCCCATTTTCAGAACTGAAAAGTACTTATACTAATGATGCAGAAATGCCCGTTTCCCATCTGTAAGATAGGTTGCCCCCAGAAGGAAAAACACTTGGAAAGTATTATAGAAACTTTGAATTGGACTACAGATGAGACCACTTCAGCCCATCTAGACCGCTCGTTTCTCCTGCTGTAAAGACTCAAACCTTAATCAGTCGTTGGTCTCGTCTTAGATTCAGGAGCCATATGTCTATCCCATGCATGTTTAATACCCTCACCACTGTATTAGCCTCTACCACCTCTGCTAGGAGGCTGTTCCACTTATCGACCACCCTCTCAGTAAAGTAAAACTTCCTTACATTACATCTAAACCTCTGACTCTCTAGTTTCAGATTATGGCCTCTCATAGTAACATTTCTCCTCCCTTAAAAAAAAACTTCCCTCCTGTAATTTGTTAAATCCCTTTTTCTATTTAAATCCTTCCATCACTTCCACTCTCTCTTCTCTCCTCCAAGCTTTATATTATTCATATGGAATGGGAGTTGCTTTGTGTGGGGAAGTACTAGTCAAGCGAGGGGTGGGGCTAGCGAGGCATAGGGGTGGGACAAGTGAGGCCTGGAGGTGGGGCTAGCTGCACGTGGGGCAGAGGTAGCCATAGATGTTCTGGGAGTAGGAGGGGAAGTGGGTGGAGACTAGACACAGTCAAATGCTTTCACCCCGCCGTCCAAAAAAGAGGAAGGTGCCCAGGAGACCCAGAGGAGCAAAGCCTCACCCAGAGACTCCGGCCCAAACCTATAGAGTTCCCAGATATACAAACCAGCACGTAGCAATTGGTGGTTGCTATGCACGTCCGCGTCTACCAATACTCCTAAAGGAGGTGAAAAGTTATTTTTCAGGTGAAACTCCAGTGGGAATATTTTTCAACTTCGACACCGGTTCTATTTCTCAGTACAATTTCAAAGGTGTGATATTGAAATTTATTACATTCTATGTTACCCTGACAACCTTGAACCACACAGGGAAATATAAATTTTTTTTTTTGGTTATTTGAAGAAAAAAAAATCTAAAAAACACCTTTAGAGAGCTATACCATGTAACTCTAAAAATGCATTTCAAAACCCAACGGGGTTAGAAGGTAAAGGTCACAAATGACACAGTGGTGGCATCTCAAAGCCAGATTCTTCCCACCTAGTCAGATTAGATCAGTGTAATAGCATTGAAGAAAGAAAACCCTGGGCCATTTACATGTTAAAAATTAATTAACTCCATCTGGACAGAAAATACAGAATTTCAACGATAAAGCCCATTACTGCTTTGGAGGCAACCGCTTAATTAATTCTGTCCCTTATGTTTTAATCCTTTACAGATCCATGGTCACAGTTGTAAAGTAGCGTTTGTTTTTAATTCACTTTCAATTTGCATTCTAATAAATAATGATTCACAAACCTTTACAAATAGTAGGAAAAAAAAACAAAAAAAAAACACTGCAGAAAATTCCTATAACGGTAAGCCGGTATGGTTATTGCACTGTTTAATTAAACAGGGAATGGGTTTGCGGGTATAGAAGTTAAGAGATTTTTAATAGCATTCCCACTAAATTTATAATTAAGCCCCAAATGTATGCAAATTAAACAAACTAATAGTTTTTCCCAGGGAAACACTGCGCACCTATAGTCATGAGAAAAGTTTAAGAAATGCAATTAACATTACAGAAGAGTTGGATGTTCACTTAGACATGTCTAAAACACAATAAGCTGTCTTGTAAGCTATTACATAGTCAGAGAAACATTTAACTTCTGACCATAGCTTTCCCCCAACACTTTCCACCCCCCAACAGAGCACTGGGGCATTATGTCCCCGTGCTCCATGTCTTAGGGGGCCCATCTGCTTCATAAAGGATGTATGGAGGCTTGTGTCTGTGTGAATGTCCATTGAGCAGCAGATAATGAAGGGCCCTATTCGCACAAAAGGGCGACTGGCCCTCCGGGCTTTGTGGCAAAGGATGTCCGCCCATACCTGGGAACACACCAGGTGGAGTGCCGCTTCTCCGGGTCTCTCGGTCAACCCCGGGTCCCAGAAGTAGGGTTGCAGCATGCCCAACTCTACATCCACTTCTCTATTAAATAAAGCGCATGTCCCACAATGTTGGCAGGACCACCCACAACGTCAGTGGGGCCACTCACTGACATCAGCCGGACGACCTACCGGTGTCAATTGGTTCAGCCACCGACATCAGCGGGACCTCCTACCTGTGTCCCGTAAGGGGGTCTAAGGGTAGCTGTAGCCAGAACGTTCCCAGGTGTGCTGCCATCCCCAAAATCCGCATGACCCCCATAGCCTACTTGGTCTACTGTTCATAGTTATTAATCCTGTTTGACAATGAGGATAAAATATTAGTCCTTTTAGGGTTTTTTAAAAAAAAATTTGCTTAAGATGAAAATGTTTATCTTTGACTATGCTTGTGTTTTCTATCAAGTCATCTTTTAAGGGGGGAGAAGAAATAAATTGTTTAGCTGACCTCAATGAAATGTATAGCATTAACGTTTTTCTTGAGTACTAATAATGAAAGATATATTTTCCTAAACACGTGGGAGTTACACTAAGCTTACAGAGCTTACAGAAAATGGCAGAAACAGACTGAGAACGCATCGGTCATAGTTCATTAAAGATATATGAATCAGCGCTGTTCATCATCAAATTGTTTCTTCAGATTTATAGTCAAGGGAAGCCCAACTGTCGTATTATTAATCTACATTTAATCTTTCAGTAGAACAAAATAGCACCTTTTTATGGTCACGTCCAGAAATATCCAGTACGACATTTAATGATGACAGGAAAACAAGAAACATGTATCCCTTCCATCTAGAAATTACTATTTATTTTACAGTTAACAAGAGGTAACTTGGGCTGATTGGTGAGAAGCTTCTTGACCAGGTGAATTGCCTGGTTGAGTTACAAGGTTTTTAACTTTTTCTACATTTTGCTTCTTTTTGTTGCAAACTCCAACTCCTTTGGGGTCACAGAGAAAATGCTTGCGACAGAGAGATGCACGCGACCATTGGGCTTCCTTCTTTAAAGGTCTTCTTCATCATAAACATCATGATGTACATGATCTTTTCACAGTGTCTTGGTGAGAAGGAAAGCAATTCTTTATGCCTGCTTTGGAATGTAAGCAAAAGTGCTTGCTCACCTGTAATATGAACACAAGGCGAGAACTTGTGGAACCATCTCCAGGATGACCTTTCCCACCACTGTAGATGTGTGCAACGACCCTATAACCTATCAGCCTTTTTTACAAACTGTAAGGCTGTAAAATTCTGATTTCAGATCACATTGAAAGGATTGTAAGAGCCAAATTATAGTAACACAGGCAGGAGCAAACAGAGATGGGCAGAATAGATTTAAGACCCGATGCAACCGCAAAGTTTAAAAGATAACATTAAACATAGAGGGCTATGTCCACAGAAAAAAAATGCACATTATATTAATATATTTCATGGAACAATGCGTTACAGAAAAATGTAACAAAAAAATAATTAAATAATAATATAAAAAATAAATAATAATATTATTATGATTTTACATTTTTCTATAACACATTGTTTCCATTAAATATATTAATGCATAATAATAATAATTACTATTATTCTCCTCTATTATTATTAACACAATACCATATCCAGTTTACAGTTCAAGGCAGAAAACACGAACAAAGAAAAACGAGAAATAGAATTATACCAATAATAATTGGAAGGAAAATATAATTATAATCTTTTTTATAATAATGTTTTCTTTCAATGTTGTATTGATGTTGCTAAAAAAAACAGCATATAGATTAAATTACATTTTTTTTTCCATAATTGATAATTATGTAAGAAAACAGAATGTGCACCCCCCCCAAAGGGTTTGTGTTTGAAGTAGTGTCTTAGAAACCACACAGTGCATGAAAAGAAGCTTTAGAAGTTATAAGGCAGAAATACATATTTGCAACACAGCTGAAAGTTTTCCAAGCACCACACTATTTCTGCCTGAAAGCAAGACACGCGGGATTTTATAGGGTCATTAAAATGATTCAGATGCATCCAAATCAGCATTAGTTCAGGTACAGTGTTTGTTGTCCGAGTTACAAACTGGTTAGCTTTGCTTTTTTTCCTCCTGTAAGCAGGAGAAGATAAAATCCCGTTTCTGATAACATCAGCATTATGGTGCTCGGACGATATAAAACTATACTAACCAGTGATTTCAAGCTTAGAGGCACGGAGATTAAAAATTCCCCCGTGTTCGCAGGGGGCTTTTTATAGCAGTATCCTCCTGTAGATGAGAGGTTCAATATATTCATAATTAAAAAAGGTAAGAATGCACCTGTCTTTCTCCGCAAATCTATATGTATTATTCTGGCATCTCTTTGGACTTCCACAAAAGGGTAAAGCCACGGGGACAGCCTCTCCTGCTTCTGTTCACTGTTAGGCCATGTCTAGTCGTCCATGGAGAAGCGGACAAAGGAAAAGGGAAAAAGATAGAAGAAAGAAGAAGGAAGAAAAAGCAAGAGAAGAAGTGGAGCTTTGCGGCAAGTATACAGGGACACAGAAACGATCAGCGGAAAAGCCATACAGAGAGAGCGTGAGAGTGAATAAGAGTGTGAGAGAACGTGAATGAGAGTGTAAGAGAGTATGAAAGAGCATGAGAGAGGGAATGAAGGTAAGTGATAACAAATTTTGTTTCCCGGACCGAAAGAGCAGGAA
Source organism: Spea multiplicata (assembly GCA_009364415.1). NCBI lineage: Eukaryota > Metazoa > Chordata > Amphibia > Anura > Pelobatidae > Spea > Spea multiplicata. The sequence continues at coordinate 22,492,831 of VKOC01000008.1, forward strand.
AAAAAATCGAATTACCACTAAAGAATGGACCAAAACAGAAAAAAATGCCCGTATAGTTGATCCATTTTGCACATACAAAATAAATATAAAAAAAATATAAATACAAAACACAGCAGTAGCGAAAGAAGAGATTTCCCCATAACATTATGTTAACAAAAATGAAGTATGAATGATAGCCACAAATTTAGTACTGGTGAGTATTATTTAATTTCCTCTTTTTTTAGTGAAATGAACATGTAATATAATATAATAGGTAAAAACACTGTGCTTAACATATACAGTAAAGCTACATTACAATATAATATAATACTCTATGTAATACTAAATTATAAAATATAAAAATATAAAAAAGGCTAACGCTCTTCAGTTCTTTATTACGCACCAATCAACATAACATGATGCTAAAATATTTTACTTCCTGTATTTCATTTGAATCTGTATTGTCTGTCTCATTTATCAAATTTAGTAAGAACGGTGATGCATGTATCAATTAATCCAAGTGAAAATTCCATGATGGATAACACAAACACATAATCACATTGGAGTATTATAGACACTGTTGGGATGATAGCCGCCATCTGGAGATCTTTATCAATATTCCTTTTGTTTGGGTAAGATTTCTTTGTGGTTAACTCTGGCTTTTTGTGCTGTGTATGATGCAGGGCCAGATTAGCACGATACATTAACCCCTTAATGACAAAGCCCATACATGTACGGGCTTAAAATGCATTGTTTTCAATGGGTTTAGGCACCCCCCATTGTCCTTAAGGGGTTAAAATTTGTAACTTGAAAATTCATCACGTTTAGTAATAATCATACTTGCGAAGGTACTTGGGTATGCCACCACTACCCTCTTTTCAGTGGCTTTTCTGAGTGCTGGATCTAGATGGATGGATGGATAGAGAGATAGATAGATAGATAGATAGATAGATAGATAGATAGATAGATAGATAGATAGATAGATGTAACTAATTAATAAGATGTAGTTTACAAGCCATCCGGCAGGAAAACCTTTGAAGGAAAAGAACATTTTCTTAGAATCTCCTATTTTGCTGATTTAGAGTTTGCATGTTTGGTAATAAAAAAGTTATGCTTGCAACTGAATTTACTTAAAATGTCCGCGTTTAAAATAATGAACCATGAAATTGGTTTCGAATGACGTGAATAAAAAAAAATAATCTAAAAATCCTCTCTTTTCCCTAATATTTATGGTGGATAATGACTAATCTTAACTGCATAATCGTTGTTTGCTATGTTGCTCTTCTGCTTCTAGCTGGAAAGCTTATAGAATAAAAAAAAAGATAAGACATTTGAGCAAAATAATAATAAACAAATTCTTGAAAGTGAAAAAGTACGCTGGTCTTTTAATTTAAAGCTTGCTTAGTATCAGGAATTATTTCCCCAAGTATCTCAGACATCAACAGAATTCCATAGAACAAGATAGAATTATATATATTTTTTTGTGTATCAATCTTTATTTGATTTTATCAAGAAAAAAATATAAGTGGTGAAATACTAGGTATATGCAATTACTGCAAGCGCACAAGATTTAAACCTAGAAGACTTTAGCCAAGTTTGCCCACCTATGGCTAGGAAACACCTTAGCATCGCAAATGACGGAATCTAAGGTGAAAAGAGAAAAAAAACTGCTAGGAAAGGAAAGAGAAGAAATAAAAGAAGGAAAAGAAATAAAACTTTGATATAATTTTCTATCGACAGGCGATGGTAAGCAGAGCGTAGCTTCGTTGCTGAAGGAACGTGGTCAGCATCCAACGAAGGCTATGCGTAATGGATGATTACTAGTATGAGTTTTTAATTTAAAGTCGAAAGGGAAAAGTGCAGGTCTTTGCACAACGGTTTCTACAAAATAAACAAATTCTTGCTGAGTCTTTGTTACTAGTATCCCAATTATGCATTAAATATGAGCTTGGAAATTATAAAATAATATAAAATGTGCTGGCAACGAATGTAAATTTCGTGAGATGCATATCACTTTAGCCTCTTTTTTGAAGTTTCCTAATCTTGTCTAGATTTGTACGCTTAGATGCATTGAGTCAAACGCAAATATTCATTTTGGATTTTGTACTTCTCAGATGAAGGTGACGGTACGGAATGCGTAACTTTAGGCGGGATTTTGATGGCAAGTTATCAAAGTGATTTTAGTGGAACATCAAGAGATTTGAAGAAGTGAAGCGAGATATAGATGTTTCTCTACAAAAGTCGATCAACACTTACCAGAGTTTGGAATGAATTATACTTGTGTATAATGCTATGTATCTACTATAGTCTAGGATTATATACAACAGATCAACATTCTCTGGGGGCAACCTTCATAGGACAGGAAGACCATTAGTATCAACCCCTTCTTGATACACTCTCTAAAGCGGGTTCCCTCAAGGAGGTTCTTGCAGGTGAGGCCTCTTTACAGGATACATACATCGCTCGATTGTGGGCAATGGTGGACCATTCTTTTGGCATGTAGGCACCCATCCACTTTGGTTCTACCAGGTCAACCATTACCTTAGGAGTCTACTTCAGGTTTTGCTCTTGGAGGAAGAATAGGTAATGATCTGCATCCAAAACTCAAATAAATGTCCATAAGTTTTTAACACAGTGCTTAATAAATATAAGGCTCTGTTCTGTGATGTGATGACGTTTGTATTAGGTTATTCACTTTTTTTTTGCATTCCCCATTTTTTTTCCAATTTTTCCTTATATTCTGTGTGAAAATTTAATGAAATTTGATGAACAACAAATTTGATTAACAAAGAAAAAAAAGATATCCCATCATAAAGTTACTTACCAAATGGATCTAATAGGGATCCTCTAGAAAACCATGACTTGTCATGTCAAGCAGGGATTTCGACCATAACATATTGGTAGCAAAATCACCAATTGGGAGTCTCAGGTATGGCCGCTGCAGTGTAGAACGGGAAGGAGTCAACTCTGAACTATAAGACCCTAAAATCTGCCCCCTCACCCAGAGATTGGGGCAAAAACCCTGATTCTCACTTATGAGTATGGCAAATCGCTGCACTATTTTTAGCCGTAATAAAAATTGTGCAACTCGCTTCACGCGGCAAATGCTTCTTGGAGTGTTTGATGACCTTCTATGCAGCTCTAGGTATTCTTCTATTAATAGTCAGGAAATGACCCTGCATAATGACATTCCATTAGAATCCTTGATATGATTTTTCTTTTCCTCTTTTCATACACAAAGACAGAAGTGTTTGGAAAGAAAATGATCTATTCAACATGGTTCAAGGCATAAATTCTACAAAATGTGAATTAAAACACGTGTAAGCGCATACAAACAATTCGATAATCTAAGCTTTATATGTCATGAGGGTTTTATAAAGTTCTAGAAGCTCACAAACCCCATTATAAGGACTACAATCATGCAGTCGCTGCACAGTGGTCTAAACATTTATACTGTTAAAATGTATTCTTTTTACTGCGTTCCCATTAGTAAAGTGAGTGACAGCAAGCAGCGATGCCAGCGGGATCCCTCTCATATTGTCACACTCCTCGCTCAGTTCCCTGATGGGTACGGGGCTTTACAAAGGGAGAAAAGAAGGCAGGCAACAAGTCAAAAATCATATTCTTTTCCTACAAATGCAGTTTTTTTTATAGCCTACTGGATAAGCATAGCACCTTTAAACATAACGCTCATACCACTGGATGTTTACTATTTTCACGGAGTGCATGCATAGAGAGACGGGTTATTTTCTTTTAGTTGTGGCGAATTGGTCACCGGATGGACCAATCGCATCCAACAAAGAATGGACCCAGAGTTCGGGCAGGTAGTTCATTAAACAGACGATGAGATACTGGCTAGACACATTTTCCCTTTCTCATTCCCTTCTTTCCTTTTCCATTCCCCTTTCCCTCCCTTCCCGTTTGTTTCCTTTCTCTCCCTTTTCTCATCACCTCCATTTTCCCTTCCTTTTCTCCTCTCTTCCATTTCCTCTTCCTTTCACTTTTACCTTTTATTTTCCTTTCCTTTCCATTCTTTTTTCTTCGTCATCAATTTCCTCTCCCTCCCACTCTCTTGAACTTCAGACATCTCATCTTGGCCAAAACTCAAAAAGATGCAGCATGTATAAACTCATGGGAATAACAAAGAGTACTTCAAAGTCTTAATATAACTTTAGAGATGAACTTGCACAAAATATAAATGTTAAGGGAACAAGATTCACGGGGCAGCCTCCGTTATCTGCTTTATGAAGCCAACTGTGGCACTCATTCCCGAGATTCAAACATAACAAATAGGTTCATCACATCAATGAACGCAGATCTCCATTCGTTGGCGATGTATTTTCAATAATAACTGAAAAAAGCAGCCCTAAAAGCTAAAAAAAAAAACAAAAAAACATTATCTTTATCAAATGAAATAATGCAAACACTCAATGGAAATGTATTAACAAAGACAAAGCCACGTACCATGGAGATTGCCTTCCACAAATAACACGAGAAACTATATGTGCCGACGTATCCTTTTCCAGATTGGATGCTAATTTTTTAATTTTTTTTTATTAAATTTTATTATGCGTAATTAGCAATTCTGGATCAAGTTTCATTATAGGAGAAATCTCCATATCTAGGAACTCTCCAGGTTTTCTTGTTTTGTTTGTAAAAACAAAACCCCCCGAAAAAAGAAATATTTGCAGTCATAATTCATAATTGACTAATATCGAACAGAAAGCAAAAAAGTAAAGGATGGAATATTGAATGTATATTCTGGGTAGTCTCTAGACCACAGTAGTTATTAAAATTCTAAGTAATTCACTACAAACATTTCATGAATACCGATCAATGCAAAATAAGCAACGACCATTTAAAATTTACCAGATCAGTGTTTAAATCCGTCCCAGACAGATGGCTAATTTGACTAAACCAACTTCCCATTACACAGGAGCAATTCCACCGCCCTGATATCAGTATGGTAGGGTTATTACATCCCCAGGTTAATCTATCAGTTTCCCAAACCTTTCTTGAGGATACGATGAAAAAATTCCAAGATGCAACCAAGAGAAAAATATCTAAGGTCTACATTTTTGTGTAGACTTTGTAATGAGCATTTATTTTTTGTGTGTGTGTGTGGAACATATGGGAGGAATAATCTGAGAATTTAAATCCCCACCGCTGACAATATCCTTTAGGCTGCGTAAATATGATTCCGCGTAGGTAATTTAATTGATATACTACATATGGATACAAATATATGAATGTTAAATCTGTTTCACCTATAATTAGCTGTCAACAGGAGCGAATCTCATCCTAATGAGTTATGTAACTTGGCAGGGTCTAGAAAAACTTTGTAGAAGATTAGTATCTGCACAAATGAAAGTTAACAAAAAAATGAAAAAAGTAAAAGAAAAATTAGGGCATTTATTGCCTTCAAGGTAGGGCATTTTTCATTCACGCTATTCACGCTATTCACCCTATAAATTCTTATTACTAGAGAAGTTGCATTATATATTTTGATTGTGATAAAGTATTTGTGCATAATGTGTTAAAGTGCATTTTAGTGTACCAAACTTGCTTTATATCAAAAACATATATTTTTTTATTTTATTATTTTCATTCAGTGAATTCACTATTAATTATTATTCTTATAACAGTAGGAGGTAACTACATTCATCCCAGAGATTGTTAAGCCTTCTCATGATCACCTCTACCTAATAAAAACCTGTTACAATAGGAAATAAGAATTCTCCTCTCTTCTCTGTTTTTCCTTTTCCGTTCCTCGTCATCCACTGCTTTGCTGCTCAGTCTCTGTCTCTTCTCCTTCTTCTTCTCTGCTGTTCATTCTTCGCTTTTCCTTCTCTCCTACTCCACCATTTTGTCTCCGATCCTGCACCAGCTTCTCCACTGCTCCTTCTTCGCTTCTCCATCTCCATTGTTCTCTCCTCTTCAGAGGAGGGTGGAGCTCTGCACGCATCTTCCTTTTATCATATAATATTGATCTATTCACTAAGCTCCTAACACCCACGCTAATGGTTTTGTACACAGACAAAACATAAACTCTAGCAGGCTAAATCAATAAAAGCATTGCAGAAACCTCCAATACCTTGCTGCTATGGCAACAAACTATTTTAACCAATAAATGCTCCTTAATTGTGTTGCCTGATTACAGACAATAAACTGTCTCTGGATTATAAACTTTGCAAATTAACGTGATATATGTTTTTGTGGGACGTTAAAAATAAGGGGGGGGGTCATATTTTTATATTTATTTACAAAACTATTTGTCTCTGCAAAATATGTTGAAAGAAATACAAGATATTTCCGGGTGAGA
>VKOC01000008.1:22511409-22522438 GCA_009364415.1 Spea multiplicata
TTTTTAAAAATGTAAAATTGTGACCCTTCTCAACATTCATATTTGTGAAGGTAAATGAAGTTATTACAATCAGTTGATTTCTCTGTTAATGTGTCGTTTCAGGCACAAACAGGCTTCATAGAGACCAGATAATCCAAATACACTATCTAGTTGTCACTTCCCACAAATGGATCGCAATTACTGTTTGTTACATAGGAACATAGAATTTGACAACAGATCAGACCCATTAGGCCCATCTACTTTTTCCTGATGTAAAATATCAAACCTTAATCAGTCGTTGGTCTCGTCTTAGATTCAGGAGCCATATGCCTATCCCATGGATGTTTACATTCTCTCGCTGTATTGCCCTCTACCATTTCTGCTGGGAGCCTGTTCCATTTGTCAATGACAAGTAATTACATAGCAATATTCCCATATATTGCAATGAAAATAAAAACATAGATAAAAGCAGTGACACATTTTAACCCGGTTTATAAATGACTAGGTCATGATATCTGTGGGGTTTTTTCTTTAATTTCATTGCAATATATGGGAATATCACTATTTAACCCCTTAATGACAAAACCCGTACATGTACGGGCTCAAAATGCATTGTTTTCAATGGGTTTTGGGACCGCCCATTGTCCTTGAGGGGTTAATTAATTGAAAAAAATGTGTTGCATTCCATTATGGTCCCAGCTCCACCTCTGCACAGCCCCTTGTGCATCCAGCCCCACCCCTTACAGAGATAGCCCTGCCTCCCTTCAAAGCCACGCCCAGGAAGCGCTCCAGGTGGCTCACCCTGGAAAGTTTCTAGGTATGGCGATCAGCTGAGATCCACCAGAAGTTTCTCATTTTTGTCTTCATTCACAATCACAGTTTCATGACGTGAATTTTGAAACTAAATATTTCCAAAAGAACATTTTTTAAGGTGTCATCAGCGTTCTGTATCGAAGACAATTTTCACAAAGTCGTCTCCATTCCGTTTTATCAGCTATCTTCCCACCCTCTAAAAGCAAGGGTTGTGCTGTTGTCAAACCTTAAAGTAATTTTTCCAAGAACATAACATTATCAAAGTTGTTGAAGAGGAAAAACTTTTTTTAACCTGCTAAAAGCTTAAAGTCTGTTCTTAAACTATGTGCTGAACCGAGATGACTTGTAGGTTATGGCAGCCATTAAATTCTGTCCGTGTGTTTTTGTTTTTTTTGTGAACTCTGCAAAAAAAAAGCAAAACATTACATTTTTTAACAGAGGTACGGAAGTAAAAATATATTTGTAGATACTGAGTTTGGATTAAAGTATGTTCATGTGTTTCGTGTGTTTTTTTATTATCCCTTTTCACAAATTGTTGATTAAAACTATAGATAAAAAAAGTTGACTTATACTGTCATATAAAGTAATTTTGATGTATCAATCAATAAAATGATGTATAAATATTGTTTCTATATAACGCAAGGGAATTTAAAAAAATATGCATAATTCCCAAGAATTCTCAGAAAAAACTTTTTCTGAGAATGTGTTGGTGAAATTGGCATAATGGATTTATCCGTCTCTTTAATTGTGGAAAACCACACACAGTCTCTTCAATTTTGATAAACCACCGAACTGTTGTCCAATATTTTAGTTAACCAAACATTTTGCTTTATTCTTTTTACTCATAGTATTTTTTTCCATTTTTACTATACCAATGACAATGTCTCGAAGACGGCAGGGCGACATCCAAGATAACAGGCTAGTAATGCACCTAGGGGTCAGGGGTCTCATTTCCAAATATTTTGTTCTCCTCTTCTTTTGCTCGATTGACCCTGAATATTGTAGTTCATTCCCAATGTTGTTGTGTCCCATGTCCAGTGTCCCTTTCAGTCTCCTCTTCTCTAGCTCCATACTGGTCACCACATTGATAGGGTAATATGTTTTGATTTGAGGAACTGGTGACCTTACCAATAGTTGCACCCGAGGGGTAGGAGAAGGTAGATCTATGCTGATAGAAACAAAATCTTCCTAATCTCTGACTAGTTGACCAGGAAAAATAGCTTTCTATAAATTTATAGGAAGTCACATATAAATTGCATAATCAGACCCAATAAAGACCCAAATCCATTGACTTCAGCTTTTCTAAAATGCTCAGAATTGCATTAAGGTAGATGAAGGCCAACAAAGTCTCTTGGGATGACTTCTTTTTTTGAGCTTTCAGGGGTCCAACGGCAGTCAGAAAAATCCCTGGATCCTTCCCTATCTTAATTTAAATGCATATGAAGGCCAATGGCAATGACCACTGATGACTATTGTACCCTACAGAATAGGGGACGGAATAAGGGGCGTTAATATTTCCATTGCCTTCATACCTTAGACTTTGAGAACATGCAAGAGACTTCTTCGTCTTAACATCCGATGTCGCCCACTATCTGTATGTAACACTACAGAATGTAGACGTTGATATATAAAAACTAAAAAAAATGAGTTTTATATAGAGTTTTACTGCCGAAGTATATAACTGTTGTTAAGCGGCTGTCTGTTGCCTGATGTTCATCTTCTTGATTTAAAAGAGATTGCCTGCGTGTACGTTAATTAAACGTTCCAGTGGTCAATATTTCCTTGACAGCTAATTCAGAAGTCTTTATGTATGTATAATTGCTTTGTAGATAATGACAGTGAGAAACAATTAAACAGCTGGCAAATACAACCAAAGAAAATTTTAGCATGGTTTGGAATTGTCAGCCTCTGTACCTTGCATTGTGCAGTGAATATAATAAAAAATAATAATCTAAATATTGTTATTTTATTTAATATATTATATAATTTAATATTTTTTAATATTATATCATTTAATTATCAAAAGTGTTTTGGCTTATTATAGCAGACACAGGGTAATTTTTTTTTTATCTAAGAAATTCTAATATTCCATCTAATATTTTTTTCTTGAAATTGTGAGACTTATATAGTGACATCAACATTATCGATCATATTATGTTTTCAAGAATGATTTTCTCCGTCGATGCCTAGAAACAAAACTAGAAAAATCCTAGGAGCTCCTGACACTTAGCATGATAGCATAAGTAAGTAACCACTTGTGGAAACCAAGTAATGAACGATGTTACGTATATGTGATGTGATCGCTCATGACACGCAAGGTTTCAAGGAACATCATAGGTTCTCCAGCTTTATTCACACTTGTCAATGCTCCCATAAAAGAGTGTGATAACTTCTGGAGGACCATTTCTTTCACCATTTGCTTAGATAACCTACATACAGTGGCATATCCAGCCATAGGCCACTAAACAGCAGCCCCTCTGCCACTAAACAGGACCAAGTTAAAAGGGAGATCACCATACCTGGGAGCTTTCTGGCTCTAGATACCTGGAACCCCCCATGCAGGCTTCGGGTAGTAGGACCAGCTGACTTGGGTGAGTGATCCCGTAATACACACTATTGTTAATGGGGAAGTAGGTGCCACAACGTCGCCCCCTTGACCCATTCTATAAAAACTGGAGAGCCATGATGTCATATCCCCATTCTCAACCGTAATGAAGGTAACACGGCGAGGGCGGCTGGTGGTTCTAGCCTGAGTTAGGCCTAGGGCAGTACCAAATACAGATCTGTCCGCTTAAATAGTTTAGCTATCTTGTCTTGCCCTGCCTGGAATAACCTAATTACCATTTTAAAATGTGTCTCAAAGAACCTTGAAATGTAAACAGTCGCAGTAATTAAATTAAGCTAAGTGAAATGTTATTAAACATGACTATTTTTGCAACAAAAGGGCATTTGATGTTTGACGTTCCAATGATAAGGTCAACAGGAATACTCCTCTGGATAGATGTTTGCACATCATCTACGGTTATTGCTTGACAAATTAAAATAGAATTTAACCATCATACTGTAATATCGACAGGGTTTTAATTAAAAAATCTGTTAAAGAAAAAGGCTTGTATGTTGGTGATGCACTCAATGTCAAAAAGCATTTTGGCAACTACAGAAGGAGCTGCGAATGATGGAAGCGTGGCAACAGATGCTCTCAAACACTTTGATTGACACTGAGCTTCTGATGTATGACATTTAGGAAATGGGATCTGTGAATTTTACTTAGAAATTACTCTTTTGCTATTTTGCACGCAATAATTCCCAATTTTTACCACCAGTATTAACAAGGCAAGCACGTTTACTGTTATGAAAGTTTTCTTTGAACCTAAAACTAAGCTAAACAACGAGGCAGATATAAAATAAGATGTATCCGGCTGTTCAGGCCAAAGTTCCACCAGTACTGGGTTAGCCAATAAGGCATTTGGCAATGACCTAATACCATTGTTTTTACCTTTTCACTTTGCCTTAGGATACCACTTTATCCAGTGGTGCTGCTCGAAGCCTAAACCAGGGCAGCGTCACAAGGGCCATCATTACTGCTGAGCCCCGGGATATGATCTCCCTTTAAACTGGTCCATTGAGCAGAAGCACAACAGGGAGCCTAATCGCCCAAGAGGACCAGCTACCCTAGGCCTAGTTGGCCTAGGCCAACATATGCCAGTCTCTACTACATGGAGAAAACAGGATGCTGAGTTTCTAGGACCCATCGCCATGAGGTTCTTGTGCAAGACAGGGTGCTGGAACCTTTATATTGAATGTAAGGCTATGTTTTTTTTATAATAGCAAATTTTTCAGATATGCTGAGATATGAGGATAATTGGAATTGAATATGAATATAACTGAGCAGGTTCTGATTAGGAAAATGTAAGTAATGTACTGTATAAGATTACTTTAAACAGTACATATTCTGAAACTATACGACATCATTACACTATTGGAGTCCCTTTCTGTTTGTTCCTTATTATTAAGATGTGATCCCTCCTTCACCAATTTGGGTGTACTGGTGGTGTGGGTAAGTGCACTCAATCATTTTTCCAATTCTTTTTCAGATCTGTCTTGTCTTTGTCAATGACATCGGTTTAATCTTGTTTTCCTTATTTCCCTAGGCTAAAAGATGAACTGTAAATCCGTACCTGAAGCTGCCAACAGTCAGCGCCGTATTGGTGAAGACTAAACCACCCTGGCACTTTAAGGCCAGCTGCCGTTTCTTACATTCTTATAGGTTCCCAATGTATAGCCTTGTGTCCCCAGCCTGAAGCAGCTATGCCACAGCGGCAAAAGTATCAGTAAGTATGCTGATCTATCAGCCACCAGCCCATTAGGCATTTGCCTTGTATGCCATATGGCCATTGTTGGAATTACATTATGTGCTATGCGAGTCACAAACCCTTAATTACATTATTATTGTATTATTATTATTATTATTATTATACTTTGTTATTCATAAAGTGCGACAGATTCTGCATAGTTGCTTCTCCCGCAAAAGACAACTCAATCGTTCGGCAACAAATACAATGTCCACAAACGTCCCTTTTAATCTATTTTTAATAAGAACACTGGAAAACAATGTGAAAAATTGGGGAAACATAGATGATCAAAATAACTTCAGTAAGAATGGAAAATACTCAAATTTACTAAAAGGAAGAACAAATCACAAGGATTGCCGCAGGTGAACAGAGAGCGGCTGCCCCTTTGAACCTCATATTTCCTAATAAAAAATGAGTATATTTTGCAGCGTATTAATTATCAGCGGCAGAAGAAAACAGGCCTTTTTAGAGTAATTAAGCCTAATTGATCCAGTCGGCATTAAATATAGTTATTTGGCAGTAGTTTTTAGTAGCAAAAAAAAGACTTGTTGATGAACGCTTGATGAATATTTATACGAAGATTGCTGTTTATACATAAGGCTACGCATTTTTCAGTTTGATTTTAAAAAATAATAAAAAAATTGTCGCTGCCTGTTTTAACAGAAGAAAATAAGACATTGAGATTCAAATCACATTTTTCGTTACAGAAAGGCAAATCCTGAAGCCAACTTTAAACTGATGAGCTGAAATCACCAAAATTGTTTGCTAAGCAATGCTTTCAGTCGTAATGGCACAAAATGTTTGCGCCAGATTGTGGCGATGTTTATACGATAATTTATTTTTTCTCTCTCCTACCTAAAATGAGTGTGTTCAGGCGCTGAAAGGAGACTTGATTGCCTCATTCAGCTAGAGTTGCAAAATACTTCCTAAAATTACCTATATTTATCCAGCGAAATCAGATTCCGTTCTAAATATAGTATAGTTCGTTTTCTTCGTATTGGCCCGACGGAGTTTAATTTATAAAAAAAAAGGGCGTGACCAAGCCCTTTTATTCTCTAAATGTATTGGTTGAAAACATTAGGTAAATGCATTTTTATAAATATATGTTAATAATTTTTAAATTAAAGTATAAAAATAATTTCTTTCACTGGTGTATGTACAGTATATATACATATGTATGTATGCGTGTGTATGAGTATGTACGTGGGTGTGTGTGGGTGTGTGTATAGGTGTGTGTATGTATGTATGTATGTGTGTATGTATGTGTGTATAAAATTTATGGCAGATCAGGCCCATTCGCCCCGTGAAGTCTGTCATTGGTTTCAAATATTATTAAAATTAATCGTTGGCCTCGTCTTAGATTCGGGAGCCATGTGCCTATCCCATGCATGTTTCATTTCCCCCCACTCTATTAACCTCTACCACTTCTGCTGGGAGGCCGTGGCACTTACCTAACACCCTCTCGGTAAAGTAAAACTAACTAGTGATATACTGAAGCCACGTTGAACAAGCTTTGCTACTTCGCTCCATCGGGAAGAGGAATTTGCAGTTATGCTCTTAGTTTCAAAGTGCTATTTGCTAAGAGTCCATAACAATCTTATTACTGTGTTAAGAAGGGCAAAGAAATTGTTTTAAGGAATTCCCGTGGGAAAGGAGATTTGCCAGTAAAACATTTCCATTCGTCTTCAAGAAGGGGGGACACCAAGAGTTTCTAGAATACAGCCAATTGGCAACATTGTTATACACGTACAATAGACAAGTTATCTATCCCCTGTTGTTAAGTTGCTGATTGCTGCTGATTGGTTTAGGCAGCCTTGTTGAAAACAATAAAGTCATTGTATCTAAATTAATATATAAATTATTAGGTAAACTGCGTACAAATGAAAATTACATTTTTCGGTAATACTAGTGAATTCTATAGAAATGTTTCTTTCCTTGCAGGGAGAATAATGAGTTATAATGTGAATGCAATGCACATGTTCAACATTTGTATACTATGACATTTTGAAATCTATAGGGACCTCCATCTGAAATAAGATGACTAATTATGATACAAACTATTTTAATAGTTTATCCCAGGCCAAAGAAGTAGAAAGAATTTAAGCTGGTGTTGGCCTGAGCCCAACACTAGGCTCAACCTTGCTTAACTAGAGAAAAGGACGAAGATTGGGGGTTTGTGATTTGAATCTCAATGTCTTATTTTCTTCTGTTAAAACAGGCAGCGACAATTTTTACTGTAGAGCGTTTTTGGTCCTCATCAGCATCCATACATATGTTCCCGAAGACCATCTTTGTGTTGGGGCTGGTCAGACTTGGCTTAATGAACTTGGCCTCTGTGTCTCGCTTTGCCCTCAGCTTGACCAGTGCCATGTAACCAGTTGGCTTACCTACGTCAAGAAAGAATAATCTTCGAAGCCCTAACATAACTCTTCTATCGAAGACCCTTGGAAATCTTGACATTCTTCCCTTTCCACTTCAATGTCTAAACAAAGCTGTTCTGTCAACTTGTCAGTTAATACACAGGACCTCCATTTGTGAAAAAGAAAAGAAAGTCTTCTATAAGTCCTTGAGAATGACATGGCTGCAATTAATGGCTGAAAGGAAAGGAATGCACTGAAATGAAAGGAATAATGAGGCTTCGCTCTTGGTCTCCACTAAAATGTCAGGCGTTAGATTACCTCTCTTGAATTCCGCTCGTCTGCCAACTCCCATCATTCAACCCATTTATATTATACTTTCACTCATTTCACTGACACTTATGCTTGCTCAATCAACAAAATTTAAGGCAACCACGCGTGATTTCTATACTCAGGTCATTAAGCCAACAAAATACACAACATTAAACTTCTTTTTGCCCTGTTGGCCAACACTTCCCCTGGATTTTTTCTGAACCGGTGAATTTAATTTGTAATGAATGACATTTCAGAAAAAGACATATTTCTACTTTTGAAAGATTTTTGAGTGAGTTTGCCTTTTTCCCCGCTGTCAATAAAATAAAATATTGTATGTTCCAAGGTTAAGGTGCAGCAATCCTTGGAAAAATGCGTGTTGTAAACATTTCATTTTTTTAATGCCTATATTTAAATACTAATGGAAAAAAATAACTACTATAATTACAAGGCACACATTTGTCATATTTTCAAAAAATACACAGAGCACATAGTGTTGAAATATTGGTAAAGAAAAATCATTGTTTTTTATAATGAATATCAAGGTAAGTAGTGAATGCTTTCTGGCTAGCAAACTTTTGGGAAATGTTTCATTAAAATGCTGATGGCTATATGTGTGTCCCCTAGATTTAAAGACGCAGAAATATTGTTTTCCCCTATCTGCCAAATTATTTTCTTTTATATTTTGGGGGTAAAAACCAGGAGATCATTTAAATTAAATGTAGGAATGGGTTTGCCCGTCTGTTCACCAATATTTCTTATGAAATGATGCATTCAATATTTAGAATTGGGCACAATACAAATGTAAAAACACATGGAGGTGTCGCAAATAAAGCAAACCTTTTTGTCTACTACTATGGTAACTCCTGCAAAAGCATAGACAGGCACGGCATAAACACAAATGTGGGAACACAATTATGTCCGGTAAGATTGGCAAAACATACCACACATGGTTGATTAATTTACACTGCCTTCTGATGACCCTACAATCTAAGCACTTATTTCTAGACTTGCGCATTCGTCTTCGGGCAAATATGAAAACGAACAGTGCATTTTTGTGTTCGTTCCAAAGACACGAAGAAGAGAAGAGAATGGCGGTAAAACGTAGATGAAGACGAAGACACACAACACGAAGAATCTTTGTGATCGTCTTGATCTTCGTCTACTAATCTCCCTGGTCCCTTCCCCATCTAGCCTACCTTATCTTCGCAGCATTGCAGGAGTTGACGGAAGCAGAAATCCGCAGGTTCGCCATCAGGGGTTACAGGGCCGTGCGAGTGAGCCTATTGGTCGCCTGCAGGGACCTCCTCTGGCATCAACCAATTGGTTGATGCCAGAGGAAGACCCTGCAGGCGATTGATAGGCTCACGTGCACGGCTTTTTTCACTCCTGACAGCAAACCTATGGGTTTCCGCTGGTCTCTGCCGGACAAGTTGCTGCGTTAGGATTTTAAAAGTCTGTACGAGCGACTCTATTGGTCGCCAGCAGGGGGCTCGTCTGCAATCAACCATTGGTTAACATTTAAACTCCTGACGCCAGAGCTGCTGCGGTACGCGTTAACCCCGTATTAACCCCTTATACAAAACCGGAAAAAACAAAGAGAAAAACGTACACGAAGAATGTCCAAGAATATTCGCCCGAAGAGAAGACAGGAACGGGCGAATGTTCTCGGAATACAGAGATTTTTTTGCCGAAGATGAGCACGAAGACCTCCTGGGTGCCCAAGTCTACTTATTTCACTTCTGTCTCAGAGACTATACTTCAAATGTCTCTACTTGGCTATGTGGGGATATTTGGTCGAATGTCTCGTACTGAGTTGGCACAGATTATTGGTCAATTCAATCCCATCCACCACTAGTGGAAAGCTATATGGCTGGTAAAAGTAGATTGTAATCATGCTGTTTACTTACAGTACACGTCCACTCGTATCGACTTTATTGCTGGAGAGCCCAGTCCATTCTCTGCTTTACAGTAGTATCGGCCCCCTTGGTGTCTCTGGATATTTGTAATCCTCAATGTCTCGTTGAATACACTGGAGTCTTGAAATCTATCAGATGCACTTCCTGCTGTTTTGGTCCACCTGATCTGAGCAAGCATCAAAAAACATGGTTAGTTTCATTGTATAAAATATAGATAAGGTGTTATAATTAATATCAATATACAAAGTATAATTTTTGTTTTCTGTCTTAATAATAATAATAATATTTATATCCAAATCTTATACAGGTCCTTTAATTGTAAAAACAATCTGACCTGACTGTTGGATCAAGGAAAAAGAAAATATTCAAGTACACCTGAACGAAAAATAAAAAACCTGTTTACTATATATCCTCCATCATTTAAGGTGTCCAAGTTGGAATATCATGGTCAACCCACACACTTTGGAGAAAAACGGTGGCCATGAGAGATCTGCTGATCTCCCTTGATTTTTTATAGCTCCCTGGCCTGGTCATAGGAGATCAAAGGATCTACCCAACTCACCTATGATCTCCGCTGCCCACATAAATGGGAAATTAGGGCAGCTACGTTTCTCCTCTTATTATGGTTAAGTACCATAGTGTAATAAAGAATATTGGTGCAAACTAAAAATACCTTTTGGCTAAATGAATACTGGCAGTATGTACGTTTAGGCCATTAGCCATCATCTCATTCAATCTGATTTAATAATAAAGTTGGAATTCCAAAGAATGCTAACAAATAACATTAAAGTTTATAAAAGCGTTACTTATAGGAAGTAAAATAGAATTAAAGCACTCTGGTGATAAGTAAATTGACTTAGATCTAGACCATAATTTTATTGAAAACTTTTTCCCACCACCCTAAACGCAATGAAACATGGCCAACCATCTTATTTAAATCCATAAAAAAAAGTTTATTAGAGAATATACTTTGTGTTTTTAAATGTGTTAATGATCTTAATTTCAATAGTTTAGAATTAAAAAAAATAACAAAACTATAATATCTTTTTCTGCTTTAATATCATACAAGCCACACACAAGCCTTAAAGAAGCTTTTTCATTTACAATGGCGTCTGTTTAGTGTCACATGACAATTAAGGGTTTCCTGGAAAATTATGAAAACAACATAATTATTTTGCATTATTAAATTATTATTTTTTAGGAAAGGTTTGGCTTTTCAAAAGTACTGGGAATGGTTACTTATCCTGCATTTGGCTAATCCATCAATTATTTTTATTTTTTAAGATTTTTTATTTGT
>VKOC01000008.1:22528094-22539384 GCA_009364415.1 Spea multiplicata
CTATAAGGGTGCGGCCTATAATCAGGAGCGGCCTATATTCAAGCCAATATGGTAAATCAATAAATAACCGTGAATATCCGCAATATAGCCAATCTTTTTGAAACAACTACAAGCTATCATTTAGAAATGGGGAAAGGAAAATGTTGGTGTATGGGTGCCTGTGAAGAACAAACTTGTTCTGATTTGAGCTGGCAAACTCTGTGATTGGTCTGTGAAGGTAACTAAAATTATATTTCCAAGTCTTATTGTCTTATAATATTTAGACCTATACCCCCATCCCTATTGGTAAGCACCCAATTCTAAAGTTAATTATATTCTTGAGTGATGGATAGAGGTATTCCTAAGGACTAAAAACATTTTGACCTAAATGAAACATGCGATATCCTCATACCCGGCAACCATTCTGAGACACTAGAAAAGAGGGGCATCATGAAGGAGGGAATATAGTATTTTAATCCCAAAAAGGGGTAGTCGTGAGGTATGGGCATCCTGGGCCTTGCCATATTATACATGTGCAGTTGACGCGTTTATATCTGGTGGGCATTGAACATATCATAACACCAAAGCAAAGCATGGCAAGCTGCCCATAGATAGGGTAATTGGGCCTCTCACCCTCGCACATGGGGGGTCTTGGGGTGAGATTATTCATGGCTCTTTTAGTGCTTGTGGTCTCTGAATGAAGGAGAGTGCTGAGATGTGATATTCCAGCTCTTCGTTTCTCTCAGACCAGCAGAGACCGCAAGTCTGAGGGACTATGAGACTTCCTTTAATGTAGAAAAGCAAATTCTTCTTGGCCCGGTTCCCACAAATCTTGAGGGCAGCCCCAGTGACATTTCCCGGCCATCTCTGCACAGCCTCCATGGATTTCATTAAAAGACGATGTACATATTTTAGGTATGGAGCACCGGGTTATGACAGTCTGCCTTATTTTGTATCGGAGGCACCGACCATGGAGGCGTAGAGGACTGGTGAAGCTGCCCCAAGGGTAACTACAGCACTGAGCAGCCTTGGTTGGAAGAACCACACTTTGTGGCATATATGGTGTTTTTATGTGTTTTTTTATATCGTTAGGTACATATGTTCGTTGGCAGGTTTTTGTATTCACAGCTGTACTAGAAAATATTGACATTTTTTTTTAGTTAGGGAGGGAACTAGGGCTTGATACAATGACTTTGTCGAAAATATAGAATTCTGTACAAAATAAGTATATCATTCTAAAATCGTACAAGAAAGCAACTCAATTCTCAGGCCACAAATCCAACAAACAATTGCTAACTTTTCGAGTGGTAGCTGTCCTCTTTTTTATCTCTGTTTTATTCATTTGTAAATAAATTAAAACAATTCATGTGATTTAATACATTATTTCTTCTGTGTAAATGACGGTACGGACCTCTCCACAAGACCATGGACAAGGAAGGGGACAGACTTCCATCTCATATTCGCGTATAGGGAGAAGGAATGAGAGAAGCTTAACCTGTGTTACATATAAAGACATCCTATATGGTGCATCTAACAAGAGTAAAGAAAAAATCTAATTGACGTTAGGTCACTTATTTATTGCCACAGCAGAAGCTCATTGCAGCAAATGTTGTACTTCCAGTATATATCGCTTTTGTTGCTAATAATTTATATTAGTATATAATTAATATAAGATATAATTTTATGCTACAGCCCACTTGTTTGCACCAAAAGGGTTACATCGTCACTGGTATATTTTGTTAGATACCCTGTATACTGTATTTAGCAATATAGAATATTTTAAGGGCTGGAATGTATTAAAAAATGCATCCATTGTATACATTGAAGTTGTTTTAATTAATCGGGGAGCTAAATCACAAATCATGCATTTTCATTCACCTTTACCTTCCTAGTGGATCTAGGTGAAAAAAGTCACAATTATATTTTAAAAAGCTAAAAATATCTTTACAGATCATCTGAAGGTAAGAATAGTCCTTCTGTTTGTATCTAAGGAGCATTCTTTCTGAAGAACAGGGTTTTTTTGCAACTAATTTGTGAGGCTAAGAGATTTAAAAACAAGCTAAAAATGCGTGTTCTTGAAAATGTCCTATAGAGTTTTAATGATTCATGAATTCCGGTCATAATCCCGTTTCAGATATTGCTATCCCAGCATGTCAGAACTAACCTTTTCATTGACATAACTGCTGTCTACAGAGCTATAATTACCTAAACATGTCAGAACTGTAATGTGATTATAGACTTTAATCAGAGATCAAAAGTGCAAAGTAGACACCCTAATAAGTGTTGAATTAACTCTTAATCAGCAGGAGACAGATGCGTCACTATTGAAGAAGTTTTCAGAGAAAATATTCCCAACCGCGCAGGTTGGTTCCGGAAAATGTTCTTGACAGTACACTTCCCATCAAAATAAGGCTAAAATTACCTATAACAAACACATATAGGCCTTATTGTAGCCATGGCCAGTCATGGACCAAATGGCACCTCAGGCAAGTATACCCGAAGCGCCCGGAGTGGAAGCGCCGCTCCTTTGCGGAAGTTTACCGGGAGGCCAAAAAAATGAGGAAAGATTCATGGAAAAAGATAAGTATTTCTGGACCTCTCTTTCTCCATGAATCTATCTGTATTATGTATGTATGGAGCCATGGGGACAGCCTCTCGTTCATTCCACCAATTGGGGGAGAGGAAGTTCATTGAGAGGTCAGGTTCAGGGAGAAGCGGACAAAGAAAGAAGATTTTGGGAGGAGCAGATGAAGAAAGAAGACAGAAAAACAAGAAGATGGAAGAGAGGAAGTGGAGCTGCAGGGCAATGAAACAGGGACATACAAATGATCCATGGAGAACATAGGAAGAGCTTCAGAGAGAATATGAATAAGAGAATGTGAATGAGAGTGTGAGAGAGTCAGTAAGAGTGTGAGAGAGCGTGAGAACGTGTGAAAGAGCAGGAGAGATGAATGAGGGTGAGAGACAACAAATTTATTTTCCAAATGTAAAAAGCCCTCTGAATTTCGACCAAACCGAAAGTGTAAGAAATTTATTTTTTTGGGTTTCGGCTAAGAATAACATTTCAGATACTGAATATCGTTATAAAAATGTGTTGCCCTAAAACAAATGGACAAAAAAAATCAACAAAAAAAAATGTTTCTGGACATAAATCCATTCAGCAGTTTTAAGTTTCTAAAACGGAACATAGTTATAAAAGTTTTACATTAAGCAGAGTATAAAAGTTTAACATTTAAAAGAGTAAGACGAGTAATTAATTATTCTTGAAGATCTGTTATTTGATCTTTGCATCTGAAGTTTTCATCTCATAAAATTCACACCATTTTAAAGAATTTTCAGCTCATATGGCAACAACCAATGGGTGCCAGATTTTGTGTCACATGACAATTAAGTATTCCCTGAAAATGATGTATGAGACAAGATTATATTCAATTTAATAAAGGGTTTGGACATTCATTGGTTCTAAGAATAATAGTTCTAAATACTGCATATAGTTATAAAAGTTTTACATTTAGCAGTTTTTGGTAAATCTTGCAAATTTGTGAGGAAATTGTTGAAATGAAATTTGTAAACTGAGAAATATCTTATAACAAATGTATTTTGCATTACTGTTCATGCACAACATAAACCATTTATAATCACGTGACTTCTGACTGGTGCTTTTGCTGTTGATTTTAATGAGCTACAAATAATATTTAATTACTATGTTGCAGTATGTTCTGTGTATGAAAATTATGGATAAATTATTTTGCGTAAAAGCATAAAATCAGTTCATTTCGTAAAAATATTCTTTTTATATTTATATGTATCACAACTTGTAACTTTATAACTAAACCTATTATGTACTTGCGCCTTCACCACTGGTGGCATTTTATAATCGGCCATTTAAATAAAGACGGTTCTTTGTTGGCCGATATATTCACATGGCTAAGACTTTAAATGTGATTAAAATATCATTTGATCATTTGAATGGTTGTGTGACTTTCATTTCACCATTTGTTGGGGAGGACTTGGGAGGCTGTTCCACTTATCTACCACTCCTTCACCATAGTTAAAGTAAAACCCATTCAATGACTATTATGAACTCTATTGTTGACCTCTCTGGATCATTAACTAACCAGGGAGTGATAGGAGAGTATCTGCATTTTTAAATTTAATCCTACTAAAGGCAATCCCAGTGAACGTCTCATGGGAGAAGGGTCAACCTTGATGCTTTGTAATGCAAACTATATGCCACAAGATGTTTTTTTTTCATACCTTCACAAGTTATTGAGTACCTGTTTAATAAATCCCAAGAGATTAATAGATCAATGGGCTAATAAAATATATATGCATAACTTGGAAATTTTCAGCAGGTAAATATAACAATGCTATCTGAATTCAGTCAAGCCGAAGGCAATAATATTATCCGGCTTGCAATAAATTCTGTTCTTTCCGATTTATGCAGATAGTACAATTTGCCTTGGACCGTGTTTATCAGTCACCGAACATAAATGGTATTGATTTGACAAAGATCAATGAATACTAAATGAAATGCAGAGAAAAGAAAAATCCATATGCAATTTTATACCTGTCCTATTGGAAAGTTTGAACGATACCATCTTGTCCGGGATGTTGCAAACATTTCGTACGGAAGCGATACAGCTGTAATTGGCATAATCCTGAGGTCGAAGGTTTTTCAACTTCAAAATTTTTGTTTCTCCCTGCGCAGTCAAGAACAAATATTGGAGGAAATGATAAAAAAAAGAAGAAAAACAAGCAAACATAAGGCATTTATCTTTTTTTTTGGTATAAACTGCTTTAGTCACAGTTTAGAAAACACAAACAGATGTATAAGGATGACATGGGTGATAAGTACATTGTTTTGGTTTAACCTGTAATAATATGTGCCCCGGAGAAATGTGCCAGGGATAGCAGCAAATATGTCATATGTAACTACTATACCTGGGAACTCTCTCCGGGTTTAACCTGGAGTCTCCGGGTGAAGCCATGCTTCTCCTAGTCTCCAGGTCAGTTTCTTCTTTCTCTAGGAAGGGAGTCCCTACCTATTCCCCATCCAGTTCACATCCAGTCCACATTTTAATATTATTTAAATATTACCGCATTTCCCCAAGTATAAGACGCTCCCTTAATTTTGGGGGCTGAAATTAAAAAAATATATATATTACATAAAGTTATTGTACTGTCTGCCTGGGCATGATATGAGTGTGACTGATGTTAGCTGCTAGCGATTGTTAGCAATCACACTCCTATCATGCCCAGGCAGCCAGTACATGCATATCACTTTCAGCCTCCCTGTGCACCCTACAGACAGATCCATAATAACACACAGACACACACATGTGATGCGATGTGCATTCATGTGACTCCACTGGGTTCCTGCGTCGCTGCGACAGATCAAGAGACGCTGCTGAGCAAAACAGGTAAGCGGCAGGTCCCCTTTCTAGTAAAAAAAAATCTACCACCACTGTATAAGACGCACCCAATTTTTAGACCCCAAATTTATTTATTTGTATTTTTAAAAATATACATTTAAAAAATATGGTAGAGCTTCCTTAGAGCTTTTTCCCAGAAGCTGTTAAAGGCATGAGAATACCGTGTCGCAGAGATGTGTCCACATAGATCCCAGAACATAGAAAATATCATTTTAATGGATTTTCTGAACTTGAACAAAATGTAGACCAGCGTTGAATACAAGCAATCCATGATGAAACCGGAATCAACATGTTTATTGATGTCTACATCGATTCAAAAATGATTTCGCAACGCGCATGGCTATGTTTAATGGTAAATAGGATAACGAAAACAATCAGGATAGTGCGGTAAGCAGAATACACTAATGATTTTCTTTAATAAAGTGCTACAATCAATTGTGGTATTGCGAATGCAACAGAATGATATTCTTTTAATGTAGTTAAGCACCAACTGTTAAATTATGTTGAGTTAGATGTTGATGGCTTTCGGCAAGATTATATATAATCAAATCGTACAATAGCCCATTTTCAGAAGACCAGTCAACCACGACTTTCTTCTTGAGCATGTGTGATTTCTAATAACTTTATACCAGAAGCACATTTTTACATGGTTTTATTAATTAAACAATTAAACTGGCAGAAAGAAAACATTCTTAGAACATTTTCTGCTGCAAGGTATATAAAAAAAGCTTTTTTATGGCTATTGACCATCTTCTGTGGTGAACCAGTAGAAGAAACATTTCAGTAATTTAGCAATTCTCCAATTTCATGTTTTGAGTTGTACAACTGCCAAAGCAATGTGTGAACTGGGGACATCCTTGATTTGCCCCATGAGGATCCAAGTCTCTTAATCCTCAGGCCACGAGAGTGATGACTGGTTGTGTCACGTCCTCTCCCTAGGCCTGTCTAGTCTTATTGGCTGAATGGTGCTGGCCCTATTGGGTGATAATGGTGCCTGATGGGTCACAGATCAATATGAGATTGTTTGATTCCCCTTAAAACCATCCCATTCACACTACTGAGGTCTGTGCTCAGCTGGGGCAGACCTCTATAGTTCTCCCGCCCCCGCGCAACCTTCTTGCGGTCCATCTTATTATATCCTAAACAAAATGTCACATTAATTCCCGGTCTACGTTTTTAGTGTACATCACTTTCCATTGTTATTGCCCTAAGATAAAAATGTAGTTACACTATGATGTTTTCCTTCATTCTCTCCCGGAGGTATGTATCATACAACATATTATTTTTAAAGCTTAAAACGTTTAAGAATCATAACATCAGATTGTAAGGGTAACCCTAGCCAAGCCTAGGCGGGTAAACGATGAGATCAGTTATTTTGATTGCTCTATAACTGGTCCGGGAATAGAATCCTTAAATCCTTCCTGGATAAATAAACATCGAAGAGGACTTCAGCAGATCTCCGTTGCATTGTCTTGTAATTGATCTGGAATGAGTCATGTTAGCAGGACGATATTCATCATTCTGCAGAATAACCAAGGTTTTACCTTGACCCCATTGCTATGCTTCATAAATAAATAGATACCATCTGCCATCATGTTGCTGTTACGGCTCACCTCGTCTCTCTGACCCGTTGGCTTGTATTCTGCCTGTTCTGTCTCTGCCTCGGGGATTTTCTTTTTTAAAGGAGTAAAGAAACCTGCCATTGACTGATGTATATCTGTTTATGGTTAACATTGTCCTTCTAAACTAAATTGACGGGGACTCAAAGCAGATTTTGGATACTCCAGATGTCGTAACATTCTGAATATTTCAACATATGTGTCACGCTGTCTCTTGTAATATGAACTGCAAAAAAAAAATCATTGTACAAAAGGCAATTGAGTTTTCCATTCCGTTCCATCTGTATGTACAAACTCCTTTCAAGTTAGTCATCAGTTCAGAAAGTGACTAATAAAACATTTATAGCTTTCTTTTTTTTCTCCAATACAAGATGAAAGAAATACATTTTTTTAGCTTCAGCTTTTAATAGCTGAGCATATTGTCGCACGTCGGTTGAGGTAACAATGCAGAAGCCAAATCGTTTCACAGGATAGGTGTGTGAATAGAATCAGAATGATCTTAAATGGCAAGAATGACTCAACTTCACCTATCCAAGGGCTACAACCTCCATGCTGCCCATGGTAATCTTTTCTGTGGATGGAACCATGGATAAGCCTTTGCTTATGGGCCATCAAACCCTAAAATGTTTTACAAATCTCTCATCTCTTTATCTCCTGTACCCCCATCTTAGATTTTCCTTATACCCTTTTGTTAGGTTGGGTTCTTCTTAGGCATGGGTGTCCGGAGGGGGCATGGGGGGAGCACGGAAATTAATTTACCCTATTAATGGGTCACTAACATTTTCCTCCCACCAGGAAACTCCTCTACTGAGCCAACAAAGGTAGGCAATGGGGTGGAGGTAAGGCTGTATTGAGGTAGGATTGGGGAGATTGGGGAGAGGTACAGAGGCTGTCGGACGAAAAGATGACCTGGCTATGACTAGTTTACATCTAACACAGTCTATAGGCTTCGAAAAGGCAGATGATGGCCTACTTACAAAATGTAGACTTCATGTGTAGACTGACCATGGGCATCAATGATAAAGACAAGCTATTTTAGCAAATATATATGTACCTATGTGTATTTCTAGGTAAAGAGAGACGTTGTCCTGTTTTAGCTTAATGTCATTATTGCTATGTACTAAAGATATGTTATGCTCATGGTTTGTACATGCAAGTTTTGTTTTTTAGGTCACTGTAGAAATTAATATTCATAATTTTTCAGTATAAAATATTTTTTTAAAAAAGTTAACATTTTGCTAATACATTATTATATGTTTAATAGGTTGAAGTAGTTAATTGGGACTAAATAATTGAAGATATTCAACATTTTGTGAAGTTATGTTTAGGTGTTTTTTTTTATCATTTTATTTTTAATATTTTTTGTGGTTATATTTTATTAATATAAAGTCATGTGAATGAAATCTATTTTGGTGTATAAAGAAAACTGAAAGTGCATAAATGACTTATATTGGATGAGATGTCCTTGATTTTTTCTTCAAATAACTTGTCCCACAAGCATTTCCCACTATTACAAAACAAATGATTTTCTTAAGTTTTCTAAAGTTACCATAGCAACTCAACAGATTGTATGGGGCTCTGGGTGAAAATTCATTTTTATGAATGCAGATAATTAATATTTCAACAGATCACATCTCCTCTCTCACATTTTTATAAACCAGAACAACGTTTGAAAGGTGAGAGTATTCTAAATATAAACAGAACAAATATAATCCGATGTCATGTTGACATTGATAATATAACTATGTATGCAAATCACAGAAATAGATTTATGATTCCTTGTTTGTATAATAATACAAAAATTAATGGGGGAGGACACTTTAAAAAAATCACTCTGGGTCAGCCAAGTTCTTATGGGGTTGGATCGTCATAGTGGAGTCAAGTAAAAATCACAATTTTCGTACCAACTCCGAAATTAGTGAATAAACCCCAATAAAGCAAACTGTATCCCTAATCCCAGACACATGCTACCACTATACACTACCACTACAAAAACTATAGTTTGTGTATTAAATAACCCAGGAGGTTGAAGGGGAGTTGGGCATTTCAACATCTTGACTTCACTCTCCATTATAAAGAAGAAACGTTCTACTTCAAGAAGGTTTGAGGTAGGCAGATGTATAGAACAATGACTTAGGGCTCCAAGCTGAAACTGTTTTGGGACCATTGTTATCTTCTCTAGCAGTCGGTGGGATATTTTCCCAAACCTTGGTGGTCTAGTTGGAGTGAGCACAAAGACCCGTCCTTCTGCTAGAACGGAATTATTTAATGCTGCTAATTTTTGTGGGTCAATAATATCAAATCTAACCCTATTCATTGGACCAAACGTCCATTGTAAGGGAGATTTGCCCCGTTGTAGAGGTAAATCTCCTTATTACCTCTTCTTAGCCATGTTGGGAGATGACAGAAGGTCCTCTGGACACCATGTGACTCCTTACCTACATATCATGCAAATTATGCCATTCAAGTTTTGATGAAAGTGGGACACATGGATTTAACATCAAATAACCACAACATGGAAGAAGATAATATCAGAAAGGAGATTGATACCTTAATTCCTACCTGGGTGAAGAATGGCTCGTAGATTTCTACTCCTTTATCGGACCCTTGCAACAGGATCTCTTCCCCACGTTTCCAGGTATAACGTACTGGTGGATTTGAGTTAGCAATGCATCGTAAGAAAACGGTTCTCTCGTAGTAAAATTGTTCCTTTGCTTCACCAATACTTTGATGTACGGTCACAATGGGATCATCCAAATCTGAAAAAAAGAACCAGTTTCAAAATAGAATTATACAAAATGCAACAAATTAATCTGTTAGCACGATCCCTGTCCGCTATCTAAATGCTGCCAGTCTGACATACAGCATCCATATTCCTTAAGGAAATGCAGACAGACTAGAAATGTATCCACAGCAGAATTTTGTGGAGGAAAAGTAGAACTTAGGGACATTTCTATCATTTTATGTATACGGTTCTAAGGAACTAACTCCCTCACCGGGGCTTCTTTGTAAAACTACAAAAGAATGCATTGGCTCAGAAGTGATTTGAACGCACTTTGTTATCAGTGGAAACGGCTAAAAAAAACATAAACAAAGTCAAATACAATAGGTTTTTAAAGTTTATAGAACTCAACTACAAGTAACCATGTGGTGGCTGTTTTTAGGTAAAGGAGGCTTCGGAAACATGACTGAGACTGGAGAAAGCCGTGGTATGCTCGTGGCAGGTATTTTGAGAAACGTCTTGTATCGAAGTTTCAAAGAGTATTTCAGCTGTTGAACCTATGTACCCAGGGGAGGTAGGCAGGGGTTAACTTCCACCCTGGTCTGCTTGGAAGTGAAGATATGATGCTATAACCTGAAGCAGATACACGATGACTGGTCCAGTACCGGACCAGCCATTGAGCAAAACGGGGAAATGCCCATTGGCCAATGCCCAGTGCCGCCCCTCACTTGCCTTTACTGCCCCTTGTATGGATCGGTCCTCTAGAGTGCAGACTTGGCCTCACATATGTCATTCATCGGCTGCTGGCCTTAAAGTACCAGGACTTATTTTAATCCCCAGTCTGTCCCTGACCAACTCCTTTCTGTGCTCTTACCATAGGTAAGGTAAATGTTCTAAGAATGGGTAAATGTGTCTCGGACGGGACTGGATAGTGAAAATGTCAAAGAATTTCAAGGAGATAAGTCTAAGTCATTTCTCTGGGCCATAATATCTCTGTTTTATCTCAAGTATTTCCAGTACAATTTACTATATATAAATACATTCTACATACTGTTATACATGTATAAACTATATAGTTCAAAGTTAAATTTTTTTCATGGTTTTAGGATTCATTCTGTTAGCCTGACTGAGTCTGAAGTCATTACTGCTTTGCTCAAGGAGGTCCTACAGAGACGAGAGTGAACACAGCATAGCGATCTGTGACGGCTGAGGCTTCATGGATCATTTCTCGCTCTCGTCTGGCACAATTACAGGGTATTCGGAGGAACGGCTATACCTCTATATCCTCTAAGGGTTTGGGGTACATATGCTAAACCTACCATCACCGGGGTATACTCTATCTGCCCCCTGAATCCGGTCCTCCCAATATAATCCCCCCAAACCTATGTTAATAAACATCAGATGAATCTTTAGAATCTTCAAGTCATCGTGTATGACCTTTTCAAACTAATGCCTGATTGCACCACGTAATACATATAATACAAGAAGGAACTAAAGGAAACCTCTGCAAAAATTACAGAAATAACTTAAAATTT
>VKOC01000008.1:22546366-22560547 GCA_009364415.1 Spea multiplicata
GTCATCAGGCATTCAGGACTTTATTCCTCAGCCTCTGGGGGCTATGAGACCAAAAACCCGCTGCATTTAGGAATTCAAGTATAACAATATGATTTTTGTTAATTTACCATTTATACATCAAGTTTGTCCGCATTTTCGATGTGTGAAATACACTTTTTTTCTGTATGTTTACTGCATTTTATTATATTTATTGTTAATGACTAATTGATATTTAGTTAGAATTCTAGCTGGTTAATAATCATGATTTATCACCCATTGATCACGCTTTTAGAAGCCTCCACAAACCTTACAAAAAAAAAAAAAAGAGACAAAAATTACAAAATAACGGTCAGTGATTTGTAATTGATATCTGGTGCAGATTAAAATTATTTTTTTTTTACATTCCATATTAAAAAACTATGGAATGGTAAATCCCGTATTTTAAATATTTATTTCAGGGGAAAGTCATGTTTTTATGTGTGCATTGATTACAGCTGAGTGACGCTGTGTTTACTATTTTTTTTTAATACTAAAGCTCATTTTTATTTCCCGGACATAAAGACCACATCCATCATGCGAGCTTTAAAATGTGCCACGGGACCAACAATGCCTTAAAACCATGAAACGTGATTCATATTCAGTCTGGCAACTTTGTGAGTGTTTAGTCGTGATTTTAAACAAGTTTATATCAGCTCCTCAGTCATCTCTCTATCCCATTCGATGGAATGGCCAAGGCAAATCTAAGGCTCGGACTCAATGAACACCCCCCCTAAAAAAAAAAAAAAAGACGTGATGTCATAACCAAG
Organism: Spea multiplicata; assembly: GCA_009364415.1. Taxonomy (NCBI): domain Eukaryota; kingdom Metazoa; phylum Chordata; class Amphibia; order Anura; family Pelobatidae; genus Spea; species Spea multiplicata. The sequence goes on from VKOC01000008.1 coordinate 22,547,152, forward strand.
TGAAAAATTCTGTTTATTCAACAAAACTTTAGGTTTGGAAATCAACTGTAAATTGGAGATAGACTATACGATCACAATAGGTGGGTCTTCTACTGCTTTTATACTAGGATGGTTAATTTCTTCAGTTTTGTATAATGTACCATTGTCCGTTTTAATGTTATTACTAATTTTCATAGCGTGTAGCGCCACAATCTGCCGGCGTTTATATGTAGAAATTAAGTTGAGTTAATTAATTGAGTTTTTAGCCAATGTCTTTTCCCCATCGTATGAGCTTTACCCTCAAAACTACAGCGACCAGGGTGTGTTCTTCTCATACTGCCAATGTGTTGACCATCCGCCTATTGAAGTTTTGATATATTTACATAATTTCTCTCTTTTTTGTTTTTTTCTCTTCTTTTTTTCCCGTCAAATCAGATAAAAAATATATATATATATTTAATCTGCACAACAAGTGCTATTAGGTGCACTAGTGTCACCAAATGTACACATACAACATATGTGCCAATTTGGGGGGGCAAAAGCTTATTTCTCAATGCATCTGTCCACACTAAAGCAAACTCTATAGATGCGACGTTTCAATGTTTCGGGAAGTGGAAACATGCTTTTTCCCCTAAACTATACTTTGTAAAATAATATAATAGTTTATTTGAGAAGAAAGTTTGTTTGCACATTATGCACATATGATATATTTGTCTTTTGTATACATAAACTGTACACAATACAACATACTTCTATATCCCCATAATAAGATAATTAAATTTATAAATAATACCATTTTATATTACTAATAGTTAAAGTTGGTAAAATTCATTATACTCCATCAGAATTTCAAGTTCGTTCTTCGAAGACTAAGTGCATCAATGTCATTTATTGATAGAGGGCTTCTGCGATTGCTTTCCATTCAAATCATTTCAGAAAATTACTTTTTTCAGGGATTTTAAAGCTTTTAAACTAATAGAAGTATGTTGATTACGCGAGACCTCAGGCTTTAAAGAGAAGAACCTAATCACAGCTGATGAATACTATCATTCTGGGTCGGTTTTCGGGTTCTCTAATCGCATATTGATATATTCAACTGTACAAATCTCCATAGTACATGCTTGGCTTTTTTTTATTTTGTGCCTGGCGGATACTCATAGACGTTTTTATATGTATGGACATATAGGTTTTTATATCCAGCCTACATTATAGGCTTGTGCATTATACATTAGTAACATTGACCATGATGCTTGGTTACTTGGCCAAAGTCTTTAGACATTGTCTGAGACATTGTCAAATCGCTCTTATTGTGTTTCAGATATTTAAGAAACTGTAGCTTAATGCCAAATAAACAAAGGACATATGACTTAAAAAGTGATTAGATAAACATTATGATAATCTGGTATGTGTTCCTGTTCTTCTATTTATCCAAAGAAGCACCAAATACAGATGCTGCCCATCTGGACTTGTTGTCTAAGACCTAGACGGCCTAAGACAGGTGCATGGCACGCGGGCAGTCCAATATCAGAGGGGCTCATTGGGGACGCTGAGGTGGTAGTAGCAGTTCACATGGAAAGATAATGGAAAGAGAGAAGGAAAGAGAGCTGCGAGAACTATACTAAGGGTTAAGGCTGTATGTGCAAGGTAAGAGGAGGGAGAGCTGTGCTGGATGCAATGGAGGACAGAGGAGAACAGAAGTAGAGGAGGGGAGAGATCAGGAGGGGAGAGGGAAAGAGGGAGAGAAGTAGGGAAAGAGGGAGAGGGTGAAACAAAGTGTGTGCATGCCTATGTATGTGTAAATGCATATAGTTTGAATGCATATGTGTTAGTGTGCGATATTAGTGTGAGTGCATGAATGTATGGTGTTACATTGGTATTATTTGTGAGCATATGGTGTTAGCCTGTTTGTGTGAATGTATGGTAATAATCTGTGACCACATGGTGTTAGCGTGTGTGTTAGTGTATAGTATTATTGTGAGTATGTGTGTGTCAGAGTAAGCTTATTTGTGTGTAATTTTTTACAGGGGGCACCAAAGAAATACTGCACTACTAACCTCAAGCTTACCCTTGAAGCAGACCCAGGCCTGCCATATGATGATTCTTATTTCTAGATTTTACTGAGGATAATTTTAATTTAATATTTTAAATTTGATATGATAATCACGGCTTTGGTTTCATGTTAAAGGGGGCAGTCAGAGTTTTATATTTTTATGTGTTTCTCACATATTCTGTGCATTTTTTCCCTAAACATATCAGGGCGTCTTTTCGCAATACAACACCGAGAATTTCATATTCCTATTTCGTATGAGGTCCAGTTATATTAAAAGATGACGGTACTTTAAATGAGAGACAGTTTTATGGACATTTTCTACGCTCTATTTAGCTGTTATTCTATTAAACGATCAGAAAACACCAGAAGAAAGCAGACGTGTGAAAGAAAACCTAAAATATATCTAACAAAAAAATGTTTTAATGGACCGTATATATCTCCTAGGCGGCAGATTAACTTCTAGTTCTAAGATATCCTAACATTTATTACGGCAGGAAACACGTTTATTGCTTGGAACCTCTTTACATAAAAGTAGAAGATTATGCATAATTAATTATACTTGTCATCAAAATAAAAATATTCATTAATCTATTGAACATAAAAGTCATAGAAACATTGACAACAGATAAGACCCATTGGGTCCATCTAGTCTGTTGTTTTCCCAATGTTTTATATATATATATATATATTTTTTTTATTATTATTATTTTTATTATTATTATTTTTTTTAAAAAAAAAATATATTTATATATATATATCATAATAAATCTCTTAAAGTAATATAAAAATGCACTAATTTCATCATTCAAGTTCAATTAAAACATCAATAATTCGTCTAATACAGGTGTTAGCTTTTCTCTAAAAAGTAACGATATGGTCGTGGGTGACCCCTGACATGTCATACATCATCCTTGTAATTTATTTTTCCTACTGGTTTGATGATTATGCTATTTTTTTCCTATCCTGCGTCTCCGTATATGATAATCCTTAAGCAGCAGCAGCACCTGCTGGAAGAATAATGATGGAGCACTACGTAGAGTGGCAGCCATATTACTGTACATGGTGCTGATGAGATAGACGGAAATTCCTCGGCGCAGGACCATCTGCTTGTACTTCAGTCAATGACATTCTCTTTTGTTCGCTGGAATTTGCTAAAGGCGTTATTCTAATAATAAACTCATTGTTTTTTTTCTCACGCAACAGCCTGACTTATCTTTTTGCTTTTTTTGATTTCCGTGCTGTGGCATGTCTTGCATCATTAATGCTTCCACATACAAATGATCATTTGATGAGTATTGCCTAGAAAACAGACATGATGAGGCCATCTAGAACGAGGTTGAAGCCCATCACTCTGGAATATCAGTGTCAATATTGCGTATGTTCCTCAATGAGATTCTTCAATTATTAAGTTATCAATAGTTCATAACATATATTCTATTGTATTCACTTATGGTGGAAACCAAACTGTTCCAGTGATGGTCCTTATGAAAATGTTTAATGAAGATGATATGGAAATATGTTTCAACTCATCAGCTCTCTTGATAATATCATTTGTTGTTAATATTATGTTCCATTTTCTTTCAGTTCCACCAAACCTTACCGTTCCTAAAGGGAAATCTCCAATGGTTGCCAGGGAAGGAGACACCATAGAGTTGCAATGCCAAGTTTCTGGCAAACCCAAGCCAATAATCATGTGGTCAAGAGCCGATAAAGAAGTTCCAATGCCTGACGGATCGATGCAAATGGAAAGTTATGATGGGATATTGAGAATTGTGAATGTGTCTCGAGAAATGACAGGAACGTACAGATGTCAAACGAGTCAATACAATGGATTTAATGTTAAGCCAAGAGAAGCCCTCGTTCAGCTGATTGTGCAATGTGAGTACGAAGGGTCGCGGCCCTTGTGTTTTTTATTGCATTTCCAATGTTGTAAAATACATTTGTCTTCTTGTAACCTTTTTGGATGAAGAAAAGATTGATGTCTTAAAATAAATATTGGTTCGCGGCTGATTTTATGGAGCAATGTCTTAAAATCATATGTCAATGGGTAATTATTAAAGAATGTTAATTATGGAAAGATAACATGAATAAAATAAACCTTTATCCACTAAAAGAACATTTTGTGGAATGTTCTGATAAACATGGGATCATTTCTATAGCACAAAAAGTAGATATGTTTTTAGACCTTTAAAATAACCTTTTTCAGGGTTATTTTATGTCTTGGTGACCACAATTGACATGAAGCAACTGCATTTTCTTATTCTTTCTTTGTTTCTTTTCATGACCAATCACCAATTTATTCCAGTTGGCAATGGAACATTTTATCTGATGAATGCTAAAACTCACCCTACCATATATTAGGTTTTGAGCTATTTTATATATAATATATATAGCAAAATAGGAAATTATGTGTTTTTAAATAATTGAATTAATCCTTATCCATGGTAGCATTCTATAAGTCTCTCTAAGAATTCAGCCTTCTCTTTAAAAATATATTCTTCTTGCAGTTGTCTTTTATCATAAAATTAATGCATGGAAAAAAATCTATATGGAAAATGCTTCATTCATATCTCTGATTTTAAAAAAAGAAATGCATGTTTTTTTTAGTTCTCTCAACACACAGACTAAGAAGTCTTTTAGGGGAAGCTAAGCTCGTGATTTCTTGTTTTTGTGAAACAGCTATTAATGATCCTTAAATTTAGGCTCGCACTGGCCATCTAGCAAACAGGGTAACTTAATACCCAGTGGGCCGGTACCAGATAGCACTAGTCACTTACATTGCTGCTGTTTGTAGTTGCTATGAGTATCCAGCAGGTGGCCTCGTGTACATCATTTATCGGCTGCTGGCCTTAAAGTGCCAGGGACAATTTTAATCTTCAGACTGAACCTACTTAAACATGGTATAGCCCACAAATAAATATGAAATAAGATTATACTGTTTTTTTCTCTGGATTTAGTAGTAAAGGAGTGCACCCGCACTCCCAGGATACTTCCCAATTTTACATGAATTACAGATTAACAGAAGACGATTCAATAGTATTAATTAAAAGCCAGCGGCGGCTACATAATTGGAATTGTAGTCTAAGAACAGGAGTAATACCAATACTTAACCAGCCTCTACTTACTATCTACATATTATCTGTACGTATAAAAATAAAGTATTTGTAACTAAAGCAGTATGTAACATTGAATATTATACTAATATAATATATATATATATTATAAGTAGTGTTTTATAAGAAAACCAACCCGTATACGCAGGATTCCTTGTGATTCAGGCCCTCGCGTTTATCTTGTTAGGAACCTTGTCACGTTTGAGCTATAATCAAAACCCATGCTGATGTACTGGAATTGTTTTTACAGACTCTGTGATACGTTGTAACGTTGTTTCTTGGTTGTTTTTATGTTTCCTTTTTTTTCAGTAATGGACAAATTCGCAGCTCCTTGATGTTGAAGTGTTACGTTACACAAAGCATACAAAAAAATACTCTTCTCCACGTAACAAAACGCGTTATATGATTGGTATAAGCGTCCAGCATATTTGCTTTCGGAGCAGTGATGTTAGCAGACATTATAAGGTTAATAAACCGAGAGGTAGACCTACATAGTGAAGTTGTCATTTTTTGTCCCTCATTCCTTTCTTATGGGAGGATAAGATCAAAAGGTTACAGTCTGTAGGCGAAAAGAGTATGAAATCAAGTCTGTGGGGTCTATTTACAAGTGAGAATGGCTTATTATTTATTATGAATGGCTACCACTGGCTAGTTTCTCCAGTAAGAAGCGCTGAGCTAGCCCTGCATAATGTATAACTTAATGCACATGATATAAGCACCATGGATGCCTACCTTTAGATGGCTCTAGATGGCAATCAACACAGTGTTGGTCTAAAAGCAGGGGACGGCACCAAAAGGGTGACCTCTAGGTCAACAGGAATAAAAATCTATTGATAGTAATAATACTAAAAAAAAAGCTTGTTTCTAGTGCTGCATAACACAATGCTATATTATAATTTTAATATTTCTAGATATATGGGAAACGTCGGAGCAGGTTTCCCACTTCCTCCACCAGCATTCAAAAGGGTTAAATTGCTGTGTTTACGGTACCTGCGTCGTGGCCAATTAGCAACAAGAGAATAGATTAACAAAAAGAAGCAACGTGCGTAAAAAGTATATGCTACATCAGCACAACCTCATCCCTGAACAAATTTAGATAAAATTTAAAGTCTCTTTTTTTCGGTCCGAATGGATTTATAATGAGCCAATATTTTCCCTTGTACCTTGAGGAGTCATTAAAGAGTACATGGTTATCCGGGGTTATATAAAGCATATCTTTAGCATCTGCTCAAATTCTATAACCAAATGGCCCATTAGCAATTGTAATGCAATATTTTTGAGATTCTAGCGGTTTCTGAATACTGCAGAGTATGTAGTACATACAGCATTCTGATCTCATCTGCTACAATCTGTGTATCAACAGCCATATATTCCATAAACCTTTTTTTGTCGTTTATAAGATTTAAAATATATTTTCATAAAATTATTACAATTTCTCTTGATAGTTTGTTACATTGTTAACATTTTTACTTTTTTATAATCGAGACACCCCTTTCCATGCTGCCATCTTTCTTTTGTATGTTGGGATTTGATGTCATATCCCGGCATTTCACTTTTAAGGACGCATGGAACCGTCCCATTTATTAGTGGCAACTACAGGCAGCCTGATCACCCAAATAGTTGGTTGCCCCCATTTAGACCTGCCACCCCAAGCCTAGTTGGTTTAGGCCAAAACACGCTACTTCAGACATATTAACAAAAGTATTGAAATTAGCATTCCTTATCTTGCGCTTGGTAAATACAGTGATGGATCCCAAGGACCCCTTATCTTGTCCTTCTATTTCAGAGGCCTACTTTATATTTACCCAACTGAGCAAGTCTTCTCCATCATGGCCCAGTAGAGGTTTCAGAGTAATGTAATGTCCCCTGACAGATCTATACAAGATGCCAATATACAAACACAAATCCTACTTTCTGGAACATATCATGGTCATCGATGTTGGAGCAGCAGAGATCTGAACCCATGTGGAGGACCTGCCATGTATCCAATCCCATGCATACATCTCGCATCTCATGAGCTTCACCTCTTTTATTTTCTCATAACATTTCCTTGCTCATACGGACACGATTTCTCTGATGCTATTCACTAAAAGGAGAGTTGTGGTTTTAACTCATCCACTATTCACTATAAATGGCCCAAACTGGCAAGTTTCTCCAGTAAAAAAAAACTAATTGGGGTTGGACCTTCATAATGTAGAGTAAAGTCAAGGAGCTGAAACATAGCTCTCCCTCAAGCTCTCCTACAAACTCTCCTGCCGACTCGCCCTTTAGTGTATAGTCCTTTTATGTTACCTCCGCCTTCCCTCAAAAATACCTCTGAGATGAAGTTTTTTTAGCCCCAATCTCTCATTGAATCATCTAATTGTTTACACAAATAATATACTGCATTTTCACCTTATTAAGATGGTTTAGAACTGAACATTTAGCTTTACATGACATGCATTTGAAAAGGTAAATCAGTTGTACAAAAACATATGCATTGTATACACTGTACTAAACAGAAAAAACGAGAGAAGTAAATGTGCCGGGGGGCTTGATGGAAAACAAAATAGTGTCCTTGGTTGCCATAGTACCATCTCCTAAAGTCCGTATGCAGCATTCCATATCGAGTTAGAAATACATAATGCCATTCAACGGAAGGGTAGTGTGTTATTCTACAGGAAAGCGAAATACAACAATGCGGTAATTGCTGGTTGGCAATTCATAACTGATCGTATTGTACTATATTATAAGTATTTATCAAGTGGCTGCTGCATACCCATCACAAAGCTATACTAAATGTCACTTAATAGATGGCAAATGGGTTCCAGTCGGCAAGAGATCCATATATTCTTCTCTAATAATAAGTCCTTAGCGCTGTGCCTTAATGCAGCCGAAAGCCATATTTCATGTGCCAACTTGGTATTCGGACAAAATTGATCCCTTTTTTCTTTTAAAATGCACCCTCAGGACAAAGAGAGTCGTTGATGCTGTGACAAATTAGGTGAAATCCCAAGAATAGCAATATGACTTTATTGATTTTTTTTTAAAGCTAGGTATCGTCTGGGAACACAACACGTCTTGCAACTGTTACTTAATGCCCCAATTCCAAAACCGTACACGGTAATAACATGAGGGAGAATGAAGAGTTAATGAAGCTATCAGGGGAAAAAAAATAATATCGAGCTGTTTTTTTATTTCGTCTCAAAGACCGGTGGCAGCCTGTGGCAGAGCCTGCATTATCTAATCCAGAAATTCTCTTCCTTCCCCCTCCAAAGAGTTTATTCAAAACATTATGATTTTTTTTTAACGTAAATCCAAAGCCTTGAAAATGGAATGTAACGGGTTTGAAATATTAATGTAGATGTTTTATTTACTCATTTTTACTTATTTACAGCGTGACATTTCACTTCTACATATTTTTCTCTTGTTGGATTAAATATTCATGAGAAAAAGAAAAATATTTATCCCTTTGCCATGTTTTTAGGGTTAAAGTTTCTTGCTTAAATCAGAAAATTCTCTGTTTTCAGTTTGGGTTTAAAATTTCTAACCCCAAAAAATAATAATAATTTAACAGTCATATATACATATAAGTGAAGAAATGTAAACTACAGGCAAAAGGTAAAGTTAACTTTAAACATTTTTATATATCACCAATAAAACTCTATTGGAACTGAAAAATATGATATAATTTATTTTTTCATTTTAATGAAATGTGCTTATAAACAGGCATTCATATTAAATCACTAAAGTCATAAATGTGCCGCAATTTCTTTTTTTTTCTCTCCGTATTTCTTCTGTATTTTGTGTCTATGTACTAAAAAGGTGTATGGTCAGTTGAGTTAAGAGTTGATGTTAATTGGGGGGAATAATCATGCAGAAGTTAGGATGCTTGTATTCATTTAATACGCGTAAGGTAGGTTTGTAATAGATATAGATTGCTTAATTTATTCTGTAAGGTTTATTTAGTGTATAGATCTATAAAGTGACTCGAATGACTCCACATGCCCTCGCCTGCAAACACATTGCATCCTCCATTGACTTGAAAGGAATTAAAAGAAAAGGCACTGGATTATATATATATATATATATATATATATATAGTTGAGCATGCCCCCCTGAGTGTACTATTATCTATAATAGAGGATCAGGCAGGCACAGTATTCATTATAGGCATTGAATGAGCTTCATACCACGTAAAAGATTTAATGTTACTTTAACTTACTCATCGCAATCAGCAGATGATGATGGTGGATGCCGTTATGCCCCGAGGGTATTTTTTTATATATAAGCCCTCCTCATGCCACTAGGCATGAAACATAGGGTGAGAAAAAAGTCATTGGATGAGTTTATAATATTGATAATAAACTTACCTAACCATACAAACACCCCTCTTTTGGGGGGAGGCAGAAAGGAGCTAGTGGGATGTGAGCCTGGCTTCAGCCCCATGGATGGATTTCATTGACGGTAATTGGGTTAACAGAATGTAAAGTGGGTGGAAGTCGCTAAACATCAGTAATAATCAGCGAGTGTATCTGTGTTTTCATTAGCGATGACAGATCTTGGTGAGGTCTGCATGTGATGGAAATGGAGAACGCGGATCTAATTATGACACCAAAGCATCCACTATGTGAAGATGAGGATATTGTACGGCAGATAATGATGATGAAGTACTTCTCGGTAATAGATACTGGAGAGGGAAAATGTGTTTCATACAAGTCAATTTATCAGAAAGTCTTTGATTTCATTGGTGGATTATTTTTTCATATATGATGCTTCCCCATCCTTCACATCTTTCTATCTCACATTTTATCCTGTCACTTTTACTTAACGCACATCCGTGTTATATACTTAACTCAATACACTGATAGTATTCTCAAAAACATTCATAGTACTGCGACTTTTTGTGGTATTTATGTTGCTTGTCAACATATGCTCATTAATAATTGGATAATTAACTGAACCTTTTGCCCAAACCAAAAATACCATATTAATACCCCCCCCCCCCGGCAGTCCCTTATGGTCTGTAATTGTATAGGAATAAGGTGCTTGAGTCCCACATAGTATTGCTGACCCATTTTTCCGCTTTTGTGGGAATCATGGGCTGGTTGCGGAGATCTTCTGATCTCCCCAGGCTGGCCCTGGGATCTGTAAAATCTATGAAGATCTTTGCTATTATAGGACCTGCTTTACAGCTCCCATGTGGCTCCATTGCAATGCTCTGGGACCACAAGATGGCTCATCAGATAAGGTAGGTGCCTACCTACAGCCCAACCTACTCATATCTATGAGCCCACCTATTTCTGCCTATGTCCTGTCCACTTCCTCCTTTAGCCACACCCATTTATACAGGTGTCCTGACTTAAACATCTAAAATTTGAGAGCTACGCGTCAACCATATTTTAGTGGAAATATTTTTCACACCTGTTTGTAACAAGATTGTTCCACTTAATGAATGACTGTTTTAACCATCAGCGCTTACAAACAATTTATACAGACCACTGAATCTGGACCTTATTATAAGGGAGCATGAATATTGTATATATTAGATTAAGAATGGGACAGTCGGTGATTCAGATGTTATTTTATATTTCATTTTAGATTCTATAAAAAATATTATATTCCAAAACATTCTGGGTTTGCTTGCCCAGAGGTTTCCATTTCCATGTGGGATCTGAGACGAGGTGGAGGTTGGCCAGGGGAGGAATGGTTGTGTGTATAGTGTTGGGCTTATATGTCATTGGAAACCCAAGAACTTCTCTGGTGGCTTGTCAATTAGCATAACTAGGAACTCTATGATCTACATAGTTCTGAAGTATCTTGTTGGTTTGGTTGATTTCCTTGTGGATGTTGGGGGTTCTCACACTTTTTGAAAACATTGGTCTTTAGGCCAACACAAATAGGTTGCTTTTTATAACTCCAAGTCTTCCTGCTGGTTAGTTGGGATGAATTCTGGGGGCAACAGGTTATTTTTGGCTGTGGAAGCCCCCTGTGGGATGAGTAGTAGTGAACACTGTCTTGATGAGTACCTTTAAGTAATTACAGCCAAGTATCTAAGTAAAATATTGTCAGAAGCTATAAATTGCCACAAGCTCTTCAAGCTTCACTTAAAATTCACGCCATGATTTTCGCTCAGACCGTAGACACTTTCACATAACTCTTTTCCTTTTTGTCAATATCAACTGATATTTAAGTGATTAAGTTCAGTCAAGGCATATCAGCGTATCATTAATCAACAGCGTGTATGTCTCACAAATTATCAGGAACAATCCATTTCAGCTATTTATATGTCTCGGCTCTTTTTTCCCCCAGCAAGTCTGGCTTGCATTTTAATTTCAATATCATATTGTCTAGTGTCGTGCCATTAACATATATAAAATTAACCCATTACTATATGAGATACTGCAATACATATCTAGGTGTTTTTAGAACTGTCAGTGTCTGGTTAGAATGAGTGTGCGTGTGTAAAGGAATGAAAATTGTTGTAATATTCACAACATTTACCTTTGAACCCAAGACTTCTAATCACCCTACTCATATACGTGCAACCCATCCATACACCAAACATCCAGTAGGTGAATATTATGCAGTGTATAACATATATTATAACCCGTTAGCTGGGATACCCCATGCTGATATATTGGTTTGGTGGAAAATTTAGAACAGTTCACTTAATTCTTCACTACTGGAAGGTTGCTCCAAATTTAGACCCAAGGAGTCACCCAGCTGTGTCTTGATAAACAAATCCATTAAAAATCTGAAACACACGCAGACAAAACTTAATTAAGCCAATGAAAAATAGTTTCTCCCGATTTCCTTATTTTAAAGAATGCAGCTAAAACGTGGCAAATTCTATTTGTTTATCTGTTACTGGAAAGCAAATATTATTCTGTTTTATTGCATGTTAGAGAGGTGAAAAAATTAAACGTATTTTTGACAACATTTCCAAACAAACTCTGAATAATTGTGATATTTATTTACGATGAACTATGAAATAAAAACAGCCGTTTGGTAAAACACAGGCAATTTCTTGACGATTGAATGTCTCCAGAGCTGACTTGTGTAAAGGTTATACAATGTATTACATTTCCAATAATACAGATGAAGTTAACATTAATTAAGTGGCTTTATTTGTTGAAAACATAAAATAGCATTAATAGTGACAACTTAATAAGTTACAATTTGGTAATCCATTTGTTTGAGTTCTCGCTCTGTTATCTGACCCCCGGTCTACTAGACAAACACCGTGACTCCGTATCATGCTGCCTGTGGGAAGCAATAGAATGACTTGGTCTTAATCACCCAGCTGGACACTTTGACTAATAACAGTCTATAGAGAAACAGACCCCATGAGCCTTGCCATAAAGCATGAGCTTAATGTGGTGAATGAGCCGGAGAAGTCACCCAAAACATCACATTCATCAAAGAAGAACTATTGTTACTACGGAGTTTCATTTGAAATCTAATGAACCCTTTTCTTTAACGCAGAAGAGATGTTTCTCTATTTTTGAACACTTACAGAATTTCCCAGAAATATATTTATCGAGAGGTTAAATAAAAATCTTCGCTGAGAGACGTAAACTATAATGCTCACAAGGGAGATTTGAAGACATAATGACAGCGACAAAGACCTCTGAACCGTTACTACAGTCTATTTTGCTTGTCAATGTCAGAATGGTCTGCTAAACATTGCTTTTGTATACCATTATGCTACCTTCAATTGTGTTTTTCCGCTGACAAGAAAGATATTAAGTGCACTATATATATATCAAATTGAATTAGATTGCAAGCTTTTGAGACTAGTTAGGTCTCTTCCTCAGGTATATAAGAAAGCTAGGTGGTCTCAAAAATGTGCTAATGAGACTCATTCAGTAGTTTCTCTGATTTTACTGTTATGATGTCATATCTTGCCGCTCTGCCTCTTAGGCATGCAACGCATCGGGCTGTAACTTGCGATTGAGCAGCAGGGCACCGGAGAGCCTGATCACCACCAATATGGAGATCCACCACTAGCTCTGGGGTAAAGGGGCTACTGCCCCATGGACCTGTCGACCTAGAAGGTCTGGGCCAGAATACACTGCTGGCTCTATACATATATTGAAATGGAGATTATATTGTGTTTGCAAAGCTTGACATCAGATCTGTCCATACAATAAATGCTAAGTTTATATTATAGACATACATTCAACTTATTAATTAGTTGCTATATAAAGAAGGTGCATAGTCCTAAACAGGGCCGGCCCGACAATGGAGCCAAGTGGGGCAACTGCTCCAG
>VKOC01000008.1:22560647-22597875 GCA_009364415.1 Spea multiplicata
ATTTATACTTGTAACTAGTGACTACTATTTATATTTAAATAATTTAAGTAATTTTGTCTATATTTGGAACTACAAGAAAGATAACGGGCACTCGTTGACTATCAAATGGGAAATTAAACCAAAATCAGAATTGCCACCAATACAGGGGACCCTTTGGGTGCAAGCATAATTAACTTCACAATAGTCTTCTAGGCAGTTGATATCATACAATAAAGAACAAAATGCTCCTTATAAATTTGATTAACCATTTTACATCTTTATGATCTTCCATGTCGACATGGAAGAACAGGAGGCTTTATACCATACTGTGAAGGCATGAAGAGCCATGGCACATCATTGGAAATTTCAGCTTTCCAGTCCACATTGACACTTCCTAGGTCACGTAATTGTTGAAATCACTAATCACAGTTTTAGGTTCATTGATTCCACTCCCAGTGATCGTCATACTCTTAGGCATTGAGCTATCCTGGCCTAGGTGGACTAGGCCCAGGCTTAGGGTGGCAGGTCCAGGGGAACGGGAGTCCCCCTGATACAAAACCCTCTTGGGTGACCACTGCACAATGGGCCAGTTCCAAGGGAGATCTTCAATGAATGAATGGGACTCCTTATAAAGAATGAATGTGACTGTAAAATTTTAAACATACTCCTTCATTTTATTCTTTCTTTGGTGGTTCTGCTCATATAATTTTGCTCTCATGACAATGTCAAGTTTGGCATCACCCCAAAGTAATGTGTTTCCCGACTTAGATGGTACGTTAAGGAACAAACTGAAGATGTTGGCATTGAGGATTGCAGCAGTTCGATATATACGGTCCGGCACTCCAAAGGTCAATGCACGGGACAGAAAAAGTACAAAGCTTTGAAAGCATTTTAACACTAAAAGAAAAACCCAATGGCTGTAGGATTATAGACAAGCCGTGAGAATATTTGAGAAGGAATTAAATACCTGAAGAATACAACCAAAAAATTAGGGCCGGTCAAAGAAATTTGGATGGCAGCACAGAGATGCCTTTCTAAGTCTGTCCGCAGAGAAATCAGGTTCTGAATTTGTTCCTGTAGGGTTGCTACAAATTAATTAAGGTAATTCAAAGCTAATGGTGGATGTGTCAACAGAAATTGCAATGTGTCACAGTGTTCTATGTCACTACCTTAACTCATGCATCAAATGTAAGGGAATTTTTAATCAAGTCTCGCATAATTAATGCTGCTCTGCTAGACATTGAGATTTAAACAGTTTGTATACGGAAATCACACCATAAATTGAAGGCTAAGACAACTGAACCTAAGAGGCTGTGCTGTTATAGTCACTATTTACTTTTTAACTGCTATATAATAAAATGGCTGTTACGACATAAAGTCATCAATTTGGTTGTAGATGTGGTTTAGTTAAATTCTTCACTTTCTAAATTATGAGTTTGCCAATTATGAAATTACAAATGCCTTAGAATATAAGGATGTTTGATACCAATACAGGTTTTAAAAGATAAAACATTGAGTATAAACCCCAGTGCTGTATAGAGTAAAGTAGGTCAGCATTGAAAAACCTGGTTTTATCTCATTTTGGTCCAATAAACTTCTTTTATTTGCAGACCTGGAGCCAACCATTGTTGATATTTTGGGCGACTTTCCCCACTCCAACACCAAACTGAGCTGATGCTTTATGGCAATGCAAATGAAGTCTGTTCATCCATAGACTTTCAATAGCCGGAGAGTCTGGTACATAAGAGTCATTTTATTGTTTCCAATAAGAGTCATTTTATTGTTTCCAATAGGCAGTGCGATAAGGAGTCAGGGTGTTATAGATTAGGCTCAGATAACAGAGAGAGAACTCATACAAAATGCCTAATATACAGCCACCAGAAAACAGCTCAATACTAGTCAGATACAACTGGGGGAAGTTTTAAAGTATTCATCTTGTAAGTCATTAATTAACATAGATAAATGTATTAAAACTGACAAATAACTGATTTATTCAGCTAATTTTTATAATTCATCCCCAGATAAGCAAATCGCACCTGGGATTTCCATAGAAAATGGATATGATTTGTTTTGTCCATTTCCACTTTTGGGTTTCTATTTAAAATGTTGATACATTATCAAAACTGTCTTGCAAACTAGCTATAGATTAGTAAGGGTTCAGCACTTTGCATCAGACGTTGTTGCATTTGGGATACCAGTGACCAAGAAGGGATCAGAAGGCCATGCAATATTGAGTGACAGCCCATAACTGAGTGACCCAGTATCATCGCTGATCCCATGTATGCTCCATTCCTACTTAGATTCTAAAAAGGTGACCAAGCTTGTTACATCATCACGGTTCAAGCAAAGTCCAGGAGTTCTCTAAACCAGTTATCACCATTTAGATTGCACATGGTCATTCCGTAGCACTGTAACAATAGAAGGAAGTGCAAAGAAATGACAGTTTGAAATGACATCATAACACGCATTAAAACATACCGATACAGAAAGAGAAGAAAGCCCTGCTCTTGTGAGCTTACAATCTATGGCTGATGGTTGAGAGGGAAGGGGGTCAGTAAAGAAGAAAAATCCATTTATCCTGCCCATTTTCTACTGTGAGAATGGGTAGATTGAGGGAAGGGCAAAAGGAGGACTCTGATGATCAGGATTACATCATGCTATCCTCACAATAGAGTCTTATCTTCAGAATATAAATAAGTCTTCGTAGAAACATAATAATAATGTATCTTTTGCATTTCCCATTAAAATATATTTAAAGTTAGTTTACCTTTATCTGGGATTATCCCATTTATATGATTGGACAGTACCATCTATAGACACATTCTAAGGATAGTAAAATAATGTGTGGTGAAATTGAAATGATTTTCATTTACTTCTTTGAATTCATTGACCTTTCTTCTTAAACTGATGAAACATCCAATGGTTGGTTAATTAGAACGTGCATTGGCAAATTATCTAATTACCTTTGACCCGATCTACAAACACTCCCTCGGGATAGCTATTAGATGTGGATTATTCGGGATTCTAGAGAAGATTCTGAGAAAAATAGGGTAATTGCTTTTTTTTCTAGGTCTAGAAAGCGCTCTATTTGGACAATAATTAAGAAAAAGATATATCTTTGGAAACGCAGCGTGCTCGCAGAATTTAGAATTTTTATGTAAAATTAAGAGACATTAAGAGAAGATCATATATTATATATATATATATATATATATATATATATATATATAATGTCAATTTAACCAAATATACACTGTTAAGGTTTTGAAAGGCAGGATGACCTGGACCTAATGGACCCTTAAGCACCAGAAACAGAAGGGAATAGCTAGGTAGCAGGTAGTGGCTTGAAGAATTTAAGCAGGGTCAACAATAGGGTATCTGGAAAATCCTCTCTCCCCTATTGGTCCAACCCCATTCTGCTACAGTGTTTCTCGCATTGCTTCATTATTTTCCTCCATTCTATGTGATTGGAGGAACGTGAGAAGAGGTTGTTTATTTTTTAGGAGTTTACTTGACATATTCTCTAGGCATATATTTAATAAGCATACGGGGGGGAAAAAATGTATCCGTCTATAAATGTTTTCATTATAAAAGATAAATAAGAAGTGTTTTACATAATGGTTGCAACTCTTTAAGGATCAAAAAATGTCCTACAGAACGATAAATAAACTTCATAAAAACATATCATGACTTCCTACAGTCAAATAAACACCAATACTGTCTGAATATATTCCAAGTGCCGAATCATATCATTCTGTTATGTAGAAATGAATCCATTACCGTTCAATTTATTTCTACCAAGGTGTGGATTTAATACCGTTGAGGCTTTTGTAGTCTCCGCAACCTTCGCTTTTGTCTGAAAGGCGTACAGAAATGTCCCTTTTTGATTGTCGATAGACTGAAAGACTGAAGTTAATGTTTATTGACTGTAGTCATTTTTTAAAGGGTTCAAAGCAACTCTAATATAAAGAGGGTTAATTCTGTCATCAGCATAAAAGCTAAAATGAGTTCTGTCATAGAAATTAAATTGGTATTTGTTATCCTTGCAGCATGTATTTGTAGAAAATGAAATTTAATTTCAGACCGTGTTTTCATCTAATCTAATACTGCAGAGTCATCAACAAATATTGGTTTTACTCGGAGCTAATACATTTTCCCATCCAGCGGGGAACCTTCATTCCTTTACATGTTTTAGGATATCAATGTACATTTGTGACGCTCATTCGATGAATGAATAAGCTCACAGTAATTTTGTTTCCCTGACAGCTGAAGATACTGAAAAAATGTCAGCAGATGTTAATAACCTCCCAGATCTATACTATATGACATTATCATGTACCAGCAGAGTTGCCTGCTTGATACAACATTATATATGTTCGAAAACATATCTCCCCGGCGTTCCGGCAATTACAATCAGAAATAGGCAAATTCAGTCCGTCGTGTTCCCTAGGAGAAAAAGAAATAATGAGATTTGGATTTCCTGGACTATAATATGTTACTTTTTTACTGGTATATTCTTTTTTTCATGATGTATTTATCTTTGGTTAACCCTAGGCCTGGGCAGAATAGATCGCTGTATAATAATATCATCATAAAACAGAGAAAAAGCTTTCAGAATTTTTAACCCCTTAAGGATAATGGGCGGTCCCTAAGCCCATTAAAAACAATGCATTTTGAGCCCGTACATGTACGGGTTTTGTCATTAAGGGGTTAACAAATATTTGTTAATGATAACATGGACAGAACCGGTACAAACAGTCATATTGCGTTCAATTTTCATAGCTTCCAGTTGCATTCGGTTTCACATGGTTTAATGTTATTGTGAAGCCTAATTAGTCCCTGTGGTTGGCCTGCCCTGAAGTGGTCGACCGTAGGATAGGATAGGATAGGTAGGATGTTCTGGCCACAGCATAGGAACGGCTGGTATTTTGGGTTAAAATTAGGTATTTTGGGTTAACCAAGTAATTAAATAGCAATCTTTACCTAGATTGCGATTGAAAGACAAAAAAATAGAATTTGGACCATTTATCTTTTTTATCTCTTTTTATTCCAATCTATGTGAGAATTAGGTATTCGATTGCTTGTAATTTATCTCCACTATTGAATTCCCTACATTATAGTTGGAGGTCGGTAGGCTATCTTAGTGTTTTGTGCTTAGTAGATTATGTTGACTGTTATGTAATCACTGCAGTGTTCTGATCTCTAGGAGGCCTCCAGGTCGCAAGAGGTTTATGGCTAGATGGCCCCCAGGACATACTGCTAGACTGGCTCTGCAGGCCCAACATGCCCAGTGACCTTGAAAGAGCCGAGGAGCTGACACAGGCCTAACCCATCCAGAGCCCACAAAGGTAGCTTGTGTGTGTAAGTATAAATAAATAAAGTAGAGTGATGGATGGGACAATGGGTGGGACAGTGGGATGAAACTGGGGCAAGCTAATGAGAGGGGCAGATTTCTGATGGCGCCCAGTTTCCAATTGTTAAAAGATTTGGAAAGGCAAATATCGCATCAGACGCATGAAGACATAAGGCAGATTCCTGCATACGTAAAATAACACATTGTATAATACTTATTTTCTCTAAATAATAATAGTAAGTTGAAAAAGTCTAATTACCCTCTGAAGGTGCAACAATTTCAAAGATTTAAACATTGGCTTTAAAAAAAATCTTTTTCTGGCACTTAATACATTAATCTCACCACTCCGCTAGGAGACAAGTAGGACTCTTCAGCTCCAGCAATAAAGGTAAGTGTAAATTGAATTCTGGGGTTGGGACAATCAATACAAAATATAATCACTTCGGTAAGAAAATTGTATCATCACGCACTTCTTATAATTTTCACTCCTTTTCACTCCTCACCAGACACTGCTTCACATTATTATTTCATATCCACTCAGTTTGCAGACAAGTGTAATGTAATCCAACAATGAAGTGGAAAACAGATTGGACAAGATTGAAATTAAATAAATACAATCTCCAAGAATTATAGTTCAAAAAAGATGGTAATTTACTAGAATATTATTATTATTATTATGAAAAAAACTAACAGGCTTGTCCTTTTAGGTTTATTTCCATTCACCTATCCCAATCAGGGCCGGACTGGTGATCATGAGGTGGCCCTGGCACCCTAAGGTCAGCCGCAGCCTGATGTCACCCATTCTTATATTATGTTCTGTTCCTATGCTCTAGCGTGCGGCCTGGAAACACCTGATCTGCCGCTGTGTCAGATGGCCAGTCCGATTCCAATAAATTCATCCGTTCACATGCTTGTTATTGTAATATTATATCTAAAGTTCATTGAAATTAATATAGCTGCGAGCTCTCCAGGTTCACCTCGGAGTCTCCAAGTGAAGCCCTGCTTGCTTGGATATCTATGTCAGTTTCTTCTACCTCTGGACAGGGGACATGTGTTTGCCTCTCTCCACTCCATTACCATTTCCTGCCTTCTTTCACCCATTAAAAGCTCTTTGGGGCAAGCCCTACCCCATGGATGTGGCTATTCCTGCCCCATATTTGACAAGTTCCACCCCTTCGTAATACCACTCAAAAGGGGGCGAGCTCCTGGTAGCCTACCATGGGAATATTCTCAGCCATGAGAATTAGTCCTGGGCAAAAGCTTTCACCCATATCAATAAAGTGCTGTAATATCTGACTCTTGAGGAGTAGATGCCACCATGTGCATCAAAAGTGGTGGGATTTTCAGATGACCACTTGCTGATATGAAATGTGACAAAATTACCACCAGTGGGGTAGTTTCTGTTGGCCTACACAGTTGTCTTTATTTAAGCAGGTATTACCATGAAATTGTCACCATGGAAACCTGAAGAATTTTCTTGCCGGAGAAAATATTTTTTTGCCAAGTAGAATCAACATTTTCCTAGCAAAACAAAATGACTGATGTGTACAAATACTATGATTTATGTTATACAAAATTCTACTTTTATAACTTCTATATGTAGCTACAGAAGAAAATATATATAAAAAAAAAGTTCTATAGAATTTGCTATCAAAGTTGATTTTCTCTACCAGCTTCTGCACATTTCAGCACAAAAAGTAATTGGACAATTGCTTAAAAAATAATTTTAGATTTTACAACATGGCAGTCATCCTTGCCCAAACTGCAAACAAAGTTGTGTTATTTAACTGCATTTACTCTCGGGAATTCCGAACGGCTCCTCGGCTATAAAGTATTCAATTTACGAGAGAGCTAAACATTTATTAAAATCACGATTTAATTGTTAGGAGAGGCTATTCTTTATAGTCTGATAGTTGGAGCTGAAATTTCTATTAAGTTTTACAGTTGCGGTTATGGCACATGGCATATGGCTGGTGCTAACAGAGTTATACTACTTTGATGGAATTTCAAACTTTTAGCTTTTTTTTAGTACACGGCCTAGGGATGTAACTGATAATAAAACAAAAGCTTTAAAAATGTGTAACACATACTATTTTGCCTTTATTTCTGTTCTTTAAACTTTTTTAAACCTTGCAAAGTAGGCAAGAAACGCATATTCCTCTTTTCAAAGGTGAACCCCTTTTTTATGTATTTTTTTATTTGTTTCTTATTTTTTATATATTTAATATAGGATATTTTTGGTGTAGGAAACAATTGCAAGTTGGATACTTAATTTTTTTGTGTTGAAAATAATTTAGCTGTAATTCTGGACTATTAAGGCAGAATTGTGTTTAGTTTTTCTATAAAATGTGTAGCTCTACTAATTTTATGCACGTTTGTAACTAGTGCAAATTTGGTAAATTTCCATTAATTTCATAAAATTTCATAAGAATATTTCAAAGTTCACCTGGTTGGGGAACTCATTGGGTTCTTGTTTAACTCATTTTTTGGACATTTGGACATTTGTTCCGTTGCGTTACTTACCTCTTTTTATGTGGGCCTTCATTAACGATATTATTAAAAAAATAATTAAATAGTAGGTATAGCATTCTATTTATATATAAAAATATAGATCAAGTTTTTAAATCATAAATCAGGGGACATTTTGAATGGTTATTTTATACAATTCCAACATGTTATAGGAAAGGGAAATATTAGTTGGAATCAAGAAGAAACATTCCAATAATAAAGTGTCTTCAGAAAAGTCTTGGTTTCTTGTTTTTTTGTTAGTTTTTTTTCTTTTTTCATTTAATCGTTTTTATTAAATTGGTTTCTTTGTGTTGTATATATAACCTAAATATTTTTTTCACATTTAATATAATAGCTGCTGCTATTCAATAAAAAAATAAATAAAACAAATTGTCTTTCTGGGCTTTTTTATCAAGCTTTTGACTATGGTAAACCATTTAATGGCACTTCAAGCACTTGACGATTCCGGGAACAATAGATACTGGTAACAGAGGTCGCAGTCAAGGGACTGTACCAGGGGAACGGGGTCATCTTGTGACTATATAAGATTTCCAAATCTCAGGAATAATTCAGTTCCATCTATGCTATCTGATCGTATGACAAAAAAATCAGCATAAAATCCTCTATACAAAAAAAACAAGAAATAGACCACTTATCATACCTTACCTGGAAAGAGGCTTTATTGAACATAGCTGTAAAAGTATTTTTTTCTACAGAAGTAAAAATAAAATGAAGTAACTCAAGCCTAATCGTTTTAATACATTTCCTTGTGCTTTTTTTTTTTTTTTTAAAAATGAGTTTCTGAAATGTTATAGACTTTTATTTTTTTTTTATTTTAGCCCGATTTCTTGCATAACATTGTTTTTATCCATCAAGTGTTTTAGAGAACATAAAAGAATAATTTTCTGTAGATAAAAGTATTTTTTTAAATGAAGTTAAGTGTTTAGATAATTTAAAGAAAAAAAAATTCTTTAAATGTCCATAGCCAACGGTGTAAGGGACATGTACAATGCATTGAAAAATTGGCTGGTTAAAAGTATGATGTTTAATCAGGTAGTTCAGTCATTTTTTTTTTACAGTTTTATGTAAAATTGTATATTTTTTTTTTCAAACTTTCCAAAATAAAATAATATGTCACAATCTTCACATAGTCCGATTACTGGGCAGAGGCATAAATCCCTCAAATTTTAAAATGAAGACTAATATTCAGACCCCGAGTTGCAGTCGAGGGTTTACATCCCGCAGTTTTGAATTCTCATACCTTTTTTTTTTCTTCTTCTTCTTAAGATCAGACTGATTTCATTTCAAATGTAGATAAGAGTATGAAATGACTTTTCTTAAAAAAAAAGTCTGCAAGTTCTGGGAAACCTTTTCAAACTACTTTAACTATTCAGTAATTTGAAAAGTTGCTTCTTCCAATTTTTTTTTAGGTTAAGATATAAGATTTTTGTCAAACTTATAATAGGCAAGAAGGCCATGGCTGTTTTAAAAGGTATAACAACAGAAATCGCGCTTGAAGACCTTCTGTGGGAACTTAATGCCATCTTCTTCAAACAGATGGTGTTTAAACTGGCCCATGGTTTGTACTTGTGGATCGTTGGCTTATAAAATAGTTTTTTTTTATCACAAACCACTCACAGCAGTGCAAGATTGTTTAGCTAACTTTTTTTTCAGGTTTGTTTAATTGAAGGCACTTAGTTTCCTGGCAATTGAAAAAGGTGGTGGTTTGGTTTCTTGGTTACCATAGATGACTCTGTGACTTGGTCTCAATGTGGCCACAAACAAGATCCGATAACCTGGTAGAGCTTATTGACTGGTCTTTTCTTCTTGGAGAGGACAGCATGCAAAAAAAAGTTACAGCATCCTTCTCGTGAGCAAAGCTATGATAAATTGACACTTGTTTTCTACGGTAGTTTAGAATGGTGGCAGCCAAGGTGAAAAATGATTTTTATTCCATACCCAAAACCTTCTCAAATTGAAAATAAATGCCAGATCTTTATGTACCCTGTTAACTGTGAGGTTTAGGTCGACAGGCCATTACGTGTCCATGGTGACGAGTAGATTCTATTCATTTGAAACAAAACCAGCCATGACTTTGTGCTTTGACAAGGATTTTCAGAACTCCTTTTTATTTTGAAGAGGAACATCAGATAATACTGTATTCGTGATAACCACAGAAGCACCGTGAGGCCTTCTCCATTCGTAGGTCACGTGTAGTTTGTAATAATGTACTTCCTACGTTCCATTAATCCCCAGTGCGTAAGTGGTGGAATCTTTGGTAGTTTGTTTTTAAGATGTCCATTTACAAAGACTGTTTCTTCATATGAGTGCCTACTGAATCCTTTGTAGCCTCTGCCTGGGCATGGTCACCTTTGATGACTTAAAACGGAGAGTGAAAGGAAAACTGGATACAGCCATATATGTACTAAAGTCCCAATAACACCAGATGGTGCCACTAAAAAAAAACAAAAAAACAATTATTCCAAAAAAATCAGTTTCACATTGCATAGATATAAACAATGCTTAACTACCATAACCAAGGTTTGCAATATATATAATATTTTCATTAAAATTTTCTTTTGTACAGAATTACAAATGCTTGTACAAATTGCTTAAAACATCTAACAAGCATCTAAAAATATATTTCTAAAAATAGATTTGATTCAATAGCAGTATCAGGCTTAGGTAAAAAGAGCAAATTCAGGATATTTTTGTGCTTGACACAAGGCCCATTTGAGATGTCATTTCCAGACATTCTACGAAGTGCATGGGATTGTAACATGTGTACAAAATCAGAAGAATTTTATCATTAACATAAAAATTAAAAATACAACATACTAGTCACAGGTTGATCTATTCTTGTACATTCTCCTTCCACAATAGAGATGTCGTCTATAGCAATGTCTCCTTCTATACCGTTACCCCGAACACCTTCAAATATTAACTGTAAAGGCAAACAGAAACATTGATTTTAGGATGTACCTTGAAAGAGGGAAACAAATGGTCATTTCAAACCATCTTACGTAAGTGGTTGTGATACTTTATGTGCACTTCTCTTCTACAAACCCCAGGGCCCTGGTGTAAAAATTGCCCCCTTGGCCCCCAAATTCACCAAGCAACATGTGCCACCTCTTCCCCGAAACAGCTTGTGTGCGCCTTTGCCCCATGCAGCTTATCAGTGCCATCCTAACCCCCAAACAGCTTATCTGTATAATTTTATGCACCAAACAGATTGTCTGTGCCATCATTGTCCCTTCCTCCTCCAACATACACTCGGGCACACATACGTGAACACACTTACACAAATTTACACATGCTAACATACACAATTACAAATACCTACTAACACACTTGTACACACGTATTCTAACACTCCCTCTCACCACTTATACTTAGCATCCATAATCACATCCACTTATACATAGACATCCATGCCCACATCCACTTATAAATAGACACCCATGCCCTTATACATTTATACATAAACATTCATGCTCCCATACACTTATACACAGACATTCATGCTCACATACCCTCACACATACATACATACATCCATGCTCACACACACTTATAGACATTCATGCTCACATAAATATTAATGCTTTCATAAATACAAACATACATACCCCCTACCTCCCGTCTGTACCTTCTTAGCTCTCCTGCAGCTACCTTGCAGCTCTCCTCTCTCTCCCCATGCCAGTTCAAAATTGCTTAGAAAGGGCCCTTGAACTGGCACGAGAAGACAAGTGGTCCCAGGGGTCTCCTGGGTCCACTAGAGGGATGGGCCCCGTTACGACCACTAGTAAAAATAGACATTACTCCCTTCTTTAAAAAATGTTTGTGTCCATCCTTGCATGGACAGTTATTATCGTTCCGCAAAAACTATGATCCGATTTATCGTGGACATTACAACTATATATATATATATATATATATATATAATATATATGTGTGTGTGTTTAAAAAGCATGATTAAGAAAGATATTACTGTGAGTGCTAAGTCTATAGTAAAATGTTTTCTTTTTGCAATTCCTTTGTGGAAAGGGCTTTGTTTTGGAAGAAAGGCTAAGCCAAAATCAAAGCCTAAATATAAAAAAAAGATATTATATATCCTGCATTTTTTTCTATGGATTAGTCCTGACTTTCAACCCTGGGGTGGCTTTTATTTTTGTTTGGCGAAAAGTCCAGCTATGTTGGATGCATTTCTTATGATTTCTCAGAGTAAACAAATAATTACTTCCGGCGTGCCAACTAGACGCTGTGTCCTGCCAGGTCTTTAAAGCCAGAGGAAACATACTTATGTGTTTTATGTATGACCATGATTAACAAGGTCGCAAAAAATCCTCAGAACATAAGTAAATGTCTCTAGATTGTCAAATATTTATTTGGGTCCAATCCCTTATACATTTTACAAACTAAATATAATTTACATTTTTATCCCCATTTTTTGTTTATGTGAGAGTATGGGATTTCCACTACAAATCCATTTTACTAAATATCTGTTTGTGCTTTTTGTTTGCAAACAAGTGTTTTACTTTCAGAGATCTTTAGTTCGAAAGTTTAAATGGAGGCAGAGATCTGCGTCACCAGTTATTTACCTTTATCAACTAGATGTTTCTCCTTTTTCTTCCCCTTTCCCTTACAAAGGCTACCTGGACCAATCAACAACAACCAGCCATTTAAAAAACACAGGAGAAGTACTTTAACGAGGGAGGATAATCATAAATGAAGATACTTTTCCCTATGGTAC
Organism: Spea multiplicata; assembly: GCA_009364415.1. Lineage (NCBI taxonomy): Eukaryota > Metazoa > Chordata > Amphibia > Anura > Pelobatidae > Spea > Spea multiplicata. Next base: position 22,573,241 of record VKOC01000008.1, read on the forward strand.
AAGTGTGAGGTGGGCTCCTACCACCTATATACTGCTTAATTAAATACGTATACTCATACTTAGTACTTATTTAGTATATAGAACTCTATGTAGAATATGGGGAGAAATGTTAAATTCACTTTATATACAGAAGTTATAGTTTGTCAACGTCCTTTACTCAAACCCTCATCTCTTCTCTCTGTGTTGTTGCTGTACATATTTTTGAAGAACCCGTGGAGATGATACCATAGAGAAGACTGACTTCAAAGGGACAGATTTACATCCAAAGATCCATAAAATCTTCCCAAAATGGTCCCTTAAAACTTAGAATTCTAGATAATTCCTTAATGAGGAGCCTAGCTCTGATTAGATTTTGGCAAAATGTACATAGTGACGCTGGCGGAAAGGTCAAGGAAGCTGAATGTACAACAAAATAATGATTTTCACGATCTGTGAACGTTATGATAACAGCAGATAGTGTTTTTAGGTTTCATACCTGGAATGAAGAGGTCGGGTGTATATTGATACGCGCTTGGTTCCATTGCTCTCCCTTATTTCCATTGGCAGACCACACTTCAACTTCAGAAGTAACTTGTCCTTTTAATCGTAGGTAAGTATTTAATGTCCCTAAAAAAAAATAATGCAAATATTATGTTAAAATACAGGAAAAGTTTTCTTTGACAGGTACTATTTTCTATCGGGAAGCAAATGTACAAAATATTTAATGCTATATTTTGTTTGCACCCCTGGTGATAAAATTCATGTAAGTATTTTATATGTTTCTCATTTGGCAAAACAACATATTAACGTATACAAGAAGCTTAATCTTAAACAATTTTTGATCATTTTTTAAATTGAAAATAGCATTTTAATACCCCCCATTGATCAAATTATTATTTTAACTTATAGCCTTTTTTGTTTGTTTTTATGTTTCTAAAAATATACCTGAAAAAACAGATATCTTAAAAGATGGTGGTTTTTATCATCTGTTGGTCCTCACATTCATAAACCAAAATGTCCTATAAATGGACAATTTAATTTTTATTGTTAAATAAAGACTGACGAAGGTTAGGGTTGTGTTGTTAAGACTAGTAGGCAAAATAAATTATTTTGGTTTTAAAGTCTTGATAATGGAATGTCCTCCTAGAGAACATTTAAGTAAAGGTACGCATTTAAGGGATGTAATAAAACTAATCTAATCCCATAAAAGCTTTTATTCTGTAACATTCAAAGTCTTCTATAAAAAAGTCAACATTCAATGAACAGACAGATATCTTTATTTCTCATATAAAGATAAACCCCTCTTGGTCAAAAATGAATATTAGAAAAATAACATAATTTAAACTGATTTTTTTTTCAGACTGACCCCTCGAAATGCGGATTCTGGGGGAAGAAAACAAATTCCGATCTTGGGTTCCAAAGGATTTATTGAGTGCTCTGAACTATAACGTGTAGAATTTGGGGAAAGAGGCAGATACGTTTTACTAAGCTAACATAGTTTCTTGAACCTTTTTCGCCAAATAATATTTTAATGATTTGGTTTACGAAAGAAATTGTAGCAAAAGACTCCCATAACTATTCTTATGCAAGTGGGGGAAATACTGTATAAACGATTAATATGGCGAAAATTCGAATGTATAAAAAGCCTAAAAATGTAGATTTTCTTAATATTTAGGAGGTCACCTTGTTCATTATCTGGATTGATTATAGTTCAATACTTGTAGTCTTTATATTTATTGCAAGAAAAAAATAGGTGTACTAAAATGTATTTTGAGAATACAAGTATTGCCGAATATATATATTATTTTATATGTATTTTTCTAAAGATAGAGATAAAACGCAACAATGTGAAAGGACCCAATAAAGACAGGATAATCTTTAGCATCTGACTATTCATGGAGGATCGTGAATTACACTTTATAATAAACTGGGATGAGATGGAACGGTGGGGTTGGGAAGATCTTGACACCCAGAGAATTCTGTGAAATAGATCCGTATATCTAAGGCTGAGGTCATTTAAAAATGGCTTCAGATTATTGAAAAGAAAAAAGGAATTGTTTAGGAACAAATGCTTTTCTCAAAGTACCAAAAGTACCAAAGTTAAGGGGTCTTAAATTTTTTTTTCCAAGAACACGACGAAAAGGGTAAAACAAATTGAACAAAAAAAATAGAATTCTGCATTCTTAGAACCCGATCGGAAGCAAAGTTTTTAAAATGTTGCAATATTGCAACCATTAGAATGTTCAAGACGATTAACCCCTTAAGGACATTGGGCGGTCCATAAACCCATTGAAAACAATGCATTTATGGGCTTTGTCATTAAAGGGTTAAATATAAATATTTAGAAATATGGCCACTGATGTCATCTTGTTATCTGTTATCTTCCAGGTTATCGCGGAGCAGAATTCACAATATGTCTTACTACAGTTAAACCCAATATCCTCGATAATCTAATTGGCTTTCAACAGGGAAGCTTTTTGTTTCTGAAAGATCTCTCTACTCATGCGGAATTCAAGAGGAAGGTTTTGTGTGAGGTCCGTGGAAGATTAGAGTGGCATCTCCTATTCAGCAAGGATCAAGTGGTATTGTTAAGGGAGGAAAAAAATGCAACAACCAGCTTGTAGTACAAGTCAAAAGGTTAATCTGGTCACAGAAACGATGCGGTTTGTCTAAGTATTGATACAGGTGGTTAAATGTTTCTTTCCTCCAAGGATGTGTTTCTTTTACAAGTAATGGCCAATAAGAGTTACATATAAATGGGAATAAAAACCCTAACATGTCAAAAAAAATTGGCGGCAGATAAAAAAACATTTGGCCGCCATCTAGTCTGCCCCGTTTTTTTTGGATGTAGACTCAAACCATGCACACTCGGAAGATAGATTTTCAGATTTTGTAACTACTACCAAGAATGATATATAAAAATCTAGATTGCGCACAGGAAACCATAAATTGAAAGGAAATCCATAATGATGGATACAAAAAATACAAACAAATTTAAAACAATAGTAAGAAAGGCCCGTTGACTAAATGTTCTGAACAGTTTTGTTTCTCTTTCACACCCTCTTACAATCTCTCACAATTTCTCTCTCACGCTCTCTGTCAATGTTTTCCTTTGTTCTTTATCAACCGCTTCCGCATCCCTGTCTTTTTTTGGTCGGCTTCTCTCCGCTATCTGCTGCGTTGTCCAGGGCTCCTGGAGCGCTTCCGCAAAAATGGCGGAGCGTTGCTACCCACCGTCTCCTCAGACCTATACCCAAATGTTCCTGTGAGCAGGGATTTACCATTAAAAGAAACATTGGGTTGACCTCATGCAGTAAGTTGATCTTGAAAGCCTGGTAACCCTCAGAGGACCTAAAAGCCCTAGTTCATGGTAGAAAGGTATGCTGAATAATTAAATGAATAAATTAATCGCTATCCAAAAGATTAACGAATGGAGAGTAACCGCGAAGAAGTGTATGATCTGGAGAGTTGTATCTTAAATGTAATAAAGAAGCGAGAGCATAAAAATATCTACACTCGTTTAGAGTCAGGGAAATGCAAGGAATTTTATAGATTTAGCCGAGGCGCTATCTTTCGAACGTTTCCACGTCCGGACGTAAATCAACAAGACCCATCGATAGACGAATAATCACCTAGTGTAGCTCGGAAAATTTATGTCAGCTTTACTGTATGTGTGTTACTGAAAAGTCTGCGTGAAAAACCTAAGATAACGGTAAAGCGGAATCACTGAACGGAGAATCGGGAACAAACATATCGACAGAATGTGGAATCAAAACATCCATTCCAGTGATTCAGGTCAGGAGCAATCAGTCAAATAGTAAGGATGCTAAGAATTGATCATGTGTTGCTGCTGAGCCACACGGATGATTACACACAAACCAAACATACATACACTCTCTATCTCTCTTTTTTTGGCCATTGTAGAATGTAAAGAAAAATAGAATTTGCCGGCAGATCAGACCCGTTTGCCCCATCTTGTCTGCCCGATTCTCCTGCTGTAAAGACTCAAACCTTAATCAGATGTAATAGACCAGAAGGTGACCTCGGATACATAATAAAACAGATAAAAATGCTTTATCAAGGTCCTCATAAGGATAACATACAATACTCTTTTATATTCACTTACCTATGTGCCTTCCATACATGTGATAAAAGAAGCTGAAACAGTACGCGGTGTTGCTGGATCCATAGGGATTTTTTTGGGCTATATTGAATAACGGGCTGAGTAATCGTGCCTTATCTCCTTCCATACGTGGCCGAGATGCTTCTATGTACATGTAGAAACCTGAAACAAAAAGAGTATAGTTACCAGCTGATATAGTGTGCAGAACCATACAGAATGGGTAACTTTAAGTTAAGATATTGATTTAAAACACTGAGCTGGATTTTATTACTTGCGATAGTGAACTATACATTATGCAAGGTCAGCTTAGCCCTTATTACGGGACACATTTGTCAGGGTTGGACGTTCGTAATAAATAATAACGTTAGTGAGTGAGGTCAAACTTCAGCTATGAAGACTTCTTCGAACCCCCCACTTTGCCAACACTGTCTGTCGGATGCGCTAGATACAAATATTGATGTATCAGCTTTTCTGTAGATATTCCTGTTAAAGCTTCCATGGAGGTTGTTCTAATGGATGGAAAATCCTGGTAGCTTTATAATTATTCTTTTGGGGCAGACATACATAGAAACATAGACTTAGCCGGCAGATCAGCCCCATTCAGCCTGTCTAGTCTGCTGGGTTTCATCTTTTAAAGACTCAAACTCTAATCAGTCATTGGTCTCAATTTAGAGTCAGTAGCCATATGCCCCATCCCATGCATGTCCCTGTATTCATCCGCTCTAGAAGGCCCAGACTGGCCATTTGGCATGTTAGGCAAATGGTGGGCCGCTGGCTATCAGCGTCACAAACCCACATATGCCTGGCGACACGCTACATGGCATAAAAACCTAGTACGTGGCTACCAACATATCCAGCTTAAAGTACCAGGTCTGCCTCGTCATCTCCAGTCCAGCCTGTGCCCCATCATGCCAAATCAATCTTGCTATATACCTCTATATGTTTAATTGGGGGTGAATACGTTTGCAAATTATTCTTTAAATATTTGAAAAAATATTTGCGTTAGACATATAGTGTATGTTAAAAAGATTTAAGAAAAACACACATTTTCAAATAAAATGTGGAGCTAGTAAGGCCAATGAAGTTTATTCTTATTTTTTTGTGAATTACACTGTTTTAGGCTTAAGTTCTTTTTCGGATTTTTAATGATTTATTTCTTTTCTTACTGGAAAAGAAACTATTTTTTTTACTGAAAATTTGGTTCTGTGGGAGTAAGTCTAAAATATGTACTATACAATACTATACAAATAGTTGCCAATTTTCTATTCACTGGTCGTAAACATTAAGGGACATGCACAATACAGCAAGAACGTTTTAGTGCCTTTAAAATCACTTCAATGGTCCATCTACAGATCTCCAGCGGTTGTATCCAGTATGACCAGCTGGGGATATCCGAACCATTTCAGATAATATAATAACCGATCAGATTATGGTTTGTGGCTATGCTTTTCCTTCCAACAGTCCATCTTCTATAGTTTTTGCATTATTATTAGTATGACGACATAATAAATTCAATTAAAAATACAACAAAGATTTCTTAATGCGGTACATAGCAAAGTTATAAAAAGTATATATTTTTGTGATGTTTTGCTGATTTTTCCAACATTCCAAAATAATTTGAAATGTACCAGAGAGCATACATTACCATGGAACAGGCATTACCATGTTTCGAGCCTCCAGCATCCGTAGTGGGTCCTGTGTTCGGAGTATACCTAGTGTCTCTTGTGCTCGCGCTTTGCTTCGTCCATTCGAAGACATCTGTATCGTCTTGGGTGAACAAGCAGATGTTATTGTCTTCAAACCCACAGTGGAATTCTCCTGAAAACAATGGATATAGGGGACAGATTAGAATTTTCCTCCTCTTCTGTTATCAATCCTCTAGTAGATCATACGAATAGTGTCCTCTTCTCCTTCTATACTAATGTATGTTTGTTTCGTGTATTGTACATTTTAACGTCTTTGGTAGTGTCGTATTCTTCCTTTTTATAGTAGTACTATGTCATCTGCTAGCGCTCTATAAGTAAAATGTAATGTGAAATCTCATTGGAGGAATCTAGAGAGTTTTTTTTTGCTTACAAGGAAGAATCAATTGATATCTCCAGAGTCAGAGAAGCACAAGAGAAACATATAGCAAATAAACACAAACATACTACAAACTAAACAAATACAGTAGTAACAGCAATACTTCTATTACTAGTATAGTATAACTAGAGGCTTGTAGATGAGTTAAAAAACTTCAGCTACCCAATAGGGCGCACGTTATGTTTTTATGCATAGATATAAGACCCTATGGGCTACCAGCCCGTCGGGCAGTTGCCAAGTCCACAGATGCATCAGAGGGCGTTCTCGAATATCATGGCAGTGGTGGCATTATGCACGACCAACATTGCCCTTATATCAGAATAGACTTTCATGGTTGGCTTTCATAATGCATTGTAAAATTCCAACTACTGCAAGCTCCCTTTAAGTGTTATAACCTGTTGTTTCCGTAAGTCATTTTGTTATGTTATATACTAATTGTTATGTCCTGTCTACCCGCTTTGTACAGTGCTGCGGCACTACATAAAATAAAATAATAATAATAAATAATATTAATAATATATATAAATATAATAAAATAAAAACATGATCGACCATGATAAACTGTACATATTTTCATAATATTGATTTACTAAAGAAATATTGTTCTTTGTCTGAATGTTCCATCTATTGTTAATTTTTTACAGTAGAATACAAAGCAATTTTCTGCATTTCTATGAAAAGAACTTAAATCTTTGCAATTACTCTAATTAAAAAAAAATGAACAGTTAAGAATGTTTCTAGGTAATATTATTATAATTATTAATATTATTATTCTTATTATGTTTTTTTTTTCTTCTTTTCACACGGTCTCTGATACCTACAGAGAGTTCCAGCAGCTGAAGCTAGAGGTGGTCTTTAATGAGGATATTTGCTTTGTTATTGTGTACCTTGGGTACTTTACTGAGATGATAGATGAATCATATGATTTCCTTTACATCTAGATAACAAAAGGTCAGACTCTCAGCTGGTTTCTGAACATATAAACTGCAAATAATCTGAGTCTCCGCGTGAACCAAAGAAAGATTAATAACAGCTTTTTATGCTTAAGGACATTTTGAACAGGTGTATTTGTACGAGGATTTATATTTGAACAATATTCCTGTTTTGTACCCAGAATCTAGTTTCATAGATACCTTCTATTCTGCCCTGTGTATTTAAATAATAATTTAAAAAAAACAACAGCCATTTTCATATTCGCCAGGAATACATAAATATACATCATTTATTTTTCGAGTTAAGCTACTTTAGAATTTAAGACAAAGTGTGTTTAGGGATCATACTTTTTTTCTGCATAGCATTAGTCACGACGTTATGCAGCCAAATGTGGCTGCCCGCTGCAATGACTATGGGTGAGGAGGAGGGAAATCATTATTCCAAATGCAAGTTGAGAGTAATAACGTGAGTTGAGCTTTGGTCAGTTGTTATGTACTTGCTGTTTAGTGAATGGATCTGAAACAGTCTCGGCACCCTTAAAAGAAAGTGATAGAAGACAGCAAAGTGTATAGTTTCCAAATGGAAGCTCCCCGTGGCTACTTTGATGTACATTATGTTATAACTATATTACATATTATATATATTATATGTTTTTTTAAAAAATAATTAAGTGGAAATGCATGTGCATTGGAACGCAAACACCCTCAAAAACCTAATTGTCTCTATAGAATCCTAGTTTTCCTGGGCTAGAATGTGGTACTTGCTCGGACATAGATGAAAGTTTTGCTTTTACATTATATATTTTACATCTACATGTGAAATATTAGAGTGTCTTAATTTGTTTAGCAAATCTAGTTCTTGTAGCAAAGAATTACAGATCTGTATTTTTTTTTCTTTTCTATATACAGTAGCTATCTACATTTTTGGTCCTAAAGTATCTCCGGTTTTACTTCCATTTTAGATAAATTCCATATTTTTTATTCTAGCTTTTACAGAACCAGCGTCTCACATTTTTCAATGCACTACAACCTTGGATCAAACTTATCTTGGAAACTTGGAGATCTTATAGAAAATCTAATTATACCGAAGACATTTTGTGGGGGAAAAAAATATGAGGATTTTCAGGTCATGACAACGATGAAGCCAATCCACAAACCGTTAATTAAAAAAAAATCTAAAAAAAAAAATACGCTGAAGCTGGGGTTACGGAGAGGTTTAAGAGCAAAGCGCTCAGAAAAAAAGCGGTCTTTAGCTGGAAGATAAATGGTGTTAATTTCAAAAGTACAGGAATACATAAAAAAGCCTTAAAGGGCAACATATGAACTTTTGTTCTGACTCAAAAATATGTGGTCAGGAAACTTCTATATTTCCCCGCAGGCTTAAATCCACATCTTATAAAATAACTCCCAAATTAAGTAAGTTACGCTGTGATGCAGAAATTTTTTTTTACAATATTTGTACTTTTAAAAACAAGTGATGTATCAGCTGTATAATATCAATAATCGAACAATTAAAAATTGTATTATATAAAGTCAAAACAAAATATGATCCGGCTATATATTTAGTCTATATAACAAGTCAAATTAGCCAAAAATGATATGTTTTTAACTATATTTAAGCCTTTCACAACATTTTCGAATTTGGAACATCAGGAATGGGAGAGGTTAGGAGAGTGGAGTTCTACCAAAACATTTTACTGAACAAAGCACTTATTGAGAGCTATTTATGTGAATAAGCAGTGCTGGACTGGCGATGATGGGAGGATGTAAGGTTGTGCAACATCAAGTCCGGAGTGAGGGAGTGTAGGTCGAGGATTATGTGTTATTAATGCTGGAGGGCAAAACATCTTCATGTGAGTGTGTAGGTTTGTGTGTGTGTGTGTAGGTTTGTGTGTGTATGTGAATTTAATGTATTCATTGCTACCTTCACCCTCTAATTATTCATTATTAATATCAGAATGCTTCCAAATATGGTTATAAATTAAAGATTGCAAGCGCACATGGCCTGGATCTACGTTTTATATGTGTTTAGTCACAAAAGGGTTCGAGGCTTTAAGATTGTTATTGAGGGCGAGGATCTGTGTGCCATCTTGTTATGTTAGATACTAATTATGTGCTATATACACTTTGTACAGCGATGCAGAATCTGAAGGCGCTATATAAAACAATAAATAATAATACTGCTAACGTGATAAGCAAATTGAATAAGAAGGTGTGATAAGAGGTTATTCTGTGACATGAACATTTAGTGTGTATGGCTGAGATGCACTGTATATGTTTGAGCGTGTGTTAATTGAGAATTCTGTCTGCGTTAGGCTGAGAGTGATCTGTGTGATTGAGTGGCCCTCGGTATATTGTTGTTTGTGTCTAAGTGGCGACGTGGGGGACGGGCTAGTATGAGTGAGTGTTTTATTAAAGGGACACTCCAATCACCATATGTTGCTTTCAAATTTACATGCACTGGAAATGCTGGAAACATTCATCAGAATCCCCTTCTATTGCCCCTCCCCCACCAGGGTAGTTGAAGGTACAAGTGGTATTTTTTTTACATTTTTAAAAAATAAAATGTGTTGTACATATGACAAACAAAATAATATCAAAATATGTTGTTAAACATTGTAACAAGATATAGCTAATGATCTTCCATATTCAGATACTTACTTAAATGTGGATTGATAGGAGCTGTAAAAAACAAACAAACATATATTATTATGGGGGAAAATACCTGGAAAAAAAATCATAATTAATTTTCTTTATAAACTTGAGTATGAAGACCTTTCGTTAGTGACATTAAATGAAATTGATAGAAAGCCTGACGCGCATTGAGAGTGCACGAGATTAATGTGCATGGTCCTTGCGGCATGAAGAGCGCGGGAAATAATAGAGGGATTTTGTGCAGAGGCCGGATTTCATAACTACCATGCAAATGTTTTTTTGAATTTTATTTCCTATCACAATGCCTGTAGCCACACAGAGAATTAAAACTCAAAGAAACAGTGCTTCCCAGCTTAATGTTAAGTTACTAATTATAGAGAAATTCCTTAAACTGCTTTTCTGCTTGTCAAGCCCAATTATTCTGAAGTTATTGTAACAGGAGTCCCCTAAGCAAGCAGCCACACTGACTTCCAATGGCTTGCCAATTATTAAACATATATATATATATATATTATAATATATTATATATATATTATATATATATGTGTATATATAAAAAACATGGATGTGCCATTATATATGTAATAATATATGTAATAATAAATCTGTTGTATGCTTCCTGAGTGATTAATTTGTTATATTCGATTCCAAATGCATTTTATAATAATATTTCTCCCTGGGAGCATTAATAAAAATAATCATATAACAATTATATCAATAACAATACTTGAGGACTGTGACTATGTATTTCAGTTTGATGATAAGAATTTAATAATAATTTAACAAAATTATGTTTTTAAATCCCAGCATTGACGTGCCCTTGAAATATAATAGTTAGAGGCTGGAACTGTTACAAGACATGTGGGTCCACTAAACGTTCAAGGGAATGGCTCCAGTTGACCAAGAACCTTGAGAAAGATAATAAGGTCTACAGGTGGAACGATAATGAAAAAAGAAAAAAGGGGAAAAAAATGGGGTAGAAACACATTAAGAAAAATGTATAATTTTCTGTGAATGATCTGTTGACTTTTTTATTAACAGGTACAGCTAGGGATTTGAAACATTTGTGAAAAAAGTGAACTTTTCTCTTTCACACAGCAAATTAAAGTTAGTTTAAGTTATATGAGTTGAGTTCCTCAAAGCTTGGATGATGGGAATTTCAACAACAGAAGAGAAGCTACATAGTACACAAACAGCTCAATGATATAAAATGTAACTCACCGCTATACTTTATCACACGAATTGCTGAATCTCCTTCACCAAACCTACTGATAGGAGTCAATCGTATTTCGTAAGGTTCGGGCTTGACCAGTTCCGTAAGATTGTTGGTAATTAATTCTCCTTTTTTGATGTTTCCATCAACGGTAATTTCAGTTTCCCACCAGCGTTGCTGCCCTGCCTATTATTTAAATGAAATGACAATTAATAGATAATACTTAAAATTCCTTCCATTACTGAAATGTGTATTATAAGAGTTTAGAGGATGAGAGAAAAAGAGAATCATTGAGCCTTTTAGCATTCTATATCTTAGTCTATGTTCTGACCATTAAGGCATGTGCCATTTTGTGTTAAAGATCTATTATAGAAAATTAGAATATTGATCTAATGAGATATAGGATGTGCTATTATTTATTCCTTTATATAGCACCATCATATTCTGCAGCGCTGTACAATTTGTAAACAAGACATAACAAGTCCAGGTGCAGGTCTCCATCATCCAATACATAATCAACAAAAGTAAATTCGCTACTGTTGTTTAAACCAGTACATGCTACATGAAAAACACAGAGGAGCCCTAAAATGGTAACTTCTATTCTGTCTGAACATGTCAAGCTTAAATATATTATAAGCTACAACTATTAAAAAAAAAATATATTTTTCTTTTACCCACCACTCTTAATGTGCACAGCCAAATCCATTACAGAATTATCCTGGGTGGAACAGCCCATCATACACTACGCCCCTGGTGGCTGTAAGCGGAATTACAAGTAATAATTGACTAAGCCAAATAAGTGGCAAGTGTATTACATTTGTCCTGTCTGGAGGAGGGGATAAATACATCTGTCGAACCTCAGAAATCGGAAGAAGGGGTTTTTTTGCAGATATTTTCCCTTTTTACTAACCTCTAATCCAGTCTGAATTGTGACGGTGAATAGACTAATTTAAAACTTATACCAATGAGGAAAAAACACTATCGCTAATACTATCACTACATTTGAAATTGATATGAATTTAAAATGCCTACCTTTCAGAATCCCACACAAGTAATTTTCTTACACCTCTCTATTCTGCCGTGGAAGCACTCGGAAAGTATGGACAATTATATATGTAAAGGTCAACCCTCAACCTCTTCTACCAATTCGGTTCTTACAGCACATCATTATGGAAATCGTATGCTATAACAAATAATGAGAACTTCTACAACTTAATTATAACATATCTGGGGTGGAAAAAGTTTAAACTCAAAATGCATCACTTCACCAAACCACCGAACAATGTTTCTTTTAATTCTAATGAAATAATATACAATTATGACTTCTCTGTTTGGATTTTTCTGTCCCATTGTATACTTCTTGATTGTAAGCTCTTTGAGCAGGACGCTCCTTACCTCTTGCTTCTGTTAATCAAATTGTTATGTCATTTACTACTTGTTTACCCATTGTACAGTGCTATGGAATATGATGGTGCTATATAAAACAATAAAATAATAATAATTTAAAATAATTCCAAATAAACCTCTATAAAAAAAGGATAAAAATTCTAGAGAAATTAGAGCTTTTTTATAGATTCTTGTATTACCTTTACATTGTATGCTAATAAATTCACCTTAATCTCCAGTGGTCTAATTACAAATCTTCATAAGACTTACATAGATTAACAGTAAATCTAAATCTCATGCCTGTGGTTTGAAAAATCCCAATAATAAGGATTTGTGCTCAAGAAAGTATTATAAAAGGAACTGATATTAATTGGAATATTAGAAATATTTGCTATGCGCCGGGGAACCAAAAAGGTGCATTATAGACTTTTTTGTCATCTTATTCTGCATCGTAAATTAGTATTCTGCACGAGATTGATGGAGAATGATTGAAAACCTTAATTTAATTATTAAGATTTCTGAATATCCTCCATCTGTAGGCAATATTTTTAATTTAACAAAGCCATCTGGTTTTATAATGAAATAATAATTAATTGTAGAGTGAATTATTAGGTAGCTGGAATGCTAATGCCATTTAAGTATATTTAAATGTAATACTGTTTAGTGAATATTGATTAGTATGTCCTTTAAGTAAATTGAAAACACAGACATACTAAGGATTTAGATCCTGCGAGTTTATTCCATAAAAAGCCTCAAACATTATTTAAAAAATGTCAATTGTAAACCATACTGTCCATACAGAAGATGGAATAACGTATCATTTTTTAGTTCTTCTTCTCGTGATTCTACTATATATTCCTTATGTGATTCCCATTTAGAACTAACCAATAATTTATCAGCGTTTTGAAAAACATATGGTGACTTTTTTCGGCTGCCTAACCAAATCTCGTTACTTCCAACAGTATCAAATATAGCCTATGACACTGATTATCAAATAAATCCATCTACAGAATGAAAGTAATTTAATAATATCTTCCAAGGAAACATTACGTTAAGTCTGTATTGAATTTTTATTTTATTTCCTAGTCTCTCTTCTGTATTATTTGGATAATGGAGCATCTATCATGTTCATTATTTGACATATGTAAATCACAGTTGTACACGCTGATGTACCAGGCAGGAGTTATTATACACATGTAGGGAAAGGAGGCATTACTTTTGGAACACAAGACTCTTGTGATATTAGTATTAGAGCCCAAGGAACATTTAGAATATCAATGAACTGAAATATAAGTACATTACAGCTCTTATAAATCATTCCAAACTCGTTGGAAGAAAATGCAGACTCAGGAGAATTTGCATTTCGCCTACATCCCTCTAAACCAAAAAAGCAGAACAAACTACTCTGTAATGGTGTACATATATCATCAATCAAAATCTAAGAGGTAGCCGGGCCTCAGAGACGGAACATGCCAGGAATTTAAAAAATGCTAATTTTTAAACAAAGTTTTAATATTTTCCTAATCTTGATTTTTCTTGTTTGGATATCAATTCTTCATGTTCATTAAACTATCCGAAACCATATAACTGTTGAGTATAAAAAATATAAAAAAATGAAACTATATATTTTTATGGTTTGGAGGCTTTGTATGGTTTAATAAAATTGTTAGAAGTTATTAGACATGACTAGGAATGAGAATGGAAGTTAGACTGGCTCCCGATTGTCCTCATGTTTTCTTGACCAGCCCATCCAACCAAACCATTGGGTTCAAACCCAACTGGGGCCAAAGTTAGCCTATCCACATAATTTAGCCAACAACATACAGTGCAGTAAAATTGATTATATATATATACATATATCATTGTGTTGTTTATTTGTGTTGGGTTCATATACTTTGCCACACCAAATAGTTTTATGAACGTAACTGCAAAAGAGAGAAGGTGAACCAAAATACAAGCAGAAAATGAGTGTATATTCTTATTAAAAACCAAAAAGTTCACGACAAGTCTTCATTGTTAAATTATGAAAAAGGCGTCAAGTAATAAAGATATCACATCGTAAAATTATTGTGCCCCCTTTCGGAGGGTGTCCAAAGAAACTCCCTTCACAGCTTGAGTCATATCACAAAAATATATACATGATCAGCAATATGCACTATAAAGAAAGCATATAAATATATCAAATGTGATAATAAATAAAACCACAAATTATGTGATGAAATCTATAGGGACGGATCTGTGTGTCATTATTTAGACTCAGACTGGAGATTCAGATATACAAAACTAAGATTTTCAAGTATAAATTTCAAGTGTCTTAAAGAAGGGGTTACTCTCCATTACATACTATGTGAGGAATAAGCTAATCGAAGCCCCTCTCCTCGCTTTAAGAACAAGAAGATTACATTAATTCATAGTAATTATAAATAATGCTATATGACCTTAAATCTAATATGTGGTCCACTACAAAAAGCATGGCGCACAGGAAGTGCATTAGAACTTCCTGTTTGGATTGATGGTAGGATTCCAATGCAACCTACGATGAATGGTCTTTATAAATTAAGGAACCTTTACATGAAAGGCAGACATGATGTCAGAGCTCGGAAAATATACCTCTCATTAACTTACAAACGGAACACCAAATAAAAATATTAACGACACTGGTGATGAATGGTTTCTGTGCTGGATTCAATTATAGTTTTACTTCCAATGTGACAGTTCCTTGGATAGATTAATTACCATTCTGTATTTCTTTAATTGACCCTTAAATTCCACATATTACATTTTGAATTCATGCTACTGGACATAAAAAAAACCCATGTCTGTTGTAGACTAGACTGAAGGGTTTTCAAGTTCACAATTTCAAGTAACTAACAATGGCATTCAGAATCTAATAAATTATGAAAATGTTACTTTTTAAAATATATATATATATATATTTAATTTATGACTAATAATATAAATCTATACCACTTAATTAATGTGAGTTTATTTTGGCATTGCACCGTTTGCTCCTACAAGCTCACAATTTTAGCCTACTCGCAGTTTAGTGAATAAGCTCACCTGTGAAGTGTTGATTAAAATAATCAGTTTGCTGAAAGTACAATATAATTTATTCATTTTAAAATATTCAATTTGCACAATAGACGAGGTCTCACTATTGTACAATCGCGTAACTTAAGAGTTCTCCAGTAAGAGTCCAATTTAAAAAATTGGCAACATTTCAGAGAAATTCAATGGTCAACCTGGGGCAAACGAAACACTCAGTTAAGAATAATGAATCATTATTGGCGTTTAATTAAAACTGACATTTCAGTTTTGCAAGGGCTTTTAAATTAAGGAGTAACAAATATTAGTTTAAGCCATTCAGTCTCCCTGGGGAACGTGCCCTGTTCGTCTCAAGCCTGACATAAAATGCATTAATAATATTACTATTAAAACAGTTACATAAAATTCAAGAAGAGGAGAGGAATAAAAAGAGGTATAAATTAATATGGCATGGTTCCAACTTGTGGTTGGCAAAGCAGGCCCTAGAAGTCAACCACATATTTCATACGTGTTGGAACTGCAGGGTCCCCTACAAGCGATTGCGGAGAAAACATTCCTGTAATGTAGAAGAGCTTGCAGAATGTCTCCGGAGCTGACTGCTAGCTATAGCCACAAGGAAAAGTCTTCTATGTAACAGTATACACTTTCTTAGTTATTCTTTGAGGTAGTAGAAGTATTATTAAGCACTCATCTACAGACACCAGGCAAGCCAGAAGGCTTGTTTTTTCCCCTCAGAAATATCATGGTGCTGCCACAACCACAAGGGATTCTGGGTAGGCTTATGCAAATAAGGTCAACAATGATCACCTTTAGCCTCTGTATCCACTTTATACAAGGATCCCTTGAAAGTAATTGTCCGCTGTACAGGTGCAATAGCCAGATCACCACTCATTGACAGCTGTTTCGTCCTTCATGGGACTCGTCAGCATGAGGTTGGGATTCTGGCTTAAAACTTGAGGCTTGGGGAAGCAATAGAAATAGCAATAACATAAGTTATAGTGGCTAAAGGTGATGGAAAACCCTTTCACTTAAAATTAAGGGGGTAGTAGAAGCATTCTTTAAAGTTCTCTCTCGGGAATAATTGCAACATCTTTAAATTTACATAAAACAAACAAAAAAATATGAAGTTCTGGTCTCTGTCCTTAGACAGCATTTGGTCCACGTAGCAAGCAGCCTAATGTGGTTGCTTGCAACCTTGGTAACAAAGGATAAAAAATATTAAAATGCCAGCATGCTGCCATCTGATCCACTACCAGATTCGCCGGCTGGCATACTTGCAAAAAAAAGCCTGATCAATCCTACCAGGCAGTCAATAGATCAATCGCGGGGTGTCAAATGGAGCTTGTGGCCTTCAAAACATAAATTGGAATGGATGGTATGTTATTCCAAGCGGGAAAAAAATAGCTTATTTCAAAATACATCCTTTTTTATAAAATACATTTTGTTATCAGTAAATTTAAGTAAATATCAGTATAAATGATTCTATTAAGGAACTGTAAATTATACATAACAAAACCACTGATGCATAACACTACTGATTTTGACCCCACTCCTTGACATCACCAAGTGTTTGAGTAAATGTAGGTAGGTAGAGAAGATCATATATATATACGATTTGGCCCTCCCTATGCATGTATATAATAACCATCTCTATGGTAAAGATGGTCCCCAAATGGTTTAATATACAACTTGACTGCGGGGTATTACTGAACCCTCCCTGCCGTCCAGCCCACCGCTTTCTAAAGCATGATAGATGTTATCAGTTCTTCTTACCATACACTTTAATGACTTTTTAACTAACACACTTTAGCAAAAAGACCTTTTATTACTCGAGTCTTCTGGAAACCAAGCCAACAGCATTGCTGATAAAACGTGACAAGGGTTATAATATCGAGTTGCCGTAGATATCACATCCCACGTATCAAAACACCTTTGATCGATACAATTTCATTCAAATTCCAGTTACAAAAAATGTGAAATGCAAGATTCTAATTGTGTTATATATTTTAGATAAAGCAAAACATAGCGAATGACTTAGAGGACATTGGCTAAGATTGTGTCTTCATAACCAGATACTTTACAGTGTTAAAATTACTTTCAAGTTTCAGGAACTACCTGTGTGTGCATGGCAAAGAAAATCAACAGAACATAAGATAAGGACACAAAGAACATTTATGAAAGAGAAGAAAGATAGAAATACGCTTGATTTACAATAAATTATATTCCAAAATATTCAATCCAAGGAACTAGAATGTAAAGTGTGTAGTGTCACTCAATGGACAGTTACAAAAGAAATGAGATAATTTAAAGATCTGTTATAATTCAAACCAACAAAGAATGATAACATGGGAGAAACCTGCATTTTTTTGCAGACCTTCAAAATTAAATCATTTTCATGCAAAGTGTGAAGTTAATTAGTATGGCACTAGGGCTCCCCAAAATTTCCTTAGAGGCTGGAAATGTAACCCTCGCTTTACAGTTTGAAGATCTTTAACCAAATATTTATTGTCAAACGTCAATCAGGTTGACAATCAGGGCCTGATTTCTCGCACTGATTTTTTTTTTTTAAAAAAAGTAATCATTATATAAATATAAAAGTAAATAAACAAGCATACAACGCTCGGGAATCAGCAGCATTTTAGCGATTCTGGAGATTGTCTTTTTTCCCCATAATATCTCATGTGATCGTAATCAAATTAATCTTCTAGAAGATTTTTTGTAACAATTCTCAACTCTTAGCAATTGTAAAATGTATCATTAATTTTATTTTTTCAAAACATTGGGTCTTCGTGCCTCGCTGCACTTTGGATGGATATTTGACCATCATCAAAACTGATGTAGAGGAGAGATTGCCTATAGAATTTATTTTATAATATTTAAAAAGTAAAATATGAAGAGGAGTAAAATATTTAGAGTAAGTGAAGACAACCTGGTATTACTTACAGGAGTGGCCGTGGACAACGGGTAGGCTGTCAGTGGGTAGAGTATGGGAGTCAAAAACAAAATAGGATACCAAAAAAAGGGGACCACAAAGACCGTCAAGTTTGCTGTTTTTGGAATTCCTGTCCATCAAATAAAGCAACGGCGTAAAAAAGCAGTCATTGAGGGCCACAAACAGGCCATTTTGACTTTGCCAGCTTTGGCATCTTAATTAAAAGTTAATTTAATTTATTTGTTTTCGGGCTTAGATCCATAAGGATTCCTAGCCGGTTTGTGGCCCCTGGGTACTGGAGTACCGGTCATAGAATCAGTGATTTACTTAGTCATCAAATAAGAACCATACGCAACATATTGGAATACTAACTACGTCAATCACCTGTTTCAGTCCCAAACGATATGCCAATATCCGATCCACGGCATCTGGGTTCATCTGTGTCCACTGTAAACTATAAGAATAAATACGGGCTTTGTTTTGCCAAAGAGGGTTATAAGTGTCATAGTAGAATTCTGGTGGGTAGGCTTTCCCTGCAAACAAAATACAAAAATTATTATAAGTGAAAAAAAACACTTTGAGAAGAATTCAAATTCTTAGATTTTTTAGTTCATTCTAATAACAGCCAGTTTTATATTCATTCATCAGCAGAATCGCTGGATAAAAAATATGAAGTCCGTACCTTTTTAATCTAAATAAAAATGTAGAAATATATTTATTATTTATACATATCTGTAATACATTGATATTTTTACAAACACTGCTATACATTTTAATTTTATTTTTGCGATCAAATATTTAAGATTTGTTCTTTATCCATAATATATTATTAATAGTTCTGGTTAATAATGCATAGGGATTTTTATTTTTGACTGTTTTCTATCAATAAGCGTTGGATCTATTTTTAGTACTGAAATTGCAGTTTGCTTGTTCAATAGATTATTACCTTCACTAAAACACGCTAAGCCAACACATTGTAAGATCCATAATGGCGTAAATAGTGTACATTATCTGAAAGATTAAGCTTTTAAGCATTCATTTTAGGGCAAGTAGGTGATATGAATCAATTATTTGTATGGTAGCCTGCATTGAGAAGGTACCAAAAATAGATATTTGAATTGTTATCCTTTTCTATAGATCCTAACCATCACTGGTATAAAACCCTTTCTAATAGCTTATTTCCCATAATAGAATGGGACTAGATGGGTTTCCAGGGTAAATCCTTGAGAGCAACAACTAAAGTTATATTTTTTCAAACAATTGCCCATATATCTGCCGATACCCGCACATAGGTTTATATTGACTGGTCTGCATAGAAAACATTGCCATTATAGGTAAAGTAGTCTTAAAAACACTCTGGAACATTCCATGTAAACGACCATACTAGAAACACGGAATTTGCCAGCATATCAGACCCAACTGGCCCGTCTAGTTGCCCGTTTCTCCTGCTATAAAGACTCAAGCCTTAATCAGCCGTTGGTCTTGTCTTAGATTCAGGAGCCGTATGTCTACCCCGTGCATGCTTAATACCCTCACTGTATTACCCTCTACCAGTTCTGCTGGAGCAAAAACAACAAGAGAACGTAAAGAACCGAAGTAAGGCAAAGCACCAAATATACACCTCCAAAAAGTGCTCTGTATAAAGCCCATAGAGTATCTGTTTACTTGCTGGATGAAGACCTGGTTACATCTACTTGTAGGTGATTTAAGGCTAGATAAGGAATTACAGATACAAATTAAAGGTTCTCATGGAGGCTCGTGGGTTTATTCCTCTTAACTTGCCAAAGGAAACATATTGGATGACAATTGGATTGATGTCCCAACAATATCCCAATTGTTGGGCGTGCTAGCAGATGTACATTGCTGAAATCAGACATGATGATGGGAGAGACAGGACATCCCATGTTGTGGCATACAATGCAACCAATGTTATGGGATTTCACAGCCCATATTAAGTGGGACGACCTGTCTATGATGGTGGTGGTAAGTATGGACACCACTCTCGAAGAGAAACAATTGGTGGATTTTGGAGTTAATGATAATGTTACTTTTTTTCTGTTTAGCAACTTGCTAATTAATATTTATTCACTTTTGCATGGAAGGGAAACCCAGATCCCTAAGCGATTTAAAATAACTAAGATTGAATTTGAACCGCCAGGAACTATCATAAAATTTCTTTCCTCGGTTACTGAACTATTTTACCGTAAATAATGAGAGTATATTTTTAGCTGTCCTCAACCTTTCGTTACCCTGAAAATCTGAATTAAATACAAGATCAAAGAAGAAATGTGTTCTTCTGAGAATATCCTTATTTGATAAATTACAGTTCCTGTAGCAATGCGCTGTGGCAATACGGCATTAGTGGGACTCCTGACAAGGAGGCTAAAATATATACAATTTGATCAGCAGCAAAGCCGTAACGCTAAAGGCAGAGTTTAGGAATCCTCTCTGTCTTGTCACTCGGCGGAGACCTCCTTTAAATATAGTCCCTAAAGGAAACTCTTACAAGTAGGAATTATGGTTCTGCGCTCTACTGCTCACTATACATCTTCATAAGCCATCTCATTAAGGTTTTTTTTGTACAAGAAAGGTCTTTTTAGGGCATTTTAAAAACTGACGTCTCCGTGTGGACCTAGGCAGTGGGTAAAAACAATCATAAGAACATTTTTTTTCAGCATATGTTCCCCAAAACTTAGCAAACTCATTCATAATAATAAAGATTTTGTTATAGATGACCTTTGGGTGGTTATTCGCTAAAGAGTAAACTATAGGTGAGTTGAAATACGATGAAAAATATGGCCTTTTTCATACAAGAAGAGCCAAATAACCAATAATTCAACAATCAAGACATCTAATTCTTCAAGAAAACACTTTATGTGCTGTTGTTTGAAATTGTGAGGAAATCAGCATTTCATCATAACTAAAACTTTGGCTGTTTTTATCATGTATGCACATATGTAGATAATATATATTTTTTATTATTATTATTAATATTTTTATATTATTATTATTTTTTATTATTATATTTTTTTATTCATATGGATTCTGAATCTAAGACGAGATCAGGGACTGATCAAGGTTTGAGTCTATACAAGGAAAAACTGCTAGACTAGTCGGGGGCCGAATGGGCCTGAAATTCATGGTTTCTCTTTTTCTATTTAGACTCTATTTATATTCTGTATTTTTAATTTTATTCTGTATTTAAATGCATTTTAATATAGCATACTTTGGAACCTTTCAGATCCTCATTGGCCTACAGCTAATTGTTTTGCTTTTGTAAACTGACTTTCCTAAAGTGACAAGGATTATACGGATAAAGTTATTTGCTCAAGGTCACCGGATTTTGTTTTCTTTGTTTACTTTGTGCCAAATGACGTCTGGAAGTTTAAGGCATTTTGATGTAAAAAAAATTTAAATCTATTAAAATATGTACAGCGCTTGCTGCTCTTGAAACAAACAATTCCTCTTTCAGGCTTCATTTTCATCAAAGGGTCAGACATTGCATCATACCGTGTGATGCAACTTGTGATTAGAGGACATTATTTCACAGTGTTCTTCTAAACAATGAAAATCCAATCAAAACTTCTTCAGCAAATTAAATTGATGATAATGCGATTAAATGGAAAGCGTGAAATTCTACACTTCTTACAAGTACGGTACAGATTGAAACGTAGATGTTTTGACTTACTTTCCATACTATATTTACTATAGGAACATTTTTACCCTGATTTTAACTCCTAAAATTAGGGGTGAAGCTTATAATGAGTATTAAGTATTTTGGTGGGTGGAAATGCCAATGCTGGCGTCCATGTAGACCTCATCAAAAGGTGTGTCCACATCGATAACAGCCTAGATGGGACCAAGAGAGGCCCTTTCCACATGAAGAAATGCTTCATGGTTCTTAATGAAGTTGCACACTGGCCACCTAGCACGTGGGGCAAATGCCTAGCGGACCCCTGGCCAACATCACCTTGTACTCAGCCGTCCTGAGATTGGGGGCGGCAGCGTGCCGCTAGCGGCTGGATACGCCTGTCTGCAAATAACGCGAGCAGAAACCAGCAATCTGTGGCCTCAAATATCTGGCTGATGGCCGCAATGACATCATACGATGGCCACCGGATTATAAGTACCAGGGCCACCCAGTGGCAGACCGGGTGTTCCAGCCAGCAGCTAGCGGCTGGATATGTTTGGTTGCAGGCAACGCTAGCAGAAAACAGTAGAGCGCGGCCTCACATTTCCAGTAAATGGCCACAATGATGTCATCAGATGGCCACTAGATTAAAAGTGCCATCTGATGACACACCATTCGCAAACATATTCAATATTTTTTTCAACATTTTCACAAATTTGTAAAGATTTATCCATCTTATGACCTACCTACAATTTAAGTTTTTTTTTTTGTTGTTTTTTTTTTTAGCGTGTAAATGGCCCGCCAACTCTCCTAATCTTAAGGTCTTTTAACATTATTATCCATTTTGTATATTGCCAGTTTTAATATTGGTGTTCGTTTCCCCTTCTGGTTATACCAAAACAAAGGATCTTTTTTTTTAACCAATTCAAAGTTCTCAATTGAAATCTCTCTAGATATTTATTAAACTAACCAAAAAAACTTAAAATTTACAGCATAATGCAAATAAATTTCTTTAGAGACTTCTCAATTTGTACCGTTTCTATCGTTATCCACATGTAACATCAATTTAATTGCTCAGAATTTATTGCTTATCATCCTAAACCTCCTCCTAGATGTTCTCTCGTCTTGATAGACTGTAAATTACTGAAATGAATGGCTGCAAATATTATATCGTAAAGTATCATTTAATAGTGATCCAACAAATTCCCATTTTCTAAGACTGACAGTATCATCAATCACCGTATTCCCTCATTTGGATTTTATTGCATGTGCAAACAACTGTGGCTTACATTTTTTTAATGATTCTGTATTAAAATAATAAAAAAAATATCTGCTAATTGAGTGTATTTAGAGGTTTCAGTAATTTAATCTCAATTTACATAATTCAGTGATAAGTATAGTGGTACAAGAAAAAAAGGTATTTGGAAGCTGGAGTCAGGCGATGGTCCTAATGGGTTTGTGTACACCAAAGATCTTTATTGTTTATGGTTGGTCATACAATATATGGCGTGTCTTGTCCCACTGTCCCATGGTACATCACCTGCATACCTGGGATCTCTCCGGGTTTCACCAGGAGACTCCAGGAGAAGCACTGCTTCTCCGGCTCTCCGGGTCGACACCTGAGTCCTCCAAGTTGCGGGGTCCTAATATGGCCCACGTTAGCGATGTCAATGGGAACGCCCACCGACATCAGCGTGACCACCAGCCACAGCAGGAGTGCTGACTCACGTCAGCAGGTAGTCCTGGCCGCGTCTCGCAGGGGTAGGCTCGGGGTAGCCGACCCCAAAAGTCCCCAGGTGCGATCACAAGATGTTTTCCTGTGGAGTCACCGCACTTCTTTTATGGATGCCCACTTTTTATTTTACGCATCCAGAAACGTCAGCCATGGACGGACATGCTGCTAGAGCCACCTTCCGATTCGGACTGCTGTCTGGAATAGATTTAGGTAGCAAACAGAACTCATTCCATCCTAAATGGGAGTATCGGATACTAAAAGAACACATCAATTAAAATACATATTATTATTGCAAATGTTGGTCTTCGTGGTTCTATTTGAAATTTGGAATTTAAAAACAAACGATATCATCTGAAAGTCATAAGCTGGATCCCATCCTCCCTTCACTTCCACCGACTTGTTTTACATTACAAATTAAGTGTTTATTAAGGTGGGTATTGTCTTACATTGAATCTAGTCTGATATTTGTCTTCGTATAACATCACAAAGTACACAGATTAAAAATAAATCCTGTTAATTGAAATGCAAGCCTGAAAACGTGCCGCCGAGGATATTTGTGTGCTAACACTTACCTGTGACCAGGAAACTGCATCTACCAGCTCCGGCTTCGTTAATTATACTACAGTTGTAAGTTCCATATTGGTCCTTGGCACGGATAGTAACTGTTAATTCTGTAAAGTCTTGCGAGTCAAATTGTCCTTTTTCCAGTAGTCTGTTCCCAAATCTCCATTCGTACATAAGGACTCGAGTGGGGTACGCTCGCAGCACTCTGCAATTCATGGTGATGCTGTTGTTCAATCCTAGCCTTATCTCCTGAAAGGTTGGTTCTACTGTAGGCGGATCTGTAAAATAATAAGGAAATGAGAAATGATTAAGTTCAGGTGCCATTCATTTCATAGCAAAAATCGTCGGACCGGAGGAG
>VKOC01000008.1:22604894-22621362 GCA_009364415.1 Spea multiplicata
TATATATATAATATATGATCTTCTCTTAATGTCTCTTAATTTTACATAAAAATTCTAAATTCTGCGAGCACGCTGCGTTTCCAAAGATATATCTTTTTCTTAATTATTGTCCAAATAGAGCGCTTTCTAGACCTAGAAAAAAAAGCAATTACCCTATTTTTCTCAGAATCTTCTCTAGAATCCCGAATAATCCACATCTAATAGCTATCCCGAGGGAGTGTTTGTAGATCGGGTCAAAGGTAATTAGATAATTTGCCAATGCACGTTCTAATTAACCAACCATTGGATGTTTCATCAGTTTAAGAAGAAAGGTCAATGAATTCAAAGAAGCAAATGAAAATCAATTAAATTTCACCACACATTATTTTACTATCCTTAGAATGTGTCTATATATGGTACTGTCCAATCATATAAATGGGATAATCCCAGATTAAGGTAAACTAACTTTAAATATATTTTAATGGGAAATGCAAAAGATACATTATTATTATGTTTCTACGAAGACTTATTTATATTCTGAAAATAAGACTCTATTGTGAGGATAGCATGATGTAATCCTGATCATCAGAGTCCTCCTTATTGCCCTTCCCTCAATCTACTCATTCTCACAGTAGAAAATGGGCAGGATAAATGGATTTTGCTTCTTTACTGACCCCCTTCCCTCTCAACCATCAGCCATAGATTGTAAGCTCACAAGAGCAGGGCTTTCTTCTCTTTCTGTATCGGTATGTTTTAATGCGTGCTATGATGTCATTTCAAACTGTCATTTCTTTTCACTTCCTTCTATTGTTACAGTGCTACGGAATGACCACATGCAATCTAAATGGTGATAACTGGTTTAGAGAACTCCTGGACTTTGCTTGAACCGTGATGATGTAACAAGCTTGGTCACCTTTTTAAAATCTAAATAGGAATGGAGCATACATGGGATCAGCAATGATACTGGGTCACTCAGTTTTGGGCTGTCACTCAATATTGCATGGCCTTCTGATCCCTTCTTGGTCACTGGTATCCCGAATGGAACAACGCCTGATGCAAAGTGCTGAACCCTTACTAATCTATAGCTCGTTTGCAAGACAGATTTGATAATGTATCAACATTTTAAATAGAAAACCAAAAATGGAAATGGACAAACCAAATCATATCCATTTTCCATGGAAATCCCAGGTGCGATTTGCTTATCTGGGGATGAATTATAAAAATTAGCTGAATAAATCAGTTTTTTGTCAGTTTTAATACATTTATCTATATTAATTAATGACTTACAAGCTGAATACTTTAAAACTTCCCCAGTTGTATCTGACTAATATTGAGCTGTTTTCTGGTGGCTGTATATTAGGCATTTTGTATGAGTTCTCTCTCTGTTATCTCAGCCTAATCTGCTCAGTGTGGTGTATGAGTGGGGAAAGTCGCCCAAAATATCTCCAGGTCTGCAAATAAAAGTTTATGTACCAAAATGAGATAAAACCAGGTTTTCAATGCTGACCTACTTTACAGCACTGGGGTTTATACTCAATATTTTCTCTTTTAAATCCTGTATTGGTATCAAACATCCTTATATTCTAAGGCATTTGTAATTTCATAATTGGCAAACTCATAATTTAGTAAGTGAAGAATTTAACTAAACCACATCTACAACCAAATTGATGACTTTATGCCGTAACAGCCATTTTATTATATAGCAGTTAAAAAGTAAATAGTGACTATAACAGCACAGCCTCTTAGGTTCAGTTGTCTTAGCCTTCAATTTATGGTGTGATTTCCGTATACAAACTGTTTAAATCTCAATGTCTAGCAGAGCAGCATTAATTATGCGAGACTTGATTAAAAATTCCCTTACATTTGATGCATGAGTTAAGGTAGTGACATAGAACACTGTGACACATTGCAATTTCTGTTGACACATCCACCATTAGCTTTGAATTACCTTAATTAATTTGTAGCAACCCAGCAGGAACAAATTCAGAACCTGATTTCTCTGCGGACAGACTTAGAAAGGCATCTCTGTGCTGCCATCCAAATTTCTTTGACCGGCCCTAATTTTTTGGTTGTATTCTTCAGGTATTTAATTCCTTCTCAAATATTCTCACGGCTTGTCTATAATCCTACAGCCATTGGGTTTTTCTTTTAGTGTTAAAATACTTTCAAAGCTTTGTACTTTTTCTGTCCCGTGCATTGACCTTTGGAGTGCTGGACCGTATATATCGAACCGCTGCAATCCTCAATGCCAACATCTTCAGTTTTTTCCTTAACGTACCATCTAAGTCGGGAAACACATTACTTTGGGGTGATGCCAAACTTGACATTGGCATGAGAGCAAAATTATATGAGCAGAACCACCAAAGAAAGAATAAAATGAAGGAGTATGTTTAAAATTTTACAGTGACATTCATTCTTTATGAGGAGTCCCATTCATTCATTGAAGATCTCCCTTGGAACTGGCCCATTGTGCAGTGGTCACCCAAGAGGGTTTTGTATCAGGGGGACTACCGTTCCCCTGGACCTGCCACCCTAGGCCTGGGCCTAGTCCACCTAGGCCAGGATAGGTCAATGCCTAAGAGTATGACGATCACTGGGAGTGGAATCAGTGAACCTAAAACTGTGATTAGTGATTTCAATAATCACGTGACCTTGGAAGTGTCAATGTGGTCTGGAAAGCTGAAATTTCCAATGATGTGCCATGGCTCTTCATGCCTTCACATTATGGTATAAAGCCTCCTGTTCTTCCATGTCGACATGGAAGATCATAAAGATGTAAAATGGTTAATCAAATTTATAAGGAGCCTTTTGTTCTTTATTGTACGATGTCAACTGCCTAGAAGACTATTGTGAAGTTAATTATGCTTGCACCCAAAGGGTCCCTTGTATTGGTGGGAATTCTGATTTTGGTGTCATTCCCCATTTGACAGTCAACGAGTGCCCGTTATCTTTCTTGTAGTTCCAACTCAGTATAGACAAAATGACTTAAATAATTTCAATATAAATACTAATCACTAGTTACACGTATAAATACATATATATATTAAAAACAATTGTATCTGAAAACAGATATATAAACAGATATACTGCAGGATTGTTCCCCTGTTAGAGACTAGGGTGAAACCTTCATAATCAGAAAGGAAAAGATACTGAGCAAGACATAATAGAGGCAAAGATGAAAGGGTGGCATTTTCTTTTATCAGATAAAATGACAAATAAGAGAGGTTATACATTTTTCTTTCCCTATTGAAGCAACCTTGAGTTCTGATAGCAGAGTGATACATAATTACTCCGGAAACTTGTCATTTTTCAACCGAGCCTTCCCTTTGTTCAAGTACAGACAACACTGATTCTTAAGCATAAAAGTTTACTTACACCATATATAAATATTTTTTATGTTTAGTCAACCACAAACTCGTGGCTGATCGTCAGCTTCATGCCAGCTTCTTGACATCATCCATACTGGTTGACCAAAGATGACAAGCTGAGACTCTACTTCTCCCAGTTCTGTCGATGGTCAACTTGATAGAAAGGGTTATCGAAAAGCAAATTCGTATTCTATTTGTGTTAAACTGGCATTCATTGGGAATTCAATTATTTTTAAGTGACATAAAGTACTGATCTATAACTTATCTTAACCAATGGGAACTGTAGCATTGTTTTCCTCCCATTCCAGAAAATTGAGGGCTATGTCGTTTCTAAAAGTACATGCTAGGAATGGCGTTTTTTTACTTTTGAGAGTCTTTCCTCGTTAAAGAGAAGTTTATACAACCATGGTAGATTCTAAAATGTGGACGTATATCATACTGCTTCAGGACAACATGTTCCCCAACTGTCTGTACTCGATGTAATAGCTCAGCTGTTCCTTCGAACTTCAGAACAAGCTGTAATCACACATTTTTACTTTAAATCTTTGCATCGCCAATTTATTCACGAAAACATATTTACCGGCCTTCGCACACAATAGAAATTCTTGCTAAGACTTTTTCCCTGAGTTGTTTTGAAGAACTATCAAATGTAATTGAATCAGCGTGATAGACCTGAATGAATGGGACTCCTCACAAAGAGAAAGCTATCTGGAGAGTAGAATCCTGTACTTTTATTTTTATATATAAAAAAAGGACTATATGTGTAATTTAATTAGCTCTGCATGGTCTGGGGAAAAAAGCCACATAAGTGTTTTTTGGTAGGTTACAGCGTATTCAGTAAATGCAAATAGAACACCTGGGCTGAAATCTTTTATATTGTCCAGTGTGCTTTCTAATAATTTTACAGAAAATAACCTTAATTAAAGAATTGCTCAAAGGCGTCACTGTGGCACAATGAACCAGTGGAGTCTAATGTGAGGTTATCTTGTTCACGACAAAGAAAATTGGTTATAAGCTTTTTCATTGATAATATTGTGCCGACTGGTTCGGGGAACGTGGCAACAGAGGATCTGACGGCAGATTAGGACCTTTTGGCCCATCTACTCTGCACGTTTTTTTTTCTGCTACCGAAGCTTCAAATCTTCTTGGCAATGGGACTTTTACGTTCCAGATTATATTAAGCCGGGACAGACTGGGATGATGGGATGGTTTCGGCCCTTTAAGGCCAGTGGCCGTCTGATGTCATAAGTGTGGCAGTCGTCTGGATATCTAGGTTTGTATAATCATGTACCATGTGACCAGGCGTATCCAGCCTATCAGGAAGAAGCCCTTGACCCATTGTCCATTGTCTTGTGAACAGTAAGCTCCTGTGTACAGCTAATAAATTCAATACTACATTTAATACAAAGAAACAATAAATAATAGGACGTAACAGAGCTCAGATCAATAGGAAAAGGGCATTCTAATCATCGGACCAGATGGAGGAAGCTATTTTTTTTTAGCATGATAGATGTCAGAATTGCATATGCGACATCATTACAATCCAATTACATGGACAAAATTTCTTTTCATGCTTTTCACTCACAAAATAACACAACTTGGATATTTTAAGCGGACGTATGACAAATACATTAAAAAAGATATGTCTTTTACTTCCGATGTGAACATTTCCTGTTTGATCAACAAAAATTACTACTGTGAGTGGAAACGAAGGATATTGGTGCTGAAGATTTTGCTGCTGGCGAAACTGAGGTCTTATTCCCATCTCTAGTCATTAGTCTATAATACTGTAATTCCTCTGATACCTACGAGGCACAAAATAGGGGAAAAGACAGAGATTTTTGATGCACATCATACGTAAGGTACCGAGGCTTCTTCTTCTTCATGTCTGTTTCATGAATGGAGTAAAAGGATCCAAAATAAATATTTTAAGTCAATGATAAAGTATATATACTCTAGAGGGGGCAAGTGTATGTCCCTAAGGAGGGAA
Source organism: Spea multiplicata (assembly GCA_009364415.1). NCBI lineage: Eukaryota > Metazoa > Chordata > Amphibia > Anura > Pelobatidae > Spea > Spea multiplicata. The sequence goes on from VKOC01000008.1 coordinate 22,610,232, forward strand.
ATAATATTAACCCCCCCCCACGGTAGTTATATTAGCCAAACTCACAATATTACAATGTAACACGAATTTAAATGTATTAAAATAATTTCTTGAAATGTATTATAAACATTAGTTGTTACATTGACCTTGTTATGGGATTTAGAAAGGAGTACAAGAAATACATTTTGATTCCATATTGAATTTCAAAAATACACACATTTTCAAGAACTTTTCCGGCCAGTGGCTGAATAAAAGACAGATAATTAAAAATATATATATGGTGAAATGTCTTTAAATAAAAAAAAACATTAATATTCCAAAACAAGTCCATTACATTCTTTATAATTTTTATTTCCACAATGCTGAGCGATACAAATCACTTTGTTTACGAGGCGTTAATTGACTTTGTCCAATGTTTACAGCTTGTGTACATGACATTGACGGGAAAAGTTACCGACTAGACAGATTTGTCATGTCTGAGCATCTGGATTAAACATATGTGAACGCTTGCTTACAGCCGTCAACAATGAATAGGATGACCTCTTCTAGTTGTTGTTTTCCCATCTCTTAACTAGACAGGCAAAGGAAGAGTTTTTGTCATTTAGAGGAATACAGGAAGCGTACAACTTTAGTTTGAGCTACAATCTTATTTTCATTGTTTTTAGACTGTGTTTCTACGGATTAAATTAAAGATGGTAATAAAGCTATTTACTACAAAATGTATAATTGCATTATTACAGAGAGCTTCTGACTTGGTTGACCAAGGATTCTATGCATTATGGTCCAGTACCATATCAAGTTGAGTCAAATTCACTGTTGAGTTGTCCATCACAAGTGATAAATGTCAACTCCTTGGGAGGGGGGCGTTTACCCAAAACTGATGACGATCAATAACACAGATGTGAACGATGAACTTGAATGATAAACTGACCGCTTAATCTAATGACCAAGTTGAGAGGGTGGACAATAAAGGAAAACTCAAGAATGGTAAGGTTGGTTTTCAAGCAATGTCCAACGCAACAACACTTAAAGCAAGTTGCTGTTTGAGTTGGGTTAATGCTGTTGAATGTTCAAGAGTAAAGACAGTCAAGTTACCTCAATACCTTGATTGTGAATAGGCCCAGAAGACAAGTACTTTAATGTTTTATTTTAATTTCTTTCTTTCATACTTGTTGTCTTACCATAGTCTTTTATGTTTTGGTGACTTCTCTAGAAATCAGGGTAAGACAGAACTTTTTCAATGTTTAGAGTTTTAATATCAGAAATATTATTTGACTCCCTTATCAAAGTATTTGGTGATTACAAGAGAGTTATTGGATAGAATGGAAAAATATTCTTTGCTGCTCGGACGTACACATTAAGTAGCACAATTTAAAAATCACTCTCTCTATATCTAGGAAAGGTATCATTGAACACATGCTTTTGGAACTTGTGAGTTCCCAGGCTTGTTAAACAACTATTCTTCTGTGTATTACGCCAGCTGTTTATTTACACATGAAGGATATTCATATTTTCGTTGGTTGTCACAACACCATATGCAAAATGAAGGGCGTCGGAAAATATTTATGTAAACCTGGCCCCTTCATTTAAATTATGGAAAAAAGATTCAAGTGAGGCCTAAAATAAATAAAGATTTGAGTTACATGGTGGCAACGTTAATCTAGGCGAGCGGGGAGTTATTATTTCAGACACATTAAACAAACATTCAATATTCAATAGAAATGAGCTTGGTTGTCTGATACTAAGATCATAAGCTTATATTTAAAATATATATCTATTATAAAAATTATTTAAATTAAAGAAAATGATGTGTATATATGTTTTATTCAGTAATTCTTTTATTTTATGTATACAAATGACACTATAGGTTGAGCAATAGAAAAATACTGTTATAACCCACTATAATAAAACAATAATCACAACAGACACACACACACCAGACACACAATAGTCAGCTGATATCAGGGAAGCCGAGTTTCCATGCATGAAGGATTTAATACCATACTGGAGTAGTTAATGCCATACTCCTGGCGGTATGTGGCAGTTTTATGGGAACATACTATTATGTCTCCTGACAGTATGAAGATCATGATGAGTTCCATAAAATAGAGTTCAAACACCAAGGCCACATCACTGATAATGACCAGACGCCCCTGGCTCTTGATGACACACGTGCGGCCAATGGCTGGACAGTCGCGGACGCACACTATTGTTTCTCAGGTAGCTTGAGACTGGGCATATCCAGCTGCTGGCCACCAGCTGCAGCACCTGATCTTTAAGGCCAGTGGCCTCCTGATGACACAAGTACACCAATGGATGGTTGTAGTTTCATTAAGTCATACAGAATCGTTGTGGTGACCTTATAAACCTCACTAAACTAACATGCATTTCAGAGATGAGTCCATGCCTGGAAACGTTGAGATCTTCCATGACACCTTTCCTTGCAACCTTAGTTCCTTACAAACTTTTAGTTTGACCTTTCGTTTGTGCATATGTTACCATGATAGAACTTTTGTGCAATCTGTAGAAGATTCTCAGATGGGAAATCTTTAAGTATTATACAGGGTTAAATTCCTTCTGAGAAGACATGGAAATAAATCATGATAAGCCTCCAAGGCTAATTGCTTAATGCACTCTAGTTATGCCAATGTAATCATATTTCATTGGAAGTGATTATTTAAGACCATGCCATAAAATGGTAAGCTGCAGGTGGTAACGTCTACGAAAAAATCACGCAATAGCCTCTTTGGAAAATATAATTAATTGCTCAGTAAAAAAAGTATGCCCGTAGAGCATGTAATCATTTGTGTTTATCCTCAATTTTACTTGAAATCTATGCTGGGTCATCTTATGTAACCCTGATACATATGTCCGCTGGTTTCTTGTAGGGTTATGGCCTTGGATCTTTCTGGTTCTACTCTCCTGTCGCAGTCTGTTTTCAACACTTGAAGTACAACCTGTGCTAAACTCATGTGTTATGTATGGGGTATTTTTATCTCTAGACTTAAAATGGTGAGTCCATACATGTACCACCTTGCTCCCTTGGGCCAATGGGAATACCAACAGCACCCCACCGATAAGGCTTATGAAGGCCTAAAATATATGTCTGAAGTTGTAAGTGCCTTCATGCAGAGAAAATATGCTTCTCGTCCTTGTTCCGGGCTGTCTTGTAGGCATGGTCATGGTCAGATTGATATGTTGATGGAGAGTTTTGCTCTATAATGGCACAAGAGAGCTAAAACTTGAGATGCTCCTGAGCTTGGAGACTCTGTAGAGCAGAGCAGCTGTCCATCCTCAATTCAGTTATTCTCCTTGAGGAAACATAAATTGTCAATAGTAAATATTATAGATAAATCTCTATATCTAGATATAACAAAAAGGAAACACACTAGAATATTAATGAACTGTATTGTTTCTTGGATTCTACAAACCTTAATGTGAAACAAAAAGTGTTCTTTTAAGAAAAAAATAAGTATATATTTCAGAATCCTCTGACAATTTTCTCGGTGTAATAATGGTATATTTTAATACTTTTTGTACTGTTCTGTTGTTTCAATTAGCGTTAAAAATATTCATCTGTTTACCAAATGTCTTTACTGGATGATCTAAAACATCTTCACATCTGTGTTGAGTCAAACTTGACTTTGATAAGCACACATGTTTTAATAACATTATTAGGAAGCAACATTTCCATTGAGAAACTTTTAATTTCTTCTCGATTGTTGCACACAAAAGCTGATGGGTGTCTTTTCCAAAAATGCTAAAATAAAGAGAGAATCGTTAAATCAATGATAAGGGGATTGAAACAGAGAGGAATCTAACGTTGTCCTCTTCTGAGTCCCGAAAAACTGCTCGTCTCCCTTCTGATTGGTGTTGAGGAAATGTGGGTCCATCACAAGAAGTGGGCAGGGACGATCCTGGAATTGGACAGTGGGCCAATAAATGAGAATCAGGACTGTCATGAGAAAACCTAGACTGTTGGGATATATGCACCATGGAACTCTATTGCTCATAAGAGTGATGGCCAATCCAAAGCCACAGAAAAAGATAGATGGACGTACACATAGACCGATATACACTGTATAAGAAAGCTCTATTTTCTTATGATGTCTATGACTTCATATTATTTTGTTTAACCTTTAGCACAGCTATACATACTATAAATGTGTAACTCAAACTATAATAAGGCTCATATCACTATTCAGCTAAATTTGTATTTATCTATTTACAACATCCATCAGGGAACCTCATAAAATTATATGTTCTTTTTTTGTGCTTCATATATTATTAGACATATTTTAATTTTACTGTAATGGATTCTCATTCTGGTGCCGTAAATTAAAGATTAACGATCAGTGCATGCACCCTCAAAATTCTTGTTGCAAAGATATATTTTTTTCCATGCAATGAAGTCTTTTGAATAATTGCGTCTCAGCTTGGAGCTGAATTTTAATAGCGGCCTTTAAAGTTTCTCGACAATTTATATAAGCCAACCAATCTTGCATTTGAAATGCATTAAAATATTTCAGTGTGCCTGTTTTTTTTTTTTGTTGAGCTAATGAAATGATACATAGAATGATATAAAATTGAATGATATAGAGATAAAATATAAAAAGATGAATTTAATTAGCACACAGATATATACAGGTCGTTCTAATGAAATACTTTTACAAATGCAAGTATACAAGACCTACATGAGCTTCGATTGTATTGTCAATTAATTAAGGTCTCTACAAAGCAGCTCCTACAGAAGATGTTGGAAATTATTGTAACAGATTATAATAATTATGGCAGATGCTAGGGTTTAATTATATTACCTGTTACACATGTATTGCTGGTTTTACCTAACGCTTTCCCATAGATCATTGGCAAGATCCAATTACACTTTTAACACAGGTTATATCTCGTAGCTGGCGATAAGAGCAACATGATCGGATGCGTATATATGCTTACCGCTTGAAAAATGATACAAGAATATGCAAAGGACTCTCAAGTGAAAGTGTGTTTATGAGTATAAGCATGGTGCTCCCACATGTCTTATATGAATGTTGGTTTCATTATTCTGAAGGCAAAGAAGAAAATAGAGTAAATACAATGCGCCTACATATATGTATCCATAAGTTCAAGTTCAAACAAAGAGGCTTGAAAACAACACAATTGGGAACCGACAGCAACCACACATAAGTAGTCTACCCACAGAGGAGCATCTCACTTTTTAGTTGTCGTGTTTGATTACAAAGGGAAAAAGTCTGGAACTGAAAAGCAAGACAAACGCCCCCGACTCAAAAGAACTAGAAAACCTAGATATAGGATTCACCCACCAAGGTCCTCACCAGTGCGGTGAGGACAGTATCTCAGAAGGCACATGAGTATGTCTTGACTCACCTTTACACTTGGGGGAGAATCTCAAGAGATCCCCAAAGGTAGAAACTGCATTCAAAGAGGTTTGAGAACTTTGTGATAGAAAACCGAAACCGAACAGTTTTTTTCACCTTTTGTTCTCCTATTTCTTGGATGCAATATCATTCTTTCGGTGATCTCTTGGGGTTGACCCCAAGTGTAAAGTTGAGTCTAGACATGGACCTGTTGAAAAAAGACCTACCGTAAGTCCATCAAGTTCAACCCTTCTACCTAACCTTCCTGCTCTTGATCCAAAATATCCAGGCCCCTTTTGAAGGCATCTTCCTTGGCAGTGAATTCCATACCTTTATTGTCCTTACTGTAAATGCTACAATTAAAAATATATATATAAAAAGCACAATATTTTCATTTTTATTCTGACACTAGTACGAATATTGTTGGGTTTCCCCCTTTAAATCTACTTTATCGTCCATCAGTGGAATATATTTAAGTTATATCCTTTTAAGATCACTTAAAAGAAGAAAAATAGACAAAAATGTAATGTTATAAAGACTCTTGGGTAATCCATCTAAAATTAGACGTTTTCCCCATTTAAAGAAAAAAAAAGAATGTTTATATACACAAACGGAATTTCTGCAAATTCTTCTTTCATCTTTTTCCGCAACAGTCGCTGAACTGAAACTTATAAAATGTCAGTGAAGTTTTCTTGGTTCTGACCCATGACATTGTCACTTTGAATGTCCAGAAATAACTTGTGCGTGTCAAAAAGGATAATGTCACAGGAGTAACTGGAGAAGGGCAATGTGACAGCTCAAGGAAAAAAATCGTCTATCCGCATCGCAACAGGGAGATGTAAAACAGTGCCATTTATTCAAAACTTTCAGAAAACCATGTCAAATTAGAATGTTAATTGGATAGTCTATTTTAATTGCTTCTCCTGATTATGTACAACTCAGTCAACTTCCGTGGATAAATACACACGCACAGCATATAAAAAAGGCTTTTGTAAAAGAAACCGATTATGGAATTCAAATGCTTAATTAGATTTTTGAACTTATATTTCTTCCTTTATTGTAATGGAACCAACAAGGTCAAATTGTGACTAAAAATGGGTGCTAACATTTCCAGCGTTATTAAATGCCGAGATGACAAACGTCTCTGCTGTCAGAGAAATGTGTGTCCTATTATATGCAGTTCCAAGAGTCTACAACTCAATGGGGCTTTTCTTGTGTGCTTTGGGTGTGAGACCCAAACAAAAGTGCCACATGATATAGTATTTTAGGACCCTTCAGATTATCAAGAGTGGGTTAAACATCACGCACACCTTATCCACAATTGGCTGGAGGGCAACCAATGAGTGTTTGCCAACAGTTCGGGTCCTCCAACAGCCTGTTCACTACCAGTAGGCTTGCTATTTTTATTCTGGGCCCAACAGTGAAGTATTTCTGCTAAGAGCTACCGTGGGCCTTACAACAACCCCTACATACACACTCACACCATTTACCTCTGTGGCTTCCACCTCCCTCTATGCTGAATGTGAGGACATGACCTCATGCGATACATTGTAAGGATACTGGTTAGACACAGTTATATGGGAGATTTGGAGGGCATGAGACTGGACTCGAGTTGGGTCAGTTGAGTTAGCCCTTGACTCAACCAGCCTATTTACGCTATGGACCACTGTGCTGGCTCAGCATCGCCTTCATAGACTTAGAAAAATAATTTTTTTAAAAAATAATATCCATGTAAATATGCATTTATTTAACATTTATAAAACAAAATGACTCATCAATTTAAATAAGCAGAACAGTAGAGCTTTTTCAAACGCATAAAAATCTATTTTTTCCTCAAATTAGTTTTCTTAAAGTGCATAACAATTTGAACTCTGAATTGTTGGAAAACTAAAGCTCTCATTTCAAATATTAAAGATTCTGGATTTTAAGGCCCGTCTGTTGCTGTGCTGAATAACACTAAAATCTACTACATATCCATATAACGTGTATAGAAAAATATAAGGAAATCTAGTGCTGGCATTAGAAGCTGCTGAATGCAAGTATAGCCACAGGGCCAGGAATAAACATTTAGAAAGTAATGCATTTTTTCCATATTATTTCTTCCTTGGGGCATTACTTTGACATCTCCGAGTGTATTTCCCTGAAGATGGCATTGAGACAAACTACTTTGGTTTTAAACTTTCACTTAAGCAGAGAATTTACAGGATTCCTTGTCTACGTAAAGGACATCGTAATCATAACTCATCACAAAATACAGTTGACTTAGTACATCACCATAAATCAAATTAAGATCTGTGAAACACATCAGCAGAGCCAAAATCCCATTTATTGTGGCATAAAAATAATATCTTAAATTGTATATTTCACTTACAGAATATTCTATAAAATGCTTTGGACTGAAATGATCCAGATACTTTTTTTTCTTTCCACCCCCTAACAAGACATTAAAAGTATACTTTTTCAGAATAAGAAAACAAAAAAAACATTTTTAAAATCAATTATCATAATATCCAGTGATTTTTGTTAATGCTATAGATATTGATATGAACAAATCGTGAATATCAGGATGATTTTTTTATCTGCATATTACATTATATAATTTTTTTTGTATTGTTTCTATTGTTATTATTCTTATTATTATGATTGTTTGAAAATATTAGATTTCTATTATGTTATTTTTATTGTTTTTACAACATAATTAATTTTATAATTACCAGATATTATCTCTGTAATAATTTTTGTTACATGATAAGATCTTAATAGTAACAAATAATTAAGGAGTGTTGGAAAAAGAAATTTCACTCTTTAAACGTTGTAATGGTACCAGACATTTGCCAGCTACCAGAATTTACAGATGGTCGAGTGGTTGCCACAGAGTGTTGGAAGGTGTTATAAAATTGTAATGGGTTCATCTGTTGCATGCTTGACTTTGTACTTTTATTACAGTATACTCTGTTTGCAATGTTCTTTTAACATTTTTCTACATAATTGGAATAATATAATGGATAACATTAATAGATAATGAAAAATAATCTCACTCAATGGAATGTCCAAGTTAAGTCATTTAAAGATTAGTAGGTTTAGTAAATTAGAAAATTAGTAGATGAATGAGAGTTCCATCAGACATTGTTATTCACTCTCTCACATGCTTCACTCTCAATGGTGACTGCTTTCCTGTCCTGTCTCCTTCCCAGCAGCTCCACTTCTTCTCTTACATCTTCTGTCTTCTTTCTTCATCTGCTGCTCCTTGTGTCTTCTTTCTTTGTCCGTTTCTCCGTGGACCCAGGCCTCACACTGAAGTTCCGCAAATGGGTGGAGCCTCTGGGCACACCCTGTCCCTGATTGGCAGATTATGGGAGGGGCTGTCCCCATGGCTCCATCCTTTTGCTGAAGTGCAGAATAATACAGATAGATTCGAGGAAAAAGAGAGAGGCAGAAAAGGTTCTCTTTCCCATCAAAGTTGTTATTCTGGCCTCCTGGTGAACTTCCATAAAACGATGAATACAAATCTCCAGCCATGCTCTTCATTCGTGATTTTATGGAACCGGAAGGATCTTACACCTCCAATGTTGTGTTTGTATTACAATTTCATTTCTTTAAATTCAACCATATTTAATTCACAAACAAGTACAATGCATTGATTATCTTGGAGCTAAATGACCCCTGAAAATGTCTACATTTATGAATTTAAACAAATTTATATCCTCTGGAAACTTTCATTAACCTGTAAAACTATTTTGCTATCTTCAAGTCTTTAGAAATGCCACCCTCTTTGTATTTAAAGACAGTAACAGTACAGGTCATCAAATGTGTCATTTTCATTATTTTGTTTTGACTATTTAATTGTGAGCATTGTTAGAAAAGAGCATACTTTAAAAAAAGACAGAAATCACAGCGTATTGTTCCAGGTAAAACATTTTTTAAATAACAATTTCAAGATAAAGAAAATATTTTAGGTTTGTGGCATTCTCAAGAACTGATAACGTCTCAAACAAAATCATTGATGCAAATGTTCCCATAAATATCATTACTGAGTGTACAGAATTAAGAAATTTAAATCCACATTATGTCCTTTATATTTTTTTCATAATTACCTATTAGCTCAATTCCTTATAGTTAGAAAATGTGATCTTTTTAACCCCTTAATGACAAAGCCCGTACATGTACGGGCTCAAAATGCATTGTTTTCAATGGGTTTAGGGACCGCCCATTGTTCTTAAGGGGTTAAATATTTTTTGGGAGGGGTTTTGCTTGTTCCCGTCTTGAATACAGAATTACAAGGTTCAAATGATTCAAACTTCTTAGCTATAATTTACAAGTTGAACATAAAATGAAATTCCACAATGGAAAATAAAAAAAAAATTGTATGTTATTTCCAATTTTCAACATACCATAGAAAATGCTATTTGTTAGTGTTTTTATTATTATTATTACATTATTATGCTAGTGTTTTATTATTTTTATTATTGCTCATTAGCTAAAAACTTTCAATGGAAGTAACACATAGCGTTTATCCATTATAAACTCTGTCCCAGGACGGCAATTATATCATTAGGCTGCTTATACCATAATTTAAGAAATTATTGATCTCAAAGTATTGTTTCACTCAATTTAATAGAAAAAAAATAGATTTGAACATTTCCCTGCACCCAGCGGCTTTACAAAAGGTGCCGGTCTGATGAAACTAAAATAGTGCACTGCAGGGATTCCCCTTAAAACATTTTGACGAAAATGCTGAAAAAACCCAAAGGTATTACATAATATTTCTCATTAGGACATAAAGCCTTTCAACAACAACAAAAAAGTCATCAAATTTATAAGATATTATTTCAAATCTAGTTTGATGAAAATGTTTGTTTTTTTATTTAGTCCAAATATACCTACAGAAGTAAAAACAAATCTAAACATATTCTTACTTAACTTTGCATATTTTTGACTGTTCTTTGTTACAGTGAAGCTAGTAAACCTTCATAGTCTACTGATCTCAGAACTCTAGGGCTTGCCAAGTGTCAAAAACTAAATATTCACTCTTTTCGTTTATTTTTTCTGTTAAATAATATCGGTTTTTGACGTGATGGTATTGTGTTAGCAAGTAGAAAAAAACAGGAGTCAAGGTAGTTTTTCAATTAAATGAAATATGAAAGTGGAGTAAAGATGGTCTTGGTTTTAACGTCCAACACAGAGGACACTTTTTTTAACAGACATTTTCAGGATATTGAGGCCCCTTCTTCAAGCATAGTAAAGCAAATGAGACTTTAAACAACATAAATACATACCGTATTTGCAAATGCCCTGAAAAATACCCCTCATCTTATAATCGAGGTCGTCTTCTAATCAGACCTCGATTAGGTTGCCAGGCTGCTTACCGGTACTTTGGTCGCGAGCAGAGTCTCTTCTGCTAGAAGCAGGAGAACAGGAAGCTGGCAGAGAGTCACATAATTCTGCCTCCCCCCTCCTTCCTCTGGGGGCGGGGCCAGAGAAGTTGCTCGCACAGCCGGGCCCCTGCAGAAGTCTTCGAGTGAGAGATCTGCAGTTCAGGTAAGGGGGTGGGGGAGGGTTTTTGTGATTAATGTGTGAAGTATGTGTGATTAATGGAATGAATGAATGAATGAGTATTTAAATGTTTGTGAATGAGTGTGTGTGATAGCATGGATGTGTAAGGGGGGGTGGTAGCATGGCATAGGGAGGCTGTACTCACACTCCTATCATCCCCAGGTTCCACCATGTACTGGCTGCCTTGGCTTGATAGGAGTGTGATTGCTGTTAGCAGTTATAAA
>VKOC01000008.1:22621462-22633265 GCA_009364415.1 Spea multiplicata
AAAATGGAAATGGACAAACCAAATCATATCCATTTTCCATGGAAATCCCAGGTGCGATTTGCTTATCTGGGGATGAATTATAAAAATTAGCTGAATAAATCAGTTTTTTGTCAGTTTTAATACATTTATCTATATTAATTAATGACTTACAAGCTGAATACTTTAAAACTTCCCCAGTTGTATCTGACTAATATTGAGCTGTTTTCTGGTGGCTGTATATTAGGCATTTTGTATGAGTTCTCTCTCTGTTATCTCAGCCTAATCTGCTCAGTGTGGTGTATGAGTGGGGAAAGTCGCCCAAAATATCTCCAGGTCTGCAAATAAAAGTTTATGTACCAAAATGAGATAAAACCAGGTTTTCAATGCTGACCTACTTTACAGCACTGGGGTTTATACTCAATATTTTCTCTTTTAAATCCTGTATTGGTATCAAACATCCTTATATTCTAAGGCATTTGTAATTTCATAATTGGCAAACTCATAATTTAGTAAGTGAAGAATTTAACTAAACCACATCTACAACCAAATTGATGACTTTATGCCGTAACAGCCATTTTATTATATAGCAGTTAAAAAGTAAATAGTGACTATAACAGCACAGCCTCTTAGGTTCAGTTGTCTTAGCCTTCAATTTATGGTGTGATTTCCGTATACAAACTGTTTAAATCTCAATGTCTAGCAGAGCAGCATTAATTATGCGAGACTTGATTAAAAATTCCCTTACATTTGATGCATGAGTTAAGGTAGTGACATAGAACACTGTGACACATTGCAATTTCTGTTGACACATCCACCATTAGCTTTGAATTACCTTAATTAATTTGTAGCAACCCTACAGGAACAAATTCAGAACCTGATTTCTCTGCGGACAGACTTAGAAAGGCATCTCTGTGCTGCCATCCAAATTTCTTTGACCGGCCCTAATTTTTTGGTTGTATTCTTCAGGTATTTAATTCCTTCTCAAATATTCTCACGGCTTGTCTATAATCCTACAGCCATTGGGTTTTTCTTTTAGTGTTAAAATGCTTTCAAAGCTTTGTACTTTTTCTGTCCCGTGCATTGACCTTTGGAGTGCCGGACCGTATATATCGAACTGCTGCAATCCTCAATGCCAACATCTTCAGTTTGTTCCTTAACGTACCATCTAAGTCGGGAAACACATTACTTTGGGGTGATGCCAAACTTGACATTGTCATGAGAGCAAAATTATATGAGCAGAACCACCAAAGAAAGAATAAAATGAAGGAGTATGTTTAAAATTTTACAGTCACATTCATTCTTTATAAGGAGTCCCATTCATTCATTGAAGATCTCCCTTGGAACTGGCCCATTGTGCAGTGGTCACCCAAGAGGGTTTTGTATCAGGGGGACTCCCGTTCCCCTGGACCTGCCACCCTAAGCCTGGGCCTAGTCCACCTAGGCCAGGATAGCTCAATGCCTAAGAGTATGACGATCACTGGGAGTGGAATCAATGAACCTAAAACTGTGATTAGTGATTTCAACAATTACGTGACCTAGGAAGTGTCAATGTGGACTGGAAAGCTGAAATTTCCAATGATGTGCCATGGCTCTTCATGCCTTCACAGTATGGTATAAAGCCTCCTGTTCTTCCATGTCGACATGGAAGATCATAAAGATGTAAAATGGTTAATCAAATTTATAAGGAGCATTTTGTTCTTTATTGTATGATATCAACTGCCTAGAAGACTATTGTGAAGTTAATTATGCTTGCACCCAAAGGGTCCCCTGTATTGGTGGCAATTCTGATTTTGGTTTAATTTCCCATTTGATAGTCAACGAGTGCCCGTTATCTTTCTTGTAGTTCCAAATATAGACAAAATTACTTAAATTATTTAAATATAAATAGTAGTCACTAGTTACAAGTATAATCTTATATTATTATATATTATATTATATGGTGGTTAAAAAATTGTATCTCAAAACAGATATACTGCAGGATTGTTCCCCTGTTAGAGACTAGAGTGAAGCCTTCATAATCAGAATGGAAAAGATACTGAGCAAGACATAATAGAGGCAAAGATGAAAGGGTGGCATTTTCTTTTATCAGATAAAATGACAAATAAGAGAGGTTATACATTTTTCTTTCCCTGTTGAAGCAACCTTGAGTTCTGATAGCAGAGTGATAGATAATTACTCCGGAAACTTGTCATTTTTCAACCGAGCCTTCCCTTTGTTCAAGTACAGACAACATTGATTCTTAAGCATAAAAGTTTACTTACACTTTACCATATATAAATATTTTTTATGTTTTGTCAACCACAAACTCGTGGCTGACCGTCAGCTTCATGTCAGCTTCTTGACATCATCCATACTGCTTGACCAAAGATGATAAACTGAGACTCTACTTCTCCCAATTCTGCACGGAGATGGTCAACTTGATGGAAAAGGTTATAGAAAAGCAAATTCGTGTTCTTTTTGTGTTAAACTGGCGTTCGTTGTGAATTCAATTATTTTTAAGTACTGATCTAAGTAACCCAAGTAACTTATCTTAACCAGTGGGAACCATAGGATCATTTTCCTCCCATTCCAGAAAATTGAGGACTATTTCGTTTCTAAAAGTACATGCTAGGAATGGCATTTTTTTACTTTTTTACTAAAGGTACGTTTATACAACCATGGTAGATTCTAAAACGTGGACGTATATCACACTGCTTCAGGACAACATGTTCCCCAACTCTCTGCTCGATGTAATAGCTCAGCTGTTCCTTCGAACTTCAGAACTAGCTGTAATCACACATTTTTACTTTAAATCTTTGCATCGCCAATTTATTCACGAAAACATATTTACCGGGCTTCGCACACAATAGAAATTCTTGCTAAGACTTTTTCCCTGAGTTGTTTTGAAGAACTATCAAATGTAATTGAATCAGCGTGATAGTCCTGAATGAATGGGACTCCTCACAAAGAGAAAGCTATCTGGAGAGTAGAATCCTGTACTTTTATTTTTTATATAAAAAAAGGACTATATGTGTAATTTAATTAGCTCTGCATGGTCTGGGAAAAAAGCCACATAAGTGTTTTTTGGTAGGTTACAGCGTATTCAGTAAATGCAAATAGAACACCTGGGCTGAAATCTTTTATATTGTCCAGTGTGCTTTCTAATAATTTTACAGAAAATAACCTTAATTAAAGAATTGCTCAAAGGCGTCACTGTGGCACAATGAACCAGCGACGTCTAATGTGGGGTTATCTTGTTCACGACAAAGAAAATTGGTTATAAGCTTTTTCATTGATAATATTGTGCCGACTGGTTCGGGGAACGTGGCAACAGAGGATCTGACGGCAGATTAGGACCTTTTGGCCCATCTAATGTTTTTGGCCCATGACTGTGATGATGGGATGGTTTTGGCCCTTTAAGGCCAGTGGCCGTCTGATGTCATAGGTGTGGCAGACGGCTGGATATCGAGGTTTTTATAATCATTTACCATGTGACCGAGCATATCAGGAAGAAGCCCTTGAGCCATTGTCCATTGTCTTGTGAACAGTAAGCTCCTGTATACAGCTAATAAATTCAATACTACATTTAATACAAAGAAACAATAAATAATAGGACGTAACAGAGCTCAGATCAATAGGAAAAGGGGATTCTAATCATCGGACCAGATGGAGGAAGCTATTATTTTTAGCATGATAGATGTCAGAATTGCAAATGCGACATCATTACAATCCAATTACACGGACAGAATTTCTTTTCATGCTTTTCACTCACAAAATAACACAACTTAGATATTTTAAGCGGACGTATGACAAATACATTAACAAAGATATGTCTTTTACTTCCGATGTGAACATTTCCTGTTTGATCAACAAAAACTACTACTGTGAGTGGAAACGAAGGATATTGGTGCTGAGGATTTTGCTGCTGGCGAAACTGAGGTCTTATTCCCATCTCTAGTCATTAGTCTATGATACTGTAATTCCTCTGATACCTACGAGGCACAAAATAGGGGAAAAGATAGAGATTTTTGAGGCAGATCATACATAAGGTACCGAGGCTTCTTCTTCTTCATGTCTGTTTCATGAATGGAGTAAAAGGATCCAAAATAAATATTTTAAGTCAATGATAAAGTATATATACTCTAGAGGGGGCAAGTGTATGTCCCTAATGAGGGAAATAATATTAAACCCCCCCCCCCCCACGGTAGTTATATTAGCCAAACTCACAATATTACAATGTAACATGAATTTAAATGTATTAAAATAATTTCTTGAAATGTATTATAAACATTAGTTGTTACATTGACCATGTTATGGGATTTAGAAAGGAGTACAAGAAATCCATATTGAATTTCAAAAATACAATCACATTTTCAAGAACTTTTCCGGCCAGTGGCTCCCAACATCTATTATTTATTTTATGAATAAAAGACAGATAATTAAAAATATATATATGGTGAAATGTCTTTAAATAAAAAAAAACATTAATATTCCAAAACAAGTCCATTACATTCTTTATAATTTTTATTCACAAAGCTGAGCGATACAAATACTTTGTTTACGAGGCGTTAATTGACTTTGTCCAATGTTTACAGCTTGTGTACGTGACATTGACGGGAAAAGTTACCGACTAGACAGATTTGTCATGTCTGAGCATCTGGAATAAACATATGTGAACGCTTGCTTAAAGCCGTCAACAATGAATAGGATGACCTCTTCTAGTTGTTGCTTTCCCATCTCTTAACTAGACAGGCAAAGGAAGAGTTTTTGTCATTTAGAGGAATACAGGAAGCGTACAACTTTAGTTTGAGCTACAACCTTATTTTCATTGTTTCATTGTGTTTCTACAGATGAAACTAAAGGTGGTAATAAAGCTATTTACTACAAAATGTATAATTGCATCATTACAGAGAGCTTCTTGGTTGACCAAGGATTCTATGCATTGTGGTCCAGTACCATATCAAGTTGAGTCGAATTCACTGTTGAGTTGTCCATCACAAGTGATAACTCCTTGGGAGGGAGTCGTTTACCCAAAGCTGATGACGATCAAGAACACAGATGTGAACGATGAACTTGAATGATAAACTGACCGCTTACTCTAATGACCAAGTTGAGAGGGTGGGAAATGAAGGGAAACTCAAGAGCGGTAAGGTTGGTCTTCAAGCAATGTCCAACGCAACAACACTTAAATCAAGTTGCTGTTTGAGTTGGGTTAATGCTGTTGAATGTTTAAGAGTAGAAACAGTCAAGTTACCTCAATACCTTGATTGTGAATAGACCCAGAAGACTAGTACTTTAATGTTTTATTTTAATTTCTTTCTTTCATACTTGTTGTCTTACCATAGTCTTGTATGTTTTGGTTTAAATTGTTATATATTATTTGATTTAAAAAAAAAACACAAAAAAAAAACCAAACAGGAGACATCTCTAGAAATCAGGGTAAGACATAACTTTTTCAATGTTTAGAGTTTTAATATCAGAAATATTTGTTGACTCTGTGTAGTCCATTGGTTCCAACCTCTTATCAAAGTATTTGGTGATTACAAGAGATTTCAAATTGTACTTTTAGTTATTGGATAGAATGGAAAAATATTCTTTGCTGCTCGGACGTACACATTAAGTAGCACAATTTAAAAATCACTCTCTCTATATCTAGGAAAGGTATCATTGAACACATGCTTTTGGAACTTGTGAGTTCCCAGGCTTGTTAAACAACTATTCTTCTGTGTATTACGCCAGCTGTTTATTTACACATGAAGGATATTCATATTTTCGTTGGTTGTCACAACACCATATGCAAAATTGAAGGGCGTCGGAAAATATTTATGTAAACCTGGCCCCTTCATTTAAATTATGGAAAGAAGATTCAAGTGAGGCCTAAAATAAATAAAGATTTGAGTTACATGGTGGCAACGTTAATCTAGGCGAGCGGGGAGTTATTATTTCAGACACATTAAACAACATTCAATAGAAATGAGCTTTGGCTTGTCTGAACAAAGATCACAAGCTTATATTAAAATATATCTATTATAAAAATTATTATTTAAGAAAATGAAATCTGTATATATATTGATTTATGTACTCTGTATTTCTATTATACTGTGACAGAAAGCAGCGCGGATGATAATGGAGGTAGTGTATTATTATCCCCTTGTAGTTTGCTAGGTGGTTACCCACAAATAGTTTTACTATGTCTTGTTAAGATATGAAATTTATTAACTTTCGTGTTATTTTGTGATTTTTGGGTCCCCTTGGAGGGAGCAATTTCGGAGATTTGTAGGGCGGGCCAGTGCTCCACTCCACAGTTTATGAGCAGCCGAAGACCAGCAGGTGGGAATCCAGTCCGGAGATTATCGGATACTCTCCTAGCACTCACCTGTGTCCACTAATTAATGGGAGAGGCAGTTAAGTAGCCTCCTGGTCTCAGAGCAGAGAGAGATCATTTGGCTCCCTGAGAGAGAGGGAGAGAGCTGCCAAAAACGCTGACTGCTGCAATTATTGCATATACTTTGTGTGTTGGGAACGGATAAGCCGTCCAACTGTAGTTAGGTCGGAGAACCGTGTATTAGTTAGTGCTCACAAGAGCAAGGCTTTTGTTTTGATTTGTTTATTTTTCCTGTTATGCCTGTGACGAAAAATAAAAACAGCCCCAGCCTTTTTATTTTACCCTCCTCGTGTCTGAGCCGTCTCTGCAGCCTGGTAGACTGTGTGTGAGTAAAGATTCCCGGACAGAGCACCAAGTGAAGGGGTATTGTGTCACAATACAAATAGGTAGGAGATCATGATGAGTTCCATAAAATAGAGTTCAAACACCAAGGCCACATCACTGATGATGACGAGACGGCCCTGGCTCTTGATGACACAAGTGCGGCCAATGGCTGGACAGTCGCGGACGCACCTTATGTTTTTCAGGTAGCTTGAGGCTGGGCATATCCAGCTGCTGGCCGCCAGCTGCAGCAGCTGATCTTCAAGGCCAGTGGCCTCCTGATGACACAGGTGCACCAATGGATGGTTGCAGTTTCATTAAGTCATACGGAATCGTTGTGGTGACCTTATAAACCTCACTAAACTAACCTGCATTTCAGAGATGAGTCCATGCCTGGAAACGTTGAGATCTTCCATGACACCTTTCCTTACAACCTTAGTTCCTTACAAACTTTTAGCTTGACCTTTCGTTTGTGCATATCTTACTATGATAGAACTTTTGTGCAATCTGTAGAAGATTCTCTGAGGGGAAATCTTTAAGTATTATACAGGGTTAAATTCCTTCAGAGAAGACATGGAAATAAATCATGATAAGCCTCCAAGGCTAATTGCTTAATGCACTCTAGTTATGCCAATGTAATCATATTTCATTGGAAGTGATTATTTAAGACCATGCCATAAAATGGTAAGCTGCAGGTGGTAACGTCTACGAAAAAATCACGCAATAGCCTCTTTGGAAAATATAATTAATTGCTCAGTAAAAAAAGTATGCCCGTAGAGCATGTAATCATTTGTGTTTATCCTCAATTTTACTTGAAATCTATGCTGGGTCATCTTATGTAACCCTGATACATATGTCCGCTGGTTTCTTGTAGGGTTATGGCCTTGGATCTTTCTGGTTCTACTCTCCTGTCGCAGTCTGTTTTCAACACTTGAAGTACAACCTGTGCTAAACTCATGTGTTATGTATGGGGTATTTTTATCTCTAGACTTAAAATGGTGAGTCCATACATGTACCACCTTGCTCCCTTGGGCCAATGGGAATACCAACAGCACCCCACCGATAAGGCTTATGAAGGCCTAAAATATATGTCTGAAGTTGTAAGTGCCTTCATGCAGAGAAAATATGCTTCTCGTCCTTGTTCCGGGCTGTCTTGTAGGCATGGTCATGGTCAGATTGATATGTTGATGGAGAGTTTTGCTCTATAATGGCACAAGAGAGCTAAAACTTGAGATGCTCCTGAGCTTGGAGACTCTGTAGAGCAGAGCAGCTGTCCATCCTCAATTCAGTTATTCTCCTTGAGGAAACATAAATTGTCAATAGTAAATATTATAGATAAATCTCTATATCTAGATATAACAAAAAGGAAACACACTAGAATATTAATGAACTGTATTGTTTCTTGGATTCTACAAACCTTAATGTGAAACAAAAAGTGTTCTTTTAAGAAAAAAATAAGTATATATTTCAGAATCCTCTGACAATTTTCTCGGTGTAGTAATGGTATATTTTAATACTTTTTGTACTGTTCTGTTGTTTCAATTAGCGTTAAAAATATTCAACTGATCTATCAAATGTCTTTACTGGATGATCTAAAACATCTTCACAACTGTGTTGAGTCAAACTTGACTTTGATAAGCACACATGTTTTAATAACATTATTAGGAAGCAACATTTCCATTGAGAAACTTTTAATTCCTTCTCGAAAATGCTAAAATAAAGAGAGAATTGTTAAATCAATGACATGGGGATTGAAACAGAGAGAAATCTAACGTTGTCCTCTTCTGAGTCCGAAAAAACTGCTCATCTCCCTTCTGATTGGTCGGGCAGGGACAATCCTGGAATTGGACAGTGGGCCAATAAATGAGAATCAGGAATGTCATGAGAAAACCTAGACTGTTGGGATATATGCACCATGGAACTCTATTGTTCATAAGAGTGATGGCCAATCCAAAGCCACAGAAAAAGATAGATGGACGTACACATAGACGGATATACACTGTATAAGAAAGCTCTATTTTCTTATGATGTCTAGGACTTCATATTATTTTGTTTAACCTTTAGCACAGCTATACATACTATAAATGTGTAACTCAAACTATAATAAGGCTCATATCACTATTCAGCTAAATTTGTATTTATCTATTTACAACATCCATCAGGGAACCTCATAAAATTATATGTTCTTTTTTTGTGCTTCATATATTATTAGACATATTTTAATTTTACTGTAATGGATTCTCATTCTGGTGCCGTAAATTAAAGATTAACGATCAGTGCATGCACCCTCAAAATTCTTGTTGCAAAGATATATTTTTTTCCATGCAATGAAGTCTTTTGAATAATTGCGTCTCAGCTTGGAGCTGAATTTTAATAGCGGCCTTTAAAGTTTCTCGACAATTTATATAAGCCAACCAATCTTGCATTTGAAATGCATTAAAATATTTCAGTGTGCCTGTTTTTTTTTTTTGTTGAGCTAATGAAATGATACATAGAATGATATAAAATTGAATGATATAGAGATAAAATATAAAAAGATGAATTTAATTAGCACACAGATATATACAGGTCGTTCTAATGAAATACTTTTACAAATGCAAGTATACAAGACCTACACGAGCTTCGATTGTATTGTCAATTAATTAAGGTCTCTACAAAGCAGCTACTACAGAAGATGTTGGAAATTATTGTAACAGATCATAATAATTATGGCAGATGCTAGGGTTTAATTATATTACCTGTTACACATGTATTGCTGGTTTTACCTAACGCTTTCCCATAGATCATTGGCAAGATCCAATTACACTTTTAACACAGGTTATATCTCGTAGCTGGCGATAAGAGGAACATGATCGGATGCGTATATATGCTTATCGCTTGAAAAGTGATACAGGAATATGCGAAGGACTCTCAAGTGATAGCGTGTTTATGAGTATAAGCATGGTGGTCCCACATGTCTTATATGAATGAATGTTGGTTTCATTATTCTGAAGGCAAAGAAGAAAATAGAGTAACTACAATGGGCCTACATATAGGTATCCATAAGTTCAAGTTCAAACATTAAGTATTAAAACAACACAATTGGGTACCGACAGCAACCACGCGTAAGTAGTCTACCCAATTGTGCATCTTCACAGAGGAGCATCTCACTTTTTAGTTGTCATGTTTGATTACAAAGGGAAAAAGTCTGGAACTGAAAAGCTAGACAAACGCCCCCGACTCAAAAGAACTAAAAAGCCTAGATATAGGATTCACTCACCAAGGTGAATCCTATAGTGCGGTGAGGACAGTATCTCAGAAGGCACATGAGTATGTCTTGACTCACCTTTACTCTTGGGGGTGAATCTCAAGAGATCCCCAAAGGTAGAAACTGCATTCAAAGAGGTTTGAGAACATCGTGATAGAAAACCGAAACCGAACAGTTTTTTTCACCTTTTGTTCTCATATTTCTTGGATGCAATATCATTCTTTCGGTGATCTCTTGGGGTTGACCCCAAGTGTAAAGTTGAGTCTAGACATGGACCTGTTGAAAAAAGACCTACCGTAAGTCCATCAAGTTCAACCCTTCTACCTAACCTTCCTGCTCTTGATCCAAAATATCCAGGCCCCTTTTGAAGGCATCTTCCTTGGCAGTGAATTCCATACCTTTATTGTCCTTACTGTAAATGCTACAATTAAAAATATATATATAAAAAGCACAATATTTTCATTTTTATTCTGACACTAGTACGAATATTGTTGGGTTTCCCCCTTTAAATCTACTTTATCGTCCATCAGTGGAATATATTTAAGTTATATCCTTTTAAGATCACTTAAAAGAAGAAAAATAGACAAAAATGTAATGTTATAAATAGACTCTTGGGTAATCCATCTAAAATTAGACGTTTTCCCCATTTAAAGAAAAAAAAAGAATGTTTATATACACAAACGGAATTTCTGCAAATTCTTCTTTCATCTTTTTCCGCAACAGTCGCTGAACTGAAACTTATAAAATGTCAGTGAAGTTTTCTTGGTTCTGACCCATGACATTGTCACTTTGAATGTCCAGAAATAACTTGTGCGTGTCAAAAAGGATAATGTCACAGGAGTAACTGGAGAAGGGCAATGTGACAGCTCAAGGAAAAAAATCGTCTATCCGCATCGCAACAGGGAGATGTAAAACAGTGCCATTTATTCAAAACTTTCAGAAAACCATGTCAAATTAGAATGTTAATTGGATAGTCTATTTTAATTGCTTCTCCTGATTATGTACAACTCAGTCAACTTCCGTGGATAAATACACACGCACAGCATATAAAAAAGGCTTTTGTAAAAGAAACCGATTATGGAATTCAAATGCTTAATTAGATTTTTGAACTTATATTTCTTCCTTTATTGTAATGGAACCAACAAGGTCAAATTGTGACTAAAAATGGGTGCTAACATTTCCAGCGTTATTAAATGCCGAGATGACAAACGTCTCTGCTGTCAGAGAAATGTGTGTCCTATTATATGCAGTTCCAAGAGTCTACAACTCAATGGGGCTTTTCTTGTGTGCTTTGGGTGTGAGACCCAAACAAAAGTGCCACATGATATAGTATTTTAGGACCCTTCAGATTATCAAGAGTGGGTTAAACATCACGCACACCTTATCCACAATTGGCTGGAGGGCAACCAATGAGTGGTTGCCAACAGTTCAGGTCCTCCAACAGCCTGTCCACTACCAGTAGGCTTGCTATTTTTTTACTGGGCCCAACAGTCAAGTCTTTCTGCTAAGAGCTACCGTGGGCCTTACAACAACCCCTACATACACACTCACACCATTTACCTCTGTGGCTTCCACCTCCCTCTATGCTGAATGTGAGGACATGACCTCATGCGATACATTGTAAGGATACTGGTTAGACACAGTTATATGGGAGATTTGGAGGGCATGAGACTGGACTCGAGTTGGGTCAGTTGAGTTAGCCCTTGACTCAACCAGCCTATTTACGCTATGGACCACTGTGCTGGCTCAGCATCGCCTTCATAGACTTAGAAAAATAATTTTTTTAAAAAATAATATCCATGTAAATATGCATTTATTTAACATTTATAAAACAAAATGACTCATCAATTTAAATAAGCAGAACAGTAGAGCTTTTTCAAACGCATAAAAAT
>VKOC01000008.1:22643834-22661504 GCA_009364415.1 Spea multiplicata
GGCAGCAGGGGCTAGTAAATGGGTTTTAGATATTTGGACAGGGGAGCAATGTTAGTGCTTGCCATAGGCGCTATTTTCAGTAGATACGCCTCTGCTGGTACCTCCATGCTTGTAATGGTCTTATGACTTCTGCTGGCAGTGAGATGGTCTTCACACCTGATCAATACAGCAGGATTGTTGCCTAACCTGTGCTGAGTGCCTCAAGTAATATTTGTGCATAATGACAGTAAGATCGTTAATGTGGCTTGCTAAACTTTTAACAAAGTTAATTTTCTTGGCATATTACACCTTTAATTATAAAAAAAGTACAGATGACCCAGGAAGTGGCAATCTTAAAAAGGATCAGTTCCAAAATGCAAACAGAACAGAAGACTGCCTTATATTTTACCATAAACTTGCCATTTGGGACAATTCCATTTGGAATGCATAAAAGCTATGATTCGGCTTTGGGAATATTTATGTATTAGATTTATAATACTTTGTAGCTATTTTGTAATCCTCTTGTATAACTAAATAAGGGTGGGGGATACAAAAAAATTGGGAAATAAGGATAACGACAGGAAATAAAGCATGCGAGTGGCTCAAGATATATGGAGATGGACCTCACACTTTATGAAGGTTAATCCATTATCTTTTGTTTCTCTTCAAAAATGACTGTGAAAGTGTCAGAGGCCAAATGAAACTATGTAGCTGAGAACAGCAGATATACAGTAATGAGCCCTGGATCAAGAAACTATTAAAGTATATATCCTTAGCCACAAAAACTCAAGGACAAGAAACAGAGAGACTTTCTCATAGGTCCGTCATTAAAGCCTTTTTCTTTTACCACCATAAAATTACACTTAAGGGTTAACTCAGCAAGCTTCATCTTCCCGCTTTTTTGGGTTAAGAATCTTTAAATCCAATTTAAACTTCACTTCCGTACATTCCATATTTCAGATAATTATAACAGACATTCAAATTCAATACAAATGGTATAGGTAATTTTAGATACTTTCTGATTTACCCTTTTAATTAAATTATTATTTCAAATTTTGTTTCCTGGATAGCGTCAAAGTAACAAAAAAAAATAAATTAAACAGAAAAACACAAATACATTTTAATACAGCGCTACGGAATTTGATGGCGCTATATAAAACAATAAATTAAAAATAATTATATATTTTATACTTGATTTCTCTAGCAATAGTGTTCCACGTTTCTACCACTAGATGGCAGACCGCAACAGATTAGTAATTAAGAAAAGACAACCAGAAACATTGTTTATTAAATAGAATTCTACACAAAGCAACATTCAGAAATATCTAATTTATAATTTGGCAGCAGAAGAAAAAAATACTCATCAGATTCTTAAAACTTTTTATCCCATTTCTGTTCCTAGATAAAGCTATTTAAATAAATACCTTTAAAAATTTCTATTTTACGGTGAAAGGATGTTCAAAAAGCCTTGTACCAAAAGTTTATTGTTATAAATTACTTTTGAATGCTAGCAAAAAGTAATTTACTGTTTTGTATTCATTTATCACAACCTTTCCTATCTACTCTTTTATATATATATATATATAAAATATTGATTAAAACTTATATTGACATGAAGGGAACAATAAAATAGTGATAAATAGATATTTAGTCAAATATTTACAGAATCTGAAGGGGTGATTTCTCAATTCATTAACAATATTGCCAGAGTGGGGGCTCAAGAAATGGTGGTTGGTAAGTTAGAACGATGTAAATATATAGGAGGTTATGTATTTAAAAAAAAATTCAGAATGTTCATCCAAAATCCGTGAGCCCTTTCACTCACTCTCTTACAAACATTTATTCTCATTTACTTTCCTTCCCACACTTTCTAGATATTTCTTCTCTCCTACCTTCAGTCTTCCCCCAAAATGGCGGCGATTGCGGTAACATCTTCTCCCTGATCCTCCACTTGGGGAAGAAGACATCACCGAAAGCACCAACTGAGGGTAATATGGCGGCACTTGCTGTGCCGTCCCCTCCCCGGTCCTCCAATCGGACAGGGAACACAATTTGTTCCCCGAAAACGAATGGGCATAAAAAACTCGAAAAATTGGTCCGAATTGTTTTTAGCCAATAAACCCAACCAAGTGGGTGATCGTTGAGCTGAAGGCATGATGCTAAACTTCAGGCAGAGGAGCAATAATAGGGGAAATGGTTGTAATAATTGAACCAGATAGATTGTAAAAAGATGTTTAATTTAATAAATAAATTATAATGGCTGGTGCATCAAACTAGTGAGAGTTTTAATTTGTTTTCTGCTGTATTTAGGAGCAATTCCCTTGAAGCTTCTGATTATCGACTAATATATTTCTTGTGGGCGAGCACTTATGTACCCTTAAGGATAAATGTAATTTTACATGTTTTGTACATTTTCTGCATGCTTACTATGACTTTTTTCAGGTGTAAATTCCCTCTCTCTCTTTCTCTCTCTCTTTCTCTCTGTCTCTCATTTAGTTTGTCACTCAAATTGTTTATATATATATATTTTTTTTTTTCTTTTTCTCTAAGACAAGTAAAGATTTCCTTTGAAACCATACCCATAAAATCATTCAGCATGGAAAAAAAATCTAAAAAGAAGTAGGTTTTTATTCTAATTTTCTTGAAGAAGGAGAAAGTCAAAAAATCTGTTCTGGCTCGCATCTCCCTCCCTGCTAATCACACGTTGATTGAGAAGCGGGACTCTGCAGGCCTGTTGTCCTGATTATTGTGTGTTTGATCAGCTGCGAAAAGATCATTTGCATGATCTCCATCAGAGAGGGGATACTGAGCACCCGCCGGAGGAAAACACTTGCTGCCGGTCGGCCCGTGTATCCGTCTCATTTTTAGAGTTCTTAGAATGGCGAGGTCCAGTAAAATTCCAAAACTATTGAACACTCTTCTTAATCTTTTTTTTTTTTCTTTCACTTTGATCCGTCTGCTTAATCTCACCCCTATTTAATTATTCTCTAAACGTGTGAATAGAACCGCTGAGAATTTTTGGGTTTTCTAAAGTTCACACCAAGAGAATCCTTCTGCTTTAAAAGTAGACACATGAAAGAGAATGATCTATTTTGACATGCAGGTCATGAAGGAAACAGATCAATGATGCATTAGGACTGAACGCCGATGACTAGAATCAAACCTCTGTTATTTACTAAATTTAACACTTTCTTTTTTAGCCACATTGGAATAGAACAAACTCAACAATTAAGTTACTTATATAAATTGTCTTTATTGTGGATACAATTCCAGGAATCCTTACCTTGCTATCAACATCCATTGTTGTGAAAATGTATATATATATATATTCCAGTAAATACCAATGATTTGGGGCCTCGCTAATAAATCACTCTTATTGAAGAGTTCAGGTGGCTTGGCATTTGAAGGCGAGTTAAGAGCTATCTTGCTGCAGAAATTATCCATCTGAAAAACCAGATCCCACGAGGTTGCCTCAATCAGATTTAAAGACGCCTTCCATTCCGTCGAGGCCAATTTATCACCGGAAGCCTGATCAGATTATTCAGGAGATGATTGCAGCGAATGTTAACGCGAATTCTCATTTGTCAATTTTGTTTGCAATAAAATTTATCACAGATTAAAATAAGCAGTTAGCATGGATGCTATTTTTAGCAATAAAACAGCTAGGAAATATTCTTTTTGCATATTTTGGAAGAGTTACATGGACTCCAAGAAAGAGGCATAGATATGAGCAGACAAGTTAATATGCCTCTGCTCCATTTCTTCAATACTATATATATATATAAATATAAAAGGTCATATATTATATCAAAATAAATATATAAAAAATAATACAATGTTTTCAGCAGCTGCGAATTAGCTAATTATCTGTATTGTCTTTCTTATTTTAACCCAATCTGCTAGACAAATACTCTAAGTTCTTATAATACCATCTTGTTGGAAACGTTAAATGTCTTACCTTTACTGACCCAGAGACACTCTCTTACTAATGAAAGATCTCCCGTAACCAGTTACAACAAGGTTAGGATAATGGGAGGGAGAGAGATCTGAGGCTCTACTACATAGACCTCTGTGCATGTGCTCCTTCGTAGTGCCCATGATACCCAGGGATTGTTCGAGGTGGAACGGCTGGATATGACAACTTAACACGGGATGCAAACTTAGGCAGCGTACAGAGCAAGTACATGTCATTTCTCACTCTGAAGCTGCTTGAAATTGTATTGTTTTTTTAATTTAAATTAAAACTGTTTAGAAACAAAATGTTCCGTTTTACTATATATGTTTTAATTTGTTTTACTACTTTGTTAAAAACATGATCACATTTCACAACTTAATTTCCGAAAATAGATAGCCATAGATTTTTGAATTAAAATAATATTACAAATAACATTTTAATTTGTTTTACTACTTTGTTAAAAACATCCAAAGCTGATCACATTTCACAACTTAATTTCTGAAAATAGATTTCAGATCGGATTATTGATTATAGATTATTGAATTAAA
The DNA here is from genome assembly GCA_009364415.1 of Spea multiplicata. Classification (NCBI taxonomy): domain Eukaryota; kingdom Metazoa; phylum Chordata; class Amphibia; order Anura; family Pelobatidae; genus Spea; species Spea multiplicata. The sequence goes on from VKOC01000008.1 coordinate 22,648,317, forward strand.
ATAATATTACAAATAATATCTGCCATTATTACCAACTTGCCCAACTACATGAAGAGCAAGGTTCCTTTTTTTGACAGACCCCATCAACGGATAGCTGCCATTTGTACATAGAAACAGTCCAGGTTACGATAAATACCTGGTGATTATTATTAGATCATTTTCACATGCATGTTTTTTTGTCTTTTGTACTTTCTAAAGAGGTTTGGGCCATTTATTTTCTTTCAGACTGATGTAGATCAAACCTCCCCATTTCTATTGCTTTTGATGTTTAGACTTCTACTGCACAACCTTACATTGATCTATGTTGCATCTCACTATTCACTAGAAAATGTTGTTAAATATAATTAATTAATTGTTATATTTTTTCATATTTTCTGTAAAAAAAGTTTGGTATGATTTAATCATAAAGGTAAATAACTTTACATGTTTGCAGCATAAAATATTGCTTTTAATAAAAGTGTTGACGTATAATTAAAATAGTAAAATATTTTTAAACATATATAATATATTAATATATATAATATTATTATTATATAATAATTTATATTTTAAAAAAAGATTATCAAGGTTGGCAACTACTTTCTAAGGTTCCTATATTAGGTATTACCTGGGATAATGTGATATGTAAATGTGTACTCAGCATTTTTGTTGGCTCGGAATATGTAGGTTAAAATAATTCATACACAATCTCTGTAAATTGTATCATTCTTTAAATCTTTAACCATTTAATTCCTACGTTGTGTGTAAGAATGAGCACCAGTATAGCGCTTTACTGTCCGAACCCAGGAAAAACCAAATTCCGATTCAGCTCTTTTGGTAAGCAATATAGGCATGGAAAATTAGATAAAACTCACCAAACTTGAAGTTGCTTTGTTTTGGGTAAAAAATAAATAAATAATCATCTAGAAAAGTCTATATTTTGCTTATGGCCAACCGTCTGGATGCATTTCACCACAGTCAGTCCTTAGGCGAAAAGGATACAAAAATAAACTTAAAAACTAAATTTTTTTGTTTGTTTATCAGTAATACTGCAGTGAATATTTCTCCCAGCCGGCAGTGCCTTTGAAACATCTACGTACGTAGGTTTTAAAGGCATCTCATGTGGCCATGAAATTTTGAACACAGAAAGTGCATTAGGTAGTAGCAAGGGGATGTCATACAAGATGTTCCAAGGAATAAAACGAGACATCTCTGCTTTAATGTTTGCTGTTAGCTTAGAGCGTTTTGCATGAAATAAAAGAACAATGATGAGAAGAAATATGATCTCCCTTTGGACACTATGAAGTGCAAAACACTTGCAGTGTAGACGCCTTGATCTCGAGCAAAAAAGCCAAATCTTCAGGGTAAAAAAGGAAGTTTTAAATTTATTTCTTTTATCTATTATAGAAAACGTAGCCTAGTGACATGTTTTAATTTGGCGTCTCATATCCGCGCGCCCGCCGTTTGCTCTAATGTCTCCATTTATAATGTTCCGCTTTAAACAGATATGAATCAATATTGATTTTATGGATAATTTCATACTTATGGATATTTCATACACGTCTAAAGGTTTGTAGCTGTAGTTTCTCTGACTGACATATAAAACTCACAAGTGTTTGTCCTGCTGCCAAAAAGTAAACAGGAAAATATCAGAGCCTCGAGCTCCGCGTGAAAGCGCGTCTCATGAATCTCGATGGGTAAGTGAACTTTTATTTATTTATTTAAAAATACGCCCAAGTAGGAAACGAGTAACTCTCAAGCTGTTTCAAAATTGCAAATTCCACGGCATCCAAAAATGAGTATTTTATTCAATAGATGTAATGCGATGAGCTAGATTTCAGGGGAAGGATAACTTCAAGGGTCTTGGTTTGGCCTTGGTGAGTCCTCGCACTTTGCCTACAGGTCTATCTATTTTTTTTCATGGCCATCTTTAAAATGAAGAAAATCCATGGCTAAAGGCGAATGGAGACACGGACCCCCCGTGAGGCTGCTATTATTATTCAACTTCTCTGTAATGACTCGGCGATATGAAAGTTCATAAAACCACCTGGAACTAATAGAACTAGTGATGTATCCTTCTCTAGGTTGACTATGATCTCCACAGCTGGCCCATTTATGCAATGGAGGCTATTCCAGTTCAGCACAGCCTCCTCAAACTGCATTAACCCCTTCACAACAAAGCCTGTTTGTGTATGGCCTCGCAATGCATTGTCATTAATGGGTTTAAGGACAACCCATTGATCTTAAGGGGTTAAAAGGCACTGTGAAGATGGGCTTCGCCAAAGATAAATACAATGCTGCATATAGTCCTGTCGTTCCCAAAAATAAGGTTCTGTACTCGAAGTGGAAGAGAACTTTTTGGCCAACTCAAAACATGGACAGAAAACAGCATTAAGAAAAGTATTATTTCCTGAACTGTGTCCTCTATGTTTCCATCTCAAAAGTTGTAACGTTTACATATTGTGACTACTTGCAACTTCATCCTTTAATAGCTTATGGAAAAAGAAAATGTTCATCAAAAGAGATCATTTATTTGCATAGATTCCAGCTTTGGAATCCAGCAAAAGGTTAAATCCGACGTTCTGTCACCTTGTTTCAAGGTTCTAGAACGCTTTAATGATTATGAAAATGATATTCGGGCTGTGATTCAAGCTGTTGGAGTGATGAATGGAGCTGGCTTAGTTGCATGGTCTCTACTGGACCTGGTTCTCTGCCAGTTCCTGTCAAAGCCGAATCAGTGCCAGGGCCACTCTCTGAAAATGCAGTTTCCCCCCTCCTTTGCTTGGTTCCTCTGCTCTCATAATATCATGATATGTAAGAATATATCACTGAATAATTCTGTAACTCTGTGCGTAATGTATAATATGAAGTACTTTGTTCATGAAAAGAAGGAAGCATCGGAATAATAACGATCTGTGTCTGCCAACAGCAGGAATAGATAACTATATATACTTTTTTTTCTTAAATAGTAACATCATGTGAAGTACGGTACACAATGGGGGTAGCATGTGAAATGTGATTATTATTTGTTATGTTTTTTTCTTTTTCTAAAAGGGGCATTTCTTCTTCTTTGGGACCCTCTGCTCCCTTTTCCTTACCTGATGTCCCTCTTTTGCGGGTGGTCAAATATTTTTCTGGGCGTCCTTAAGAAAAAGCTATCATTATGTCACATAAAATCTTGCCTTAAACCTCCTGTTAATACACTAAATGAAACAAAATTGCCTTATTTTGAAATCCAGGAAGGCGATAACCTTTGTGGTTGATAACACCACATACTTATCTCTAGTGTCGCTCCAGTGGCAGATTGGAACCTGCAGTGTGTGTGGTTGGGCATATCTATCTGGCAGTCGACATTTAGCAGCCGCTGGCCTTAAAGTGCCAGGACCGCTTTTCATCCCCAGTCCGGCTGTACTCTGATTTACTTATCTCTACCGCTATTCCACATCCTCAACACCATCTTGGTGAAGAAATAGATTCTATGATTATATTAAAATCTTCTAGTTTTACAATATGACTTCACTCTTGTCTTTTTTTTATATTGTATTTGTAAATCCTTTTCTACTGCTAAAATGTAACTTTTTTTTGTACAATTCTTAAATCATCATGTCCATTAAGTTTCCCGGTGGGAACATTGTAGAACCAAGTTCATTAGATGACTATACTCAGCATGCTATCATAATACCCCCTTGTGCATTTTGGAAGACTTTACTTGCTTTCCTTCTATTGGTTTATGCAATGAGCTGTTCTAAATTATTATCTCTACAATCGTATGTGTATTCCGTACCACTGCCAAAGAAAAGCTTCAGCTTAACACAAAACCATAAACTCAGTTTCCTCAACTATAGAAAATATCCCAGGTGCATGTTGCAGATGCCAAGGCGTTCCAGCGTTAAAGTACATTATATGATTTGTACAAAGGATGGTCTCAAAGTACAAATAAAACGTAAATCACAATGTGATATATTAGATAATATTCAATACTTTATAATTTACGTATTTTCCATATTTCTTCCCAATTCTATACAGTGTCTACCTAATAACCTTTGATGTCTACATGAAATCTTCAGAATTTGGCTTTGCTTTCAACAAGTCTACATTTTTGTTTTATTTCCTATTCACCGACTAGGGTTTTATTGAGATCACATTCCATTTTTGGTAGGAATCTGCAATTTGTGTGAGTTTGCCGTGTAAGTATTTATATTTTTAGTTAATTTTGCAATTTGAGTTAATTACATTTTTAAATAGGGTTTATGGAAATATACACTACAAAAATGTACTTGTTTTGGAAGACATTTTTGAAAATCGATAATTAAGCCAATCAAACAATCAGAATTTGCCTCTCTCCCCCTTTTTACTTTGATTATGATGCAAAGGGAGAGTGAGAGTTTTTTTTCTTTCTTTGATTTTTAAGTTTGTTGAAAAAATAAAATAAAAAATACCTACCCCAGAGATGAAGTTTATTCCTTAGGATGAACATATCTCTGTAAACAGCGTGATTTCTGCACATCTTTATCATGCCATTTTGTTACCTTATTGTTCGTTTTATTTCATTTTTATTTTACTAGGGTGATTTTTTTTCTTAGCTACACTATTTATACAAATTTCTCTTTGTATATTTTTTACTAAACAGTGAATCAAATATATAAATAAGATGTCTAAATAAAGTCCTCTCCATCCTGAAAATCAGTACACGATTCCCACAGGAGAATTAAATAAAAAAGGGAGATTAATTGTATTGGACATAAAGGGGTTAAACTGTATATATATATATATATATATATATATATATATATATATATATATGTGTGTGTAATCAAACGCTACAGGAACCCAAGTTAGAATAATGTTCTATATTCTATTTTAGAATGGGTTGTTTTTTTTAAATAATACGGTGGTAAATCAGTGGGAGTGGGTGTTTGAATAACCATCAAAACAGGAGTAAAGATTTAGGCATAGTATGGAAAAATCTCATTAGAGCTTTAAGCGCTTTCCTAATTATAAAAGTAATTAAAGACATGTTTGTATGGCCCTCTTATCAGGAAATAAGAACAATTTGTGATGCAAATGGTGAGAGGAAACTGTTAAATAGAGATGTCTTAATCTGTACCCTCAGCTGTGATACCGGCTCAGTTTTAATTAAAATGCACTTTTTCTCGCTCTGAAATGCTTTGTAATTTTAGTCTAAATATATAAAAAAGAGCTCTGAGAATTGCCACTTTCCAGTGTATGAAAAATCCCATCCAAAATGATGAGCCATACTTTTTTATGTGTTGCAAAGAGAATAAAGGTAAATATTAATTAGATGTCGTTGTGTTCCAGGAAGTGACATGGAAAATATCCGCTGTACTTCCTGTATGGAAGTCTGAATTACTAGGGGGTTTGCCCCTTGGGATATTCTGACGTAGGGCTGGTTTGGCCACGAAGAGGCAGCCCTGGCACTTTAAGGCCAGCAGCCGCCCGATGACGTAGGTCTTCATCTTGTAAGGCCTCCTTAAAATGTTGTCTTGATTAAGTCACAATGTATACCATTTAGGTTTTGCTCTTGCGGGGTGCCTTCATGTGTCAGGTGAGGTTAAATATTTGGGCCAAAAAAACATTTAAGTACACTTTTATATAAAAGTCTGTATTTCTAGATTTGGATTTCAGCACTAGTGATTTGTTGCTCTTTATTTTTAAATATAGATGTTTTATGTTATCCCTGCTGCCCAATAAAGTGTGAATGAGACATAACATATCCTGCTTTTTAGCTTTTTATGCCACTGCCTAGAGAAAAAGTCCATTTTCTTTTTAGATATTCTGATAGTTTGAACATTCAGTTGGACATTAACAAAACTTTAGGGGTGATTTAACTTATATAAGTAAATAACTGCTTTCACTGGTCGTTATAGTGGGGCCCCGTATACACAGCAATAAAAGAAGGGGCCGCATGATCAGGTCTGGATCATGCTAGGAGGCATGATCACCTTATGGTTAGTTTTCTATAGGTCAGGGTTATGGTGGCGTGGGGTTAAAAGGTCCTTATAGGGTAGTTTTTCTGTCCTCTACCCTTTAATAAAGCCAGGAAGGAGAGCCGGAAAGACTTTTCCCTCCCACCCTCTCCTGAGTTGTTTTCTGGAATTGTTTTTTTGGTGCGCGGGGAAGCTGAAGTTCCCATAAGGTTTTAGGTTGTTATTCATGGTACGTTGTGAATTGTCGTGGTTTCTTGCCGAGTATGGAATCCCTGGTTATTGGGAGTTCTGGTGGGTCTTTTTTCCCATGGGAAAGGGGGGCCTTTGTGATTACACCACGGGCTAGTGCGGTTTTACGGCTCGTGGTTGGTGTACGCGGCAACATGTTTGTGTGAGTTACCAGTGATGAGGTATCGATGTTATGTCATATAGTTGTCGCACGGTCGGTGGTTGTAACCTCCTTGGTTTTAAAAGGGTTAAATATGGCGGTTTATACATTAAGATTGGAGGTTACACTGGTTTCAAGAAATGTATGTTTTAAAGTGTGAATAAAGTTTTACGGGTCACAGTACTTACCATAAATAAAACTGTGGCCTTTCAAAATCCAATTTGTGTCTGTCGTTATTTTATTACATTCTTAACATGACCCACAAATGTATCTAGTGCCTTGATCAACTATTTTCTAGAAGCATTAAGGTGCAGAAGGTCAGTCACCTAGAGGGTTTTAGGGTTTCAGCAATTATCTGCCTTTTTTCCCTATCTTTTGATTGCAGAGTTACAATTAACGCATCATATATGACGCAAATGTGTTTCTTCAGGAACACAATATTTTCATGATGAGATGATAACTCCATCTCTGCAAAAAATGTTGGAGTAAATCCTCTGGACGTTAAATTAATATTAACAATATTAGCAATAACACATGTAATTGTCCATGATGATGTAGAGAATTGAGTAACTTTTGTTATTCTGATAAGATCAATTTTCAGCATTCATATTGAAGCAGATGGGACTCCTTTGTCCGGTTAACTTGGCTGTCACTGGAATTTAGCAGGTGATGAGAATATCTTTTCTTTTATTCTCCAAAATGACCTGATGTCATATGCTTTTGTAAAACAACTGAAAGGGTGCCAGTGGCAGAATTAACAAGACATACTTTAATTACGGATTAATCGCAGGGGTTGGCATGTTAGGCAATTTTTCGTTCAAGTGGAAAAACTGTGATGTCATGAAGTGCTTTCCTTGGATCCAATGTCTATAACATTATTATATTCCACATTAATCAATGAAGAAAAAAATGGATGTTACCAGCAAATTAATTTGTCCATAATTCTGGTGATTCGGGTACCTAAAGTTAGAATTTTATTATACATGGGCTGGAATTGGAGGAAAATAATCATATATCCAAATAGAGGCAACACACGGTAGGCAACTATATCATAACCAATGTATTTAGTTATGCGTAAGTTCAAAACATTCATGTTTGACTTGTTTTGTATGAATACATTATTGTGATTTTAAATTATGACACTTCTGTCGTACCTCTTTTGTTGTAATGCAAGAGAGTTTTGCTTTATGGAGATGATGGCAGACAAGTTTACCAGTCTCCCAGCAGAAATGGTAGAGGGTAATACAATGAGAGACCAACAACTGATTAAGGGGAAAATGGTTAGACTAGATTGGCCAAATGGAGCCAGTCTTCCGGCATATTCTTTCTATGCCCCTGATTGATAATGTTTTGGCTAATACTTCAATTCGTCCATGGAGGTCCTTAAGAAGTTCATACTTCAATGACCTAGAGTTAATTTCTCAATTACATATGGCAATGTATCCTCGACAGCTATGGACTGGCCATATGGCATACTAAGGAAATTTACACCTCTTAAATCGGTCAAAGACAGAGACACCTCAATACAATTTGGGATTGAAAGCTAGGGGTTTCCATTGTAAAGTTTGGATCCGTAGTGCTAAGCCATTTCTAAAAAAAGTTACAAATCATGTATTTATTATTTTTTTCTGTTATAAAACAAATGTTTAACCTTCTTTGGATGTAAATTGGAAAGTAATCTAAAGTTTGATTTTTTTTTTTTGCAAGCCGGACACTGCAATGCTTTACACATCCTGAAAAACATAATAAAACATTTAAATGGTGTGAAAACATAATGAAATTGGGCTCGGTGGAAGGGCAATATTGCAGTAAAACAATAACAAGCCAAATATCCGCTGGCTTTCCTGAATACCGCACAGCAATATTAAAATAAATCAAAAACACAAGCTCTCTTAATTAACGCTACTGCATTCATGGAAGGTTATTTGTATGAAGAAAACTGTTTGCATAGAAGAAAAAAAATGTAGACAATCATCCTTAAAGAATAATAATGTTCTGTGACAAAATGTGGATTAATCAAGCAATGCCTGCTAATCTCTGGGCCACTGCAAGACAATATGTATCATTATTATAATAACCACATAAACTTCCAATTCCAAGACTTTTTATTTTCCTAAGTCCAGTTGTTTCCATACCATAACTCTTTTGTGATCAGGGTTTAGTTTTTAATCAGAACAGAGTAAGCCTCGGTTGAACCATCACTTGAAGTTCTATATACGAATAGTCCATGCTCGAAGTGGCCATTTGGTACACACTTATGTCATTCAGCAGCCGCCGGCCTTAAAGTGCCAGGGTTACCTTGTTACCCCTGGTCTGGCCCTGCTATAGTCCCATAAAAACTAAGGTTAGATGTAAGCTAGAAAGAGTAAGTGAATCTTTTAACTTTATTGTAGGGTTGTATTGAATAACTAAGACCCTCGTAAAGTTGTCAAAATAGAACCTGGTTGTCAAAATTAAGTGCTTTTTAGATATATGCCTACTAAATTTTAAACAATAAACATATCTATTTTATCAGTACAGCACAATGTGACTGAAGGATTAGACCCCAAGCCATGGATTCATGAAATGACTTTCGACGAAGAATTTGCGTCCAGTTCTTGCTCTGCCCCAGTCCCACTGAGCTAGGCTGCGCAAAACATTTGGCTCAAGTTCACATTGCAACAACTGATAGAATTCAGTTGATTTACTATTATATGATTCAATTGCCCAAAGAGATCTTAATGGTTAGGGATTCTATGTTCTTCCTTACTGGAATTACCTTTACATTACTCTATGTCTTGGGTCTATTCACTCAAAAGTCAAGCCATCATTTGAGTTAAGGGTTAACTCGACTGATCAGACTCAATGGAAGTTGCTTGACCTCACATACTAACACTCCAAAAACAGCTTGCAGATTCACTAAAATGAGAGCTGTGTGAGACCACCTGCCATTTTAACTATTGCAAGTTACAGGTGAGGGCATGCAAATTCAATGAGATTAGCAGATAGCACATTAATTAATTAATTTCTGCTGCAAACACATTTTTTGCCAACTGTCAACACCTACATTTTAATGAATAGATCACTCTATGTTTACAGGTAAATACACAAATGGAGCAAGTGGTGCAAGCTTGCAAGAAGGGCTCTCGTTAACTAATGCATCGGTTAGTCTTAGTTTGTCAGTTCTAGTTTTTTTCAGACTCTGAATCTATAGACCAGGCCCGGACTGGCCATCGGGCACACCGGGCATTTTTACGGTGGGCCAGGCGGCCCAGGGCAGGATTGACGTAGGGGCTGATGGAGCTGCAGCTCCAGGCCCCTAACTTAAAATAGGCTCAGTCAGGACCAGACTGACTGGGCCTATGCGGCCGCATTAACACAGAGGGGATAGATAGTGAGAAGGGGTACATATTGAGAAATGGGGAAGGGGGTACATAGAGATAAGGTGGAACATAGTTAGAAGGCGCAGATAAGAAGGGGATGGGGAGAGGGGGTAGTGTGAATGCCTACAAGAATGAATGAATAAATGTGTGGATGAATTGTGTGAATGCATATGAGAATTAATGAATTCATGTGTAGATGAATTGCGTGAATGATTTGTGAGACTGCATTAATGAATATGTGTTAATGATTTGTGTGAATGAGTGAGTAAGTGTTTGTATCTATCATGAATGTTTAACCCCTTCAGTACCGGGACGTACCTGGTACTTCCTGGTTAACAGTCACCTGTAGACCGGGACGTACCAGGTACGTCTATCCCAAAAAACGCCCCCACATCACCACAATCGCGGTGATCGCGGGGGCGCTGCTGCTGCTGTCTGCCCAGGAGTCCTGGGCAGACAGCACAGCGTGTCTAAGCCCTCCCCCAAGCCTACGATCACTCCCACGGAGTGATTCTCTAGGCATTAAACAGCGATTGCAGAAAAATCTGCAATCGCTGTTTCAGCTGCCACAGGCAGCTTCAGGGAAGGGGTGGGGGTGTTGAATGGGTCCCCACACAAGTGTGGGGACCTGATCCAACACCCCCCTGCTGCCTGATCGCTCCATGAGAGCATCAGTGCAGCGTTAACCCCTTCAATGCCGCGATCAGAGAGACTCCTCTCCCACAATCTCCAGTCCATTGGAGATTGTGTCCCAGCTGCCAGAGGCAGCTTAAGGGACAGGGAGACAGGGCTCTTTGGTCTCCACATGAGTGTGGAGACCAGCCCCCCCACCCCCCCTCTTCCTCAATTAACCCCTTCAATGCTGCGATTGTTTATGACCCCCATCGCAGCATTGCAGGGGTTAATATTAGTCCCCACAAGCTTGTGGGGACTAAATATCAATCAATGCTGTGCTTCAATGGAGCATCAGCATTGAAAGAGTTAAAAATAAAAAATAAAAATTAAAAAAAAAATTAAAAAATAAATTTAAAAAAAATAATAATAATAATAAAAAAAAATACCAGCACTGACCTGAAAGTCCAGGGTGCTTCCAGGTCAAATGCTGGGCTGATCAGATCGCTCCTGGCCAATAGGAGTGATCGGATCTTTATGGCAGCCCACGGATGACCCTGCTCTACAAAGAGAGAGGGGTCATCTAGGGTAATTATGAAAGAACACAAATTATTAATAAATGAAAAAATCATAATTATTACCTGATCACTTGTCGGTGACATTTTAAGTCGCTGATTATTGATCGGTCTCCCTGATTGATGTCAGCGGCCTAAACCTGTCACTTACAAGCAATCTGATAAAAAAAAATATTTAAAAAAATGTAAATGCACATGTTCCAGTTTTGCCCTCATAGCTTCCTCAAAAAATGCATGAACCATGCATGTGAGGCCTTGTTGGAATCGGGGGATCTTGGTGAACAAAATGTGGTGTTTTCTTCCACTGTTGCACTTATGGTGTGCAAGAAATTCAGTGCAACATTGAAATGTATGCGTTAAAAACGCAATAAAATAATTTCCCTGTGAAGTTTGGCAGAAATGAGTGAAGAAATGGCTAGCTGAAAACTGTCAAAACTACCCTAGTTGAACACCTTGACTTGTCTACTGTTCATAAATATATACTTTTATGGGGTACTTTACAGTGGGGGGGCTTCCAAAATGTCCCAAATGGGATATGGGCCCAGTAAACCAATTCCTGAAAACTTGCGCATGTTCCAGTTATGGCCTCATGACTTCCTCAAAAAAATGCATGAACCATGCATGTGAGGCCTTGTTGGAATCGGGGGATCTTGGTGAACAAAATGTGGTGTTTTCTTCCACTGTTGCACTTATGGTGTGCAAGAAATTCAGTGCAACATTGAAATGTATGCGTTAAAAACGCAATAAAATAATTTCCCTGTGAAGTTTGGCAGACATCAGTGAAGAAATGGCTAGCTGAAAACTGTCAAAACTACCCTAGTTGAACACCTTGACTTGTCTACTGTTCATAAATATATACTTTTATGGGGTAATTTACAGTGGGGGGCTTCCAAAATGTCCCAAATGGGATATGGGCCCAGGAAACCAATTTCTGAAAATTCCAAATGTGAAAACGAAAATGCGCATGTTCCAGTTTAGCCCTCATAGCTTCCTCAAAAAATGCATGAACCATGCATGTGAGGCCTTGTTGGACTCATGGGATGTTGGTGAACAAAATGTGGTGTTTTCTTCCACTGTTGCACATATGCTGTGCAAGAAATAAATTTTAACATTGAAATGTATTTGTTGAAAACACAAAAAAAAATTTTTTCCGTAAACTTTGGCAGACATCAGTGAAGAAATGGCTAGCTGAAAACTGTCAAAACTACCCTAGTTGAACACCTTGACTTGTCTACTGTTCATAAATATATACTTTTATGGGGTAATTTACAGTGGGGGGCTTCCAAAATGTCCAAAATGGGATATGGGCCCAGGAAACCAATTTCTGAAAATTCCAAATTTGAAAACTAAAATGCGCATGTTCCAGTTTTTCCCTCATAGCTTCCTCAAAAAATGCATGAACCATGCATGTGAGGCCTTGTTGGAACCGGGGGATGTTGGTGAACACAGTTTGGTGTTTTTTTCTGCAGTTGCACATATTCTATACAAAATATAATATAAAATCTAAAGCAACATTGCAACATATGCAAAAAAACAAAAAAAATATAAAAATACCTCAAAATTTGGCAGCAATTGGCGATAAAATCCCTGTTTGAAAAGTGTCAAAATTACCCTAGTTGTACACCTTGACTTATCTACTGTTCATAAACATATAATTTTGGGGGGATAATCAGTATCTGTGACGACTATTGCAGTTATTAGACTATGATGCCAAATTTGAAAAAAATTACATTTCAAAAACGTGATGCATGCCTTGCAATATTTGCCCTATACTGGTCAAAATAGATAAAAATCCTGGCCATGTTGGGTGGTTTCCAAATCAGGACAAGTTAATGAATATATTGGGATAGTTTTTTCCCATTGGTTCAATGTGTGTACAATTTGTATGTATACAAAACTGTAAAAAAATGCATTTTTTTCATTTTTTCCCCACTTTTCCCAGTTTTTTTCAAATAAAACAATGTACTACCCAGCTTAATATGGTATCAAATGAAAGCCCTACTTGTGCTGAAAAAAACAATATATGATTTGTGTGGGTGCACCAATTGATAAGAGAGAAATTACAGTTGAAGACAGACATGGCAAAAACACAAAAACGGCTCTGGTCCTTTAGCGACACCCTAGCTTAAAAATCCCGGTCCTGAAGGGGTTAAAGGACGGTCAGTAATGACGACTGTCAGTTTTGAATGCTTAAAATTAGCTTTTCTGCACTGCCCATTCCAAGCAATTGTGACATCATCGCCATTGTAACAGCATCAGCAATTGGTTACATTCAAGAGCCGGCATACCAAGAGAAACATGCTCCTTTGATCCCAAGCAATTGT
>VKOC01000008.1:22661604-22673930 GCA_009364415.1 Spea multiplicata
TTATGTACTCATTTTCTTTAAATCTCAAGCCATAAATGATATACAGGAAGACATTTTGAACCTAACATGTTTTTCATGACAAATAATGTTTATAAAAATAGTAACACCATTACTGTGATATGACTAATTTCGCACTGTTTTTTTTTCTTGCCATTACTAGAGACAGTCTAGTAACGAAACTCTTTCAAAAACATTTAACATGCTTTTTTAGTAATTCACAGATTTTAATTGATCAGTTTGAAAAAATATAGTCAACATGTTAAAATTGGAAGAATTGGTTATAATTTACAATTATTGAAAGCAAAATAGAATCTTGAGCTCTAGTCAGCATCGCCAAGGTTCTTTTTAAATGTACACTGGACTCGCTATAATGGCGTCTTTGAGTAAGATGACCAGACTTCACAATGATTTATATGGCGAATTAGTTTCTTGTTGGAAAAATATCCAGTTTAAATCATTGTCGACCTTGAAACAACAGCAATGACCCCAATTAGAAGTAAACAATACGACTGCACAGCACAAGTAGGTTAAAGTCCTTTCACTGTAAATGGAGAAATTTTGTGTGTTTGATAAAGATATTTGCCATTATGTATTTAATTGGCATAGATTTTTTTAATATTTATTTTTAATTAACCACTTAACTTTGTACAGGATATTATTGTGCACAAAATGATATTTTTTAGCATATTAAATACAGTAATATAGTTAGCTGGGAGACCAAGAAAACTGTGTTTGCTTCACAAAAAAATATTATTTATCTTCTGATCTGGAGGTCACTATTGTAGGCAGTCATGATGTTTTATTTACATGCCGAACTCTAGCACCATACTGGGATAATATTTTATGGAATTGCTAATGAAGTCTTTTCCACATAGACCTTAATTGTGGTCCATCTAGGTGATTAAGACAGAGACACTATGTTTTTACCACATGGTTTAGTCTATTTTTCTAGTTGATTGTGACACCATGAAAGACCTAAAGACAAAAGGGCCAGAATGACCGAATAGGCCTAGGGAGACATGGACAATTGAATACGTCTCAGATCCCAGATCCATAGGATACTTTGGAGCACCAGTATATGATGTCATATCCCAACGCTCCGCAACCAGCATGGCTGCTGGCGAGGGTGCCGATAGTGGAACTGCCCTTGGTCAGACCCATGGCGGCACCCGGGATAAATAAACCACAGTTATAATGGTGCTGGGTAATCTGCTGGCACTCTATAAATGAATAGAATGAGATATGCAAATGGCTGATGATTCTAGAAATGCCATTATGGTTTCATGAACTTCTCAAAAATACCTGTCTAAAGGACAAGCCAGAAATTTTTTTAAATTTAATGAACATTTGTAGTTCAATGTTCTAAACATCTCATGCAAAGTGGGTCAAGTGATAATAACCCGTTAATAGTATTTCTATGTTTTAACCCATAATCTTTTGGATAAGCTCTGAAGCAGAATGCAACAAGGTAGATTAAAAAAAAAGGATCTAATACAAAATTCACAGTCCATTGGATTTTAATGGACTTTTTTTTTCTTCATTTTGTAGACTTGTTCCATAAATCCATTTTCCATCCCGGTGGCAAGCGAAGGAGAGAATGCAATTTTGTCAACTAACATTTTATGAATGCAAGTCGAAACGTCTCTTGTAAATATTAGCATCGGTTTTGCAATTCAAATTTGGAATGGTATTTGTTTGTTCACTAGCAGCAAATGGGTTAAGAAGAATGTTCAAAATCCTGTGACTTACTAGATGTCTGCCGAACAGCTGCACAGAATCTTTTTTTTTATCGCTAGTTTCCAATTTGGTTTTCCCCTGGCGCTTTCTGATATTGTTTTAAGTTAATTTTTAAATTGCTTTTCTTCATTGCCTCTCAGCCATTATACACTGGATCAAGGCGGTGAAAGCAGATGGGATAATGCCTTGGTGAATATAAGTAAATACCACATTTCACAAATGGAAAATTAAAAATGACTATTTTTCGACGCAGTATCTGACCTACTAATGAACATAAAAATGGGACTTATTAACTCAATCGAAAAAAATGCTCTCTGTTATGTCATAATATAGCACAGCGTATGAGAATCATCAAGTATGAACACATATATGAACACATATATCATATGGACATATGTCTCAACATGGTGGTTAGGGTAGGGGCTTAACTAGTACCCAAGTATGATATTTAAGAGATAAACAACATATTTGAGTTACATAATTTAATTTATAAACCCATTCTCTGCTATTTCTATACATATTATTGTGACTTTTAGGGTCATAGAACCCTGATCTCATCAAAGGATGAGAGAGGGACAGAGGAATTTGGTCCGAAGGAAGGACTGTCTCTCCTAAAGAGGGACATGTAGAGTTTTACAGATGGTAGATGAAGTAACAATGCAGAGATTGTTGTAGGTAGGATGTAGGCAGGAACATGGGTCAGTTGCGGAGATCCTCTGCTGCCCCTTTACTGGCCCAGGGAGGTAAAAACCCAATGGAGGTCCATGCTCTTTCAGATAAGAAAAAGATGAAGCTCCCACTTTTCCACCATGTGATGCTAGGTGGCTATTGGGATAAGAAAATAAACTCTAGGCTAGTACATTATGTCTGGAAATGACTCATGCTCTACCAGTGACTCCTAGTCCTACTCCTAGTCCTAATGACTTGCACTTCCCATAACTGTGCCACACATAGTGTCTTCAAAATTAATATCACTTATCTTTTTTTCTCTCTTTCTTTCTTTCTTTCTTTCTTTCCTTTTCCATTCCAATACACAAGAAGCAAACAGTACCCAAAGACAAAGGGTTAGTGGAGCCAGAAGGCAAATTGGCACTCAACTAATTGGAACCCAATAATATTTATTAACACATCCACTTAACCCATTAGGTTGCATGAAAAGCTGTTTCTGTAATTACTTTTCTTTAGTAAGTACTTTAGGTTTAAAACCCTTAGAAATAGTGAATTCATTTTTCCTTTAAGTCTCACATCAGAAATTAAGAAAAATGAATAAATAAGGGTCAAATAATATTAAAACAAAATAGCCAAATTCAGTTCGTCGGACATTTAAGTAAAAAATGTCACCGTAATTAAAATGCAAACCATTGTGTAAGATAATGCTATAATGTCATGTGACAAATGAAGATGCAGTTTGGGTTTGATTAGCTTATTATAGATAATGACATCACATACTCCATAGAAAATACAAAGCAATTATATTTCCACTTGCATCTGACATAGTAACCGGCGGATTGTTCATTTTTCAAACTAATTCATTATTTGCTCAATCGGTGGATTTATACTAAGTAGTTTTAATGCGGCTCTACCTGTACAAGATACATTGTTTCAATTATCGCTAGATGTGCCGTTCCAAGTTCGACTCAATTAGATGTTTGAGAGGAAAAGAAATGGTGATTCTTATAAAGATAAAAGGATTTTTAAGTAGTACCCTGTCTGAGTCTTAATTATTAATCATCAGTCATGTGAAAATAATTGAGAGATTGGAAACTTCAGCAAGTGGCCCATGCAGCGGTCTTCAAAATAAGAATAACGGATGCTGGTGTAAATGCAGTTTAAAAATTAATTATTTTCAAAACTATATTTTTTTTACAGACAGAAAAATCTGCTTTATTTTGAAAGTGTAATACCAATGCAGTGGTTTCTGATTTGTCTTACACATCAGTTGTGTTTTTTTTTTTTTTTTTTTTTTTAACATTTATTTGAAAACAAATAAATCCAACATGCGTAAAGCAGTACAATACACATCACGGCACAGAGACAACGATACATAAGATGATTTGAAGATACTGCCGAGATACAATTCGTGTCATAGTATTGCATAGAAAAAAAAAAAAAAAAAAAAAAAAAAAAAAAAAAAAAAAAACAGAACTGCGGTCTCTGAGTCGATGAGTTATGTTGAAGCGAGCCCCTCCCAGGTGGGTAAAGGGTCGTTGCGTAGTACGGAAGAAATAAAAGGAAAGAACACATAACAACAAAATACACGGTACTTGCCATGCAAAAGGAAAAGAAAAAAAAAAAACACACATAATGCCCCTGCGGTATCGCAAAAGACGCCGCGAAACATCAGGTCCCTCTACCCCCCACATTGTCACGGAGCCACCACATACTCCACACTTTAACATGGGAGTCCAAATGATTCGAGGCCTCATGAGCCGCATGCTCATATTGTTCATTCTCTTCAATGAGAGAGATCAAGTCCTCCTTGGAGGGAATACGAGCCGATCTCCACAGTCTAGCTATCAGTGTTTTAGCCGCTATAAGCACGTGCATAACAAGCTTACGAGTCAATTTCCCTATACATTTGGGGAGCATATCTAACAAAGCTATTTTCGCATGAGGTAATACTCTGTAAGGGAGCAAGCTATTAATGACATCGAAGACTATGGACCAGAAAGGCCGAAGTTTGACGCAATCCCACCAGACATGGAGCATGGAACCAGGAGAGTTGTGGCAGCGCCAACATAGGGCGGAGGCATCTGAAAAGATGCGACCCAAACGAGAAGGAACCAGGTACCAACGGTAGAGAACCTTCCTATTCACTTCCCAGTGCGATACACAGCGAGATACACCCTGTAAATTACGAAGGGCTTTATGCCAGTCCTCCAGATCCAATGGCGTGCCCAGCTCCTGTTCCCACTTTACCATATAAGACAGTTTGGTGCCTGGGCCAAAAAACGTACGGTAACATACCGAAAGGGTATGTCTCAGATAAGGGGAGGAAAAACAATGCTTCATTAAAGGGTGAGTTTGAGGCACAGGCATACCAGCGGGCAACAGTTGAACTAGAATATGTTTGACTCGAAGATAAAGAAACAAGTCGCCGGGCGGTAAAGCATATTGGGCCTGAAGAACAGCGAAGGGGCGTAAGTGTAATTTGTCATATAGATCATCAACCGAAACTATCCCCTTATCCTTCCAACGGTTCAGAGACAGATAAGGTGAGAAGAAATGGAGAGAAGTGATCGGCATTCGGCGCCTGACCCAGGGGGCAGGTAAAACAGGCAACAATTTCCTGTCCCAAATACCGAAGGTATGTTGGAGAACAGGTCCTGTACAGGGAAGCTTAGGCCTCTCTCGCTTATAACACCACAAGAGTTGACGATAATCATAAGGCAAAAGAAGGTCATTTTCCAAATCAACCCATTTTGGGGTGGGGTTTGCGAACACCGTCTGTAGGGCCTGGGTCAGTCTAGCGGCATCATGATAATATAGCAAATTAGGGGCACCCATACCGCCGTGGAAAACAGGCATATAGAGAATGCGCTTCGCAAATCGGAGTTGTGTTTTTTTTTAAAAAATGTAAACCCATTTTACAAAAATAAAAATAATTAAAAAAATATTATTTTGATCAAATTGTTTGAAAGTGGAATCAAGGGCTACACATTTGTCACTTTGTATTAATGATGGATTTTGTAAAGAAGCGAATTTGCAAAAAAGGAAGAAGATGCTATTCCACCAAATTAATTAATATTCTTTATTATTGGGTTTTATAGATTGGGTTTCCCGGCTCAAACACCACACTGAGCTGATGCTTTATGGCAATGCTAATGAAGTCTGTTCCTCCATAGACTTTCATTAGTCAGAGTGTCCAACTGAGCGATTAACACTGAGCCATTCTATTCTCTCTCATAAGCAGTCAGGGTGTTTGTCTATTAGATTGGGCTCAAAACAGAGTGAAAAAACATTATACTATTATATTATTTCAGTTCTGTAAAATATGGTATAAAACTATATATGAAAGACTGTAATTAAGCATTATATACTGATGATTAAAATCTAATACAAATGTATTTTGAGCTAGAGACCTTTAATAGGAACATCTTGATATCTTTTGCACAGACACAGAAATCTAAAATCAATAGCACAATTAACTGAAAGGCCAAATTTTAAATAAAAAAGAAAAATCATGATTTTTCCATGACATGTAAATCACTAACTATTCAGATGACAGAAAATCAAAGGTTATCAAAGGTGCTCCATCCTCATTCATCATCTCTGCCAACTGTAATAATTGTGCCATGTCATGCCAACCATTAAGAATTCTTGAAAAAGCAACATTAAAAAAATGAAAATAAAACAGTCAAATATTATAGTTTCTCTATGCAAGTTAATAATTGTCTTTGTAATTATAATAATAATTATTATTATAATTATTATTTTTAAGTCTAACGTCTATATATGGTCTCTTATTTAGCCAAAAATGTCCACCAACTTTATATACCTTAACCCTAAAGACGTAGACCAATTTCCCAACCGCACACCGGACTGACACGTTCAATTACTGAAAGAATATTTCCCCACTTACTCCATAAGGAAATACATTACGATATTATTTCTGACTTAAAAATGGCTAAGCAAGACATGCTCATGATTTATTGTCGGCATTTTAGCTTCTCTGCAAAAAAAAATAAAAATCCCTCCATTTATTAATTGCACTAAAATATTATACGGAGACTTAGTGTTCCAAAATGCTGCTGATAATGCTAATTTGTATTAATCAATGGAAATTAGTCTCTCAGTACATTTTACCAGTCTCCGACTTTTCCCTATTATGCTAACGCCATGCATTCATTTGTCTGAAAATTGTTATTTTAATGCAGAATTATTATTTTTTTTTTTTTGCAGGGTACTAGATGTACTTTTCCAGCTGCTCTGGGATTCTCTGTTACCATAAATATTTAAACCATTGTCTGTCGGTGATAACAGTAACATAGTTGCAATTTAATAAATCCCGGGCCATTCCAGACATTGTGTAGTTACAAATGCAACTTTATTTGCTAATATTGAGATTAAAAGGTCTACGGTGTTATTTAATTATTTAATTTTAAATAATGTGCGGACTACATAGGCTCAAAAGGTTCTTCTCTTCTAAATTCCTTATTTAATATTCTATATTTAAATTTAATTGCAACGGAATTAAACAAATCATGTACAAATAGACCATTAACAAATAGAATGATACATTATAATCGTTCCCATCAATATATTGGAAGGACCTGAGCTACAGACGTTATTTTTATCGTCTTTCAAGAATTTATAGAATCATCAAAGCCAAATGTCATGATATCTAGAAACCATTTGACCGATTATATCCTTGATTTGGATATAAATATACAAAATTTACTGGATTCAATTCAATTTATTGTTTACTTTACAGCTCAGAGGATGGTAGAGAAATGGAACAGCCTTCTATGGAGTCCTAGGACTCATTAAGATTTGAGTCTTTACAGCTGGAAGAATGGGCCGAATGGTTCTGGTCTGCGATCGACTTCTATGATTCTATGAAGAAATACTTTATTTTATTACAGCTAAGCCTCTGATCCTCTAGTTTTAAATTCTAACGTTTTAATTAAGTAGATTTATGGTTTAGAGCTCACGGCCAATTTTTTTTTGCAAACATTTATAGTTACGGTAGTTCTAGAGAGGCTTCTACTTAAAGTAAGCGTTGCATTCAGCGTAATAGACCGCCAGTTCACTATATATGTATTGTGATGGACTTCAAGATAGACTTAGGGCAGATCACAGGAGATTTTCAGTCTCACTGAACGTGGCCAAATGCATTCATCTCCTCTATGCCCTTGGTTTAATAAAACTTTGCCTAACTCTGGTCGGATACAAATCATTCTCGGCTATACTCTATCCTCCATTAGTTTTATGAACTCCAGAGAGTGTTTAAATATCTTTCTCTCCAATTGCTTTGATACACTTTCAATAATAAACTCTCGGCTGAGACAAGTTTACAATCCGAAGCCACATTTCACATTTTATATTTTCAAAAGAAAGCCTTGAATAATAGAGGACGATATGTTTTTTTTTAATTGAACAACTATGCTGCCTTTCTTTTATTTATTATATTTTATGTTAAAAATGTATGGTAAATTTTAAATACTAATTATTGATAGCTGAACATCATAATTGATGCTTTTCTAATTACTCCTCCCAATGACTTTAAATCGTACATGAATGTCAACACACAGGGATTTTCCGTTACCTTGCACATACATGAGTTCAGTTGAGTGTTTCCATCAGTTAACCCTTAACTTAACTCAAGGTTTAGTGAATAGACCCCTATATGTCTTCCAATTGCACACCCAAGTCCCCAGACTCAAAGTTCCCATGTTCAAGGCTATTTAAGCATTTGAGATATATATATATAGTATATATATATATATATATATATATATATATACTGTTGCATTAGTTCGTCTTCTGATATATACCCAAATATAATGTTGCTCTTAACCCCATTGTAATAGTTGCCTTTATCTCCAAATAGATTGACAGATCATTGAGGATGCCAGCATTGCAAGCTGGAATACACAGTTACATGGAAACTACATGGCTTTCCTCTTCTTCATCTATTTTCTATATACCTATATGATTTTTTTCTCAATATATTGAATTTTAATGACCCGGGCTCCCATGATAGAAAAGGGAAACTCTCTCCTTGGTGGGAATCCATGCAAACGTGATGACAGCATTTTGGCTCATTGCATATATAATTCATTATAGAGGATAACTCCTGCCAAACTGCCAATCCTTTCAAATAACATAAAATGAAGGTAGTCATTATATGCTGATTTCTAGAAGTACTGCAGGCAGATATATGAAAATGAGTTAAGCTTTCCGAGCACCTGTCAAAGCGTGTATCTCTTCTGAAAAATATAAAATAAAGTAACCAGGTGTTACAATGTAATTGTTCACATGTGTTATATTGTATCATTGGCAATAATGAGGTTGGAGATACACGTATATAGTATGTTACATTGTTTCAATTTCTTTTTTCCTATAAAAAGAAAAATGAAAAGAAAAAAAACAAGAAAAACTAATACTAATAATAACATGATGTCATGCTGGAGCTTCGGTCCATATAACATTTGTCAAATTGATCATTGGATCGAATGTCAAGTATTCAAGAGTTAAGAAATCACTCTGATTACATTTGTGGTCTATATTTGATTTATCTTAAGGTATGAAGTCACAACAATGTGAAGACGATATGACATCATTGTAGAGTATGTTTACAAGTAGAGGAAAATAAGACTGGGAACAGAACTCTGCATTCTTGGTACTGGATGGAATTCAACAAAGAGAGGTTTCTTGAAGAGATTAAACAATCTTAACTTATTTTATTAATTAAAATTAATTAAATTCATTTTATTAAACATGCATGGGACGGGTATATGGCCCCTGAATGTAAGACAAGACCAACAACTAGCTAAGCTTTGAGCATTTACAGCAGGAGAAAAGGGTGACTAGATGGGGCTGAATGGTTCTGATGTGCCGGAGAATTCTATGTTTTTAAGAAATTGTCAGGGATTTTCATCCTTTAGCTTTTTACTACCTAGTATGTATACCCAATGTCCAATAAGTAGGGGCTTTCAGGCAAGTACTAGCATGTGATTTTAGGGCCATTGCCTTTTAGCTTCCTGTCAGGGTCCAGAACGCGAGTCGAGAACAACAGAAAGCAATGAGGTTCTAGAAACCTGGCACAGGTGTCAATAAATGTTCATGCTGTCTACCTTTGGTTTTAAAAGAGTTTGTGGGGTATGTGCTTATTATCTAATGTAACAATTTTGTTCCTTTTGCTAAAGTGCTGTGAATTGTATGAATTTGGCAATGAAACGATAGAATGTTATACCTATAATCGGGCCAACTTAGTAAAAGAAGTAGATGCAAATAAGCTTTGAGGACCGCAGAGACCCCTTCTTTAGATGGCTATATCCATTTTCCTCATTAAAAATTCTTCCAAACGACCAATGTTTTTGTCAATTTATTTGAAAGTAAGATATTTTCTTTTCCTGCTTTATTGTCATACGGCTTCATTGGATATTCACAAGACAGTTCACGCAGATCAAGGTATTACTGAGGAATGAGATATATCACAAATTCCTTTCTAGCATTTAAATGAGGTTCTATCAGGGTCCTCTTGACACCTCAGGCCATTTTCAGTTTTTTTGGAGTAATTCTTTCATTCCCGTGGTCATTTCTCACTGAGCTGTGTTGTAATCAAGTTTTGCATATTATAACAATATTTTCCATTAAAATAGTAGACAATTCTTGAGAGATTAATTAGTTCATTTCAAATTCTCTCATTTGCTTTATCTGAATGAGCGATTAGACCGGCCTTATACTGTATTTTTTCACTAAGGAGCGGCGAGATCCTTTGTGGCCAAAACGAGTACGAAGAGCTTCTTCTTACATAAAAAGGCAGACTTTGAATAACTGAAACAAGCCTTCAAACTAACTTTACCTACCTTCAAAGTTATGATTAATTACTAAATCAGTACATGAACATTGTCTCTCTCCATTCTTTTCTCTTGCCTCTATTATTACCCCCTCTAATGAGGGTATTTGTGTACACCAACATTGGAAAAAAATCTCAGATGAGCCTTTTTTCCCTCAATGGCCTTTAATTGTATTGACTCAGCAAGAAAGCATATAATCATAGAGTTAAGGAAGTTTTACTTTATTGAGAGGTGTGGTAGATAAATGGAACAGCCAATGGAATCAGACGTGACAGGGGGTAATACAGTGAGGAAATTTAAACATGCATGGGACAGCCATATGGCTCCCGAGTCTAAGACAAGACCAACAACTGATTAAAGATGTCTTTATAGCAGGAAAATCTGGCAGACTAGATGGGGGCCAAATGGGTCTCCACAAAGATATAGGGAGTGGCATGGATAGGGGAGGCATGGGATGGGCTTTATAAATAGGTCTATAGGTCTCTAGGATGAGCATCTTTATGAATAAAGGTTAAGCTGGTATCCTTTATGTAGAGGTGTATCCAACCTGCTTCTCTTTGGCTGCCATCGTGACTACAAGGCTTAATGGGCTGGTTGGGGAGATCAGACATCTCTTTTTAACACCAGCCCATTGAGCAGCACACTGGGCCTTGACTACCCAAAGATGGAGTCCCCAGAAACTGCCGCCATAGATCTGCTCTTCCTAGGCCAGGATACATCATTAGCCTTCACTCTAACCCTTCTCCCTTTCTAAATGTGCTTCTTAATGTAGAACATGTTATGTTCATGTAATTTTAAGGCAATATCCAACTTTTCTTAAATTTTACATTTCCCTTACACAATTAACTGTGTATACATGACTTTATTAAATACCCACTTTATGTGTATATGATGGGAAAAGGTATTATACTTTCAGGATCTGCATGAATATTAAACCCATTATTTCTTGGGAATATACCCAAATGTGAAGTATCTGATGTTGATTCTGGTAGCATTTGGAAGGGTGAGGGAACCTTCAAACAATTATACTGACTGCAAAACATTAGGATTAAACATGTATGGGATTGGCATATGGCTACTGAATCTAAGACGAGAGCAACAACTGATTAAGGTCTTTAGAACAGAATGAGTCTGATCTGCTGGCAAATTCTGTTTCTTTCGTTAATTCATACAGTTAGTTGTGGTAAAAGCTATGACAATGACAGTTCCTTTTCAGCATGTAGTGTTCAAAGGTGACTAAGCTGATTAAGTTAACAATTCATTGTAAAGCTTCTTGTTGAGGGGTTTATGTATAACAAAAATGAGAAAAACTTGAATATAACAATATTATTTTAGGAATGCAAGTAAACTATTGCGGGATATTTTACTTATTCTTTGTTGGTACAATGTAGCCACTTCAATGTTTGAATTTAGAAGCGTGCAAGGAATCTCAGATAAAAAGCAATTTTATTCCATTATCACAGAAAAGCATGGAAGTCATTGACTACCAGGGTTCAGCAAGGAAGGGCAACAAGGAACAGATTCCTTTAGCAACTTCTGCTTACTGTCAAGTAATGAATCTGTCATAGGAAAAACAATCTGTATTTATCATGTCTTATCTTCTAGGCTTCACCAACTCTTATCTGCTTCTTTTAGCAAGTTCAAGGTCTGCAGAAGGGCCGAGGATGGGCTGTTCATCGTTTATTATGAGAGGGGTTATATATCACCCTTGCTATTGAATGGGATTTTATTTATTTTGTTTTTCAAATATGCTAGTTAAAAAAAAATGTCCAAAATATCAAGGCATGAAGTAGAAAGACCTAAAGAAGACACAATATTAACCATAAAGTAGGTGAAGTAAAATAACACGTGGGATGCAAATATGACATGAGCTATACAATTAAAGTCGCTTACATGTATCAGGTGGATATTATTATCTTTTATCTTTAAATGCAGAAATGTCTAATAGTGATTCTTTGGTCTATTCTCTAAGAAGAGGTTTTTAAGATGACTGACCAGACTTGACAAGGGTCGCAAGGGCATTTTGCACGCTTAATGTCTCTCACATTAAGCATGCAAAATGCC